>WBMY01012613.1:0-147880 GCA_013397315.1 Donacobius atricapilla | reverse complement strand
GCATCCCGCCCGCCCGCTCGGCGCGGGGCCATGTCCCGCGGGCGCTGCCCACACCTGCTCTGGGACGTGCGGAAGCGGACCCTGGGGCTGGAGGAGCCCGCCTTGCTGCGCAGGCACTACCTCGGTAAGCACGGGCGGTCTGAGCGGGGGGAGGTACGGACGCGGTCCGCCCGTCCTTGGCGCCCCAGCGAGCGAGGAGGGGGCCCGGAGCCCCTTCCCAGCGCCGCCGCTGCCCCGCTCGGCCGCGCTGTCCCGCGGCTCCGAAGTTTCCTGTGCCCCGTGTGCGGCGGCGACACCTTCTCCGCATCCACCCGCCGGCCCTCCGCGCCCTCCGGGGTGGCCCGGGGCCCGCCGGGACCCCGCGGTCCCTCGGTGCGCGGCTCCCCGCTCGCTTCCCGAAGGAACTGTTGCACGCCGACATCCAGCCGGGAAAGTTGGGCGGCGGCTCAAAATAGCGCCGGTGTCGGCGTGCCGGGGCCGGGCAGGCTCCGAGCTGCCGGAGGCTGGGAACAAAGCGCGTAAACGCCGCGGGGATCATGGCGCGGCCGCTGTCCCGGCTGCCTCCCGGCGCTCCGGGCGAAGCCGAGCCCCGGCACTGAGCGGGCGCTGCCTGCGGGCCGGGCCGCCCTTGGTGTCCCCAAAGCCCCGCGGCCGCCGCCGCCTCCCCAGCCCCGCTCTGCCCTCGCCTCCACGCCCAAGCCAGGTTATTTCCACTTTCCAACTTAAAGCCAGCGCCACTTTTCGTTTCCGAGGCCGCGGGGAGGTTTCTGTGGCGTGGAGGAACCGGCGATATTCTTTTGTCATGGCGCAGGTTCTGTGAAAAAAAAAAAAACAAAAACAAACGCGCTACCGAANTATTTTTAAAACGCGGTTATTTATTCACGTGTTTTTTGGAGGTGTGGCGATCCATCGTGGTGGCACTGTGGATTTTGGGGGGGTGTCTCTCCAGAGCCGGTGGGTCGGGAACGCGTTTTTTGCTTTTGTGCTCGTGTGGCAAAACAATTCCTGCCTCGGAGTGGAAACCTCGCGTACTCGAGATGGAGCTTGAGTTACAGCGTTGTAAAACGAGTGTGGCTCTGTGCCTCCCAGGCTTTCCCGGCTGGGCTCGGTGGTATATGGTCTGTCCTTTTGGTTTTTTCCTGGTGGAATTTAAGGTGGGATATCACATTACCGAGCCTAACGCGGGAGTTTTCTGTCTGTAGTCTCTGAGCGCTCAGTAATCCACGAAAGGTTAATCGAGGAAATCAAGGTTATTGCTGATAGGTTTCTACCCATTACAGAGAGGGCTGTGTATGTGTGCAGCGCTCAAGTCCCTCTTAAAGAAATTTTGAGTTCTAAAATAAAAAAGAAGGTTGAGAAGTAACGATCTGCTTTTGATTTTGGTTATGTCTTAAGCTGTGCTTGGCCAAGCCTTAGCTGAGGATTGTTCTAACTTTTAGTGATCAATCCTGACTGGATTTTTCTTTTTAATTTCTTTTTGTCTGCTCCAGTTGGAGCAGAAAAGCACAGTGTTAAAATTAGGACTGCAGTGTGCAGATTCTGAAGAAGAACCTTTTTTTTTTTTTAAGAAGAAGACCTTTTTTTCTTTTTTTTCCTCCTTCTGCTTTTACATGGTTCTGTCTCTGAGAGTTGAAGAACCAAGATTTGAACAGTAGAAATCATCTTCTCAGACTTACCGAGATGTCTTTTCTGGATGCTGCTCCAATAAAACGCACATAACTTTAGTCAAAAACAAAACTCTGGTGCCTTGGTTAAGGTCTCATATTTACCGTTTTTTCTTTCACCTACACAAGTTCAGCTGCCTTAGAGCCTTGAAAAACTGGGACCTGGGAAATCCTTCCCACTGAATTGATGTTGGGATCGGCGTTGGTGGTGGCAAGACATGCTCAGTCCTTACTGACTCCCGCTTTTCACCAGGGTGTTGGCACGGGGTGTGCTTGTCTTGTGCAACCACCGCACTTTTACCCCAAACGGCGCTTACGGCCTTAATAAACCCATTAATTTGACTGCTGGTCAGGTGTGGTTGTTCAAGTGCCGATTTCCCAGACAAGAGGCCTGTTGTTGGTGCTTTTTTTGTGTGCAGGGCAGGGTTAGGTGTGTGTCTTTTCTCTCTCAGACGAAAGCAGCTCTGCCTAGGAGCTTTGTTTTCTGGCCCCCTGGCAGACTGCAGTGGTCAGGTTGTTGGTCACTGCTGACCTGATCTGCATGGGAAGTAAGGCTTCCTCCTGTTTATAATTTCCTTGTTTTTTTTTAGTAGTGTTTCAACAGTCTGGCAGACAGAACGAACGGAGGATAGGAATTTTGTTTCAGCTTAGGAATAGTGTTGGGAAACTCGAGGCATTGTCGATGTGCATTTTTTGGTTTTTTGTTTGGGAAAACTTTTTTTTTTGCAAATTTATCTAAACATTTACGGATACCAGTACGAAATGAAGTAGTTTATGTATTTCTTCATTGCTTGCTGCACTTTCTCAGCTACCAAATCAAAGGAAAAGCATTACGGCAAGTCCGTGACTAACAATGCAATTGGGGTGAAGGTGTGACTGGGAATGATACTTGCACAATGAGCCCTTATTCCAACCACTGGGATGGTTGTATTGTGCTACAGTGTAAAATATCGGAAATATTGACAGTGGCCATGTTTTGAAGGAAGACACCGGAGAAGTAATTGCTGTTTCCTATTTACTCAGTGTTTTAGTTTCATGTGAACTGGCAATCAAGGGACACTATAAATAGCCTCTCTCAGCTTCTGAAAGCAGCTGCTCCGGGAAGGATCTGTGCAATGCACCTTTCCATGCAGATAGCTTCTTCCCCCTGGAATTTACGGCCTTGCAAAAACCCTGTCTGATTTTGCAAGATCCCTGAAAACTGGCTGTGAGGGCCGGTCAGTTCTGGACAGAGCAGTAGCTCACGGAGCTGGGGCTGTACCTGGGTCCCTGGGATGTGTCCTTCAGATGTGATCCTTTGGTAAGAGCTCCTGCTGTGAGGAGAGAGGGAAGATGTGGGTCTCAGCAGGGTCTCTGTCAGCTGCCTTTCCTGCAGCATTTGTCGGCTAATTAGGCTCAATTTCAGACAGTGCTTGTATCTGAGGTCTCCAGAGGAAGGAAGGCCTGGGGAAGGCTGTCAATAACTCTGTTTTCTTTGATTCAGTTTAGGCATCCTCTTAGCCCGGTGCTGGTGGGAGGAGCCCTGCTGCATGATCACAGATGGAAATTTGAGTTTCGCACTGGTTTCAGTAGCGCATGGCGGGGCTTTCCCCCTGAAATTCATTGGTATATCCGAGTTAAATTGTGCCTTGAAGCTGGCAAGTGTAGTTACTCAGGATACCGCCGCAAGAATCTCCAAATCTTGCAGTTTTGTATCATTGTGGCCAAGTTTCAGGCAGGGGTGGCAGGTGAAGTGTTCTGTGCCAGCACAATAAGGTCTCTGTGTGGATTAAATATAGCATATAATGATTTGGCTAGAGAGATGGCAGCATGGGTTTCTTGCAAGGCAGAGGGATCCATAATTCCTCTGAAGTATTTAATGTGATGGGTTTATTTGCTTTTCTGTGAAGGGTTGTGCTGCCAAGAACTGCCCTGTTTAGACAGGAGGAAGAGAGAAGATTTTTCCCTTTTTATCTGTTTGTTTTGGGGTTTTTGGTTGGTTGGTTTATTTTTGCTGTCTGACATAGCAGGTTATCCAGAGAAAGTCTCTCAGTCTAAAAGGAGAGGAACTGATTCTGTATTTTAGCTCAGAGTGGTTGTTGGAAGCTGTGGTGCTTGATACAATGGAAGCAAATATCAAAATAATCGGCTCTCCCCAGTCTCTGATATCTTCATGCAGATACTATTTTCTGAAATCTTTGTTCCTTCTTTTTCTTTTAAGCTTAGCATGTATCTTAGTTAGCATTGTGATCCTTTCCCATGAGTGAGCTTCCACTCCCGCTTCTTTAAAGATTGTTGCCTATCTTACTGAGTTTTTATCATCCTGCTTTTAAAGATTCGGGAAATGTTTGAAGTCTGTAAAAAATTCACTGTAAGGAAACCAGCAGTTAGGTTCATTGTGATCAAATTTTGTAAAGCTCCAGCAGTTCTTACTAAAAAGAGATCTGTGAATATTTGTATGTGGGGAGAATTTACTAAACTGCTTAGGTTTCAACAGTTCCTCCTCTTTATAGGGATGAACCACAGTAACCCCAGAACAAATTACAGTTTTGAAGCTGACTGCCCTGCTCATAAGTAGGGTTGAAAAACAGGCAAGAATAGCTATTCTAACTGATTAGTTTTGCTATTAACTGCCTTCCATTCATATCAAATTATAAAACTAGTAGTGGCTGGTTGAATGAAGATAAAATTGGGTGTTGCTGTTGAACGTTTGGTACTTCCTAAAATACATTGCCCAGAGTGCAAAAGTGAAATTAAAATACTTCCTTAAAATACTGTAAACTTTCGTTCTCTCTTTTGGTTTTCTTGGGCTAACAAACCAACCAAACCCAGCAGAATGAAAACTTGAATGCTGGGGAGAACAACCAAAAAAAAAAGACATTATTTTCCCCAGTTTTTGCTCCAGCTGTATTTTAACATTGGTATCTTGGTCTTTGAAAATCATGTGGAGTAAGAAGGGTCAGACAGCTTTAACATGATCGGCTTTGTAGCTGGTGCTCTTGCAAAAGTGGAGATGGGCAGAGCATTTAATCAGCCTTTCTTCTTAAATTATTTGCATAATACTTTTGCTATTCAGGTGTTTTTCAGGTACACTGTTCTATTTCATGTCCTAAACCTCTGGAATTAATTTTCTTTTCCTCCGTGAGTTAAAAACACTCATCTGTCCCAGCTAAACTCCCGATCTGGTAGAGGTGTTTTATGTTACTTTTTCTTCAAGTCTTACAGATAACTGCTGCTTGATAAAGAAGCATTATAAACGTACCTGATGGTCTCATTATGAGAGCACAGTTCTGTCGTGATAAATTCTATCACACGTTAAATACTCTGTGAAACTCGACTAACTGAAGTGTTTAGAAAGATGCAAGTGAACTCCCTAGATTTTTTTCGTTAGAAATGTTTTCTGAATAATGGAAATAGGCAGAGGCAGAATTGTTCAAGGTGTAATGAACGAGCTGGAGGAAGGTACATCAGTGGAACAGTTTTTACGTGCTCAATCTAAAATTGGAAGGAGGCAGGAAGCTTTAGGAAAGCAGGAAATTTGGTGCAGCCATTGGATCTTCACTGGTTGTATAGAAAACCTTAAGATGCACAAGGGCATTGTGGAAAAGGGACAGAACTTTTTAATTGAAAAAACCACGAGAGAGGACAGTGATCGGGTATTGCCTTAAACTGGATATCTTTGGAGTTTTTTTTCCCCTTTGTTAATAAAAGCAAGGCTTAGTGAGTACAATCCTTAAAAAAATTACAGATGGGCTATTGAGAGAACAGCGTGGCATTGAGACCTGTTGATAACAAATTGAATTTGGAGGAGTTTAATAAAGAGACTGTGCCTGAAATGAATTCCCTGATACTATCTCATTTAAATTGGTACCAAGGAGCAGAAAGGCATTATATGTGTGTCTAAAACAGCTTGTAGGAAAAGATATTAGGGGTGATCCTAGCATACAGAATTAATGATTTTTTTTCCTACTTGAAAGTAAATCAGCTCAGATAATAAAGACACCCATTTTAAAGCCTTTAATGTCGGTAAAGGATAATAAAAGCACAGTGTAACAGAATCATCTGGACAAAACAAATAAAAAAAAGCTGGCTGGTTATAATTTGGTACTTATCAGAAAACCAGGAAGAGATGTGAGCTGGGAGGCAGGATTAAGGTTAGATGAGTATTTCTGTGGCCTGAGTGCTGAATGCTTAATTTTAATTTCAGTCTAATCAGCGTTCTGTTATCTTTGGGCTTATTTCACCCATAGACTAACTGATCTATGGGAGTGGAGGACAGGAGCCCCTTGGACCTGCAATCTAGGTAAATTCCATAGCTTGTTTTGCTGTTACCTTAGAAATCTTTGCTTGCAGTTACTATCATTGACCTTTTTTCAGTTACACCATCCTGTGTGTTCTGTGGTTTAATCGTTTTGCTTTGGTACTGCTTCTTTCTCCTCAGTGTTGCCCCTTTTTGCTTCCATTCAGTGATAACATGTTGATGATCATTTCTGTGTATTTTCTTAAAAAAAAAAATTACATGTGGGGTCTGGGATTACTTGGTGCCTTGTGTCACTCTGTCCTGAAATAAGAGAATGCTTTCCATTGTTTGTTTTTAGGATGCTGGGGATTGGTAGTAGCACAGCTTCTGTTTTTTTATGTACAAACACCAGTTTGTAAAACTGTAGACCCTTATGGATCACAGTATTATGTTCTTTGGTGGGATTACCTTGCAGAAACCTGGCCTTTGGATTTGTTTTTTCCTTTCTTTTTTTTTTTTAAATTTTTACACTACTGCCTACATCAGAATTTATCAATGAACTACTTACTGAGTTTTGATGTTTTAATTTTCTAAACCACCAACTTTTTTTGCTGCTGTTCTATTTTGACATATGAATTAAAATGGAAGGTGGATTTCTTGCATTATATTTGGCCAGCAAGAAATGGTGAAAAACTGGTATGACTGTTTCAGACTGTTGATTTTCTGTCCTTCAGAAATTCAGGAGGCCTTTTAAGTTATCTGCAGATTTGTCATAATTTCTTGAAATAGGTGAAACCATGCAGATGTACTTTTTGATTTTTAGGGCTTAACCTTGTGTGTAATATCTGTGATTAACAGAACATTAATCATGTGTGTTAATGGCTGCCAGAAAGTAGGAGTATGTGCAAGTGGGTTGTAGTCCTAAGGCTTTGCATGTAGTACAATATTTGAATTATACTCAGTCTTAGGATGCAAATCTATTTGCTTTATATCCTTTGGAGCCTCAGTGTTCTCCTGCAGACAGCTGGAAACTGCAGACAATTGTGTGCACTTCTAATATATTTTCATTTTTGATTGCAATATTTCATTGCATTTACATTGTGTGCTTTCAAAGACTGTCTTTGTACAGGGCATGTGTTTGCTTTGTAAGTAATGCCGTGCCTTGATGCTGAGTGCTTCAGACAGCTTTGTAGTTAAGTTGTACCTTGATCTTCTAATAATGAGCTTTGGATACATGAAAGCTGTCTCTTGCTGCAAAAAACAAGTCGTGTACAGCACGTACTGGATTTGTATTTCAGGATGAGGCGGTGATGTGAGAGATCCTTTAGATCTCTTTCCTTTTTTTATTTATTTTTTTTTCCCCCTCCTAGCTTTCTTCCAGTTGGATTGCTTCCATTAACTGCATTAGGGCAGGCCATTAAACCTGTCCGAGTTCAGTCACTTCCAAGATGTTGCGCTGCAACTCTGTGAGCTCTTGTGACTCGGCATGTGATTCCTGATCTTCTATCCTTGAGTGTCCCCAGAATAGTCTAGCAGGCTATCGCTGATCCTGGATCAAGAACCTGTTGACACTTGAGACCAGTCCTGTCCTGGCAGTAAGGAAAAGGATCAGTTCAGACGCAAACTCTGCCAGCCTTCACACAAAGCTGGATTTTTCATGTTTGAGTGCAAGTCTCAGCTTTTTCGTGTCTTTGGGGCTCAGTGAGCTGCTGGTTCAGATGTGTCCCAAATGCTTTATTGTGTGTTGAATAATTAAATATTGAATGTGAGTATCATGAGATGGAATCTGAGTCGCAGCAGTGAATTTGAATATCCCTTTATTTTCCTCATCTTGTTCTTCAAGGATTTGCGGGCTTTCCTCTGGGAAGACTGAACGTGTCATTAATGCTGACTGCTCTCTGACAGATACCAGGGGGAAGATGAGAATCTGTCCCTTCTCTTCCCTGTGAGCTTCATGTGTTCTGAACCATCAGTGTTTCTTCAACCCTTTTTGAGCTACTGAAACTTCATTCAAATAAAAACCTGTTAAAATTAAATTGTTAAACCAAACCCACCTCTTTATCTAGGTTGCATTGCTTTGTTGTTACAGTTATTTTAGTGTGTTCCCCTTATTTACCTTTCTAGGAAATGAGGAAAAGATCTAGTTCCTTTTAATTTAGTTTTATTTTAAAAACACTGTTATGTCCTGAGAACTGTCTTCACTAAAAAAAGAGTCTTTAGAGTTAATCAGGTTTTTTTTGTTACCTAGGATGAATACATATAGTTTAATGCAATTGGCAGTGTAATTTTTAAAAATAAGAGAGTTCTTTTTTCCCCTTTGTTTTTAAATACCCAGTGATAATTTAACCAATGTCACTACACTGTTAACAGTCATCTGCTGTCAAGACTCAGCTTTCTACTTGAGCTCAACTTTTGTTTCTCGTAATCTATCTTTAATCCTGGGCAATTTCCTGGTGCTTATATTTGTAATCTTACAGGGTAATGACCCATATCTGTTATGTTATCTGTATCTATTTCCTGAGTTCCCCCCAGCAAACCCAGCAGTGTACAATTCCTACACTACCCAGGAGTAAATGCTGTGTTAAATTTAAACATTCTAAATGTTAAATGCCTTAATTCAGTTCCACGCTGTCCGAGTTCTCAATTTCACTTGTGGGAAAGGTAGGCCCTGCTTTTTTTTTTGCTGGAAGACATGTCCGTAGATATTCTGGTAAGCTTCTGTATAATCACTTCTTAATCTGTTTAAAAATGAGTATCGAGTTAGCTTAAACAACTTTAAATAGTAGGCTTTGATTTAGCCCGGAGCCTTTGTCTGGAATTCCTGGGATTAGTCCTGCTGGCAGAGTGGGAGAAGCAGCAGCCTCTGGCAGGACTGGCAGCACGCAGCTCCTCAGGAAAGAGGACATTCCTGCTAGGAATGCTCTCTTAAAGTCAGGTTCCACTTTTTCTTTCCTTCTTCTAGCGATTCTTCATGCTCCAGTGTTCATTTTGCCTGAGTGCTTGGAGGTGAGGGACCCTGGTTCTGCTACAAGCAATTTTAACTTCTGCACTGGAGTGCAGCAACACCACATTTCAGCTTCATCTTTTCTTGCAGGAACGTGGAGCTCCTCAATAACCTTGGGGTCGCAGTGGTCAGGAGTACCTGAGAACATCAGGCAGAGTGCCTGACGTGTATTTCCCCAAGTGTTGTTCAGGGTTGATGTCATTTTTATAAGAGAATATTCAACATTGCTGCCCACACAGCAGTTTCAGATGAAGACTTCCAAGTCTATAGAAAGCATTTCTAAAGTCGTATTGAAACCTACAGTAATGCTGTTTACTCCAGCTTGCAACCATCTACATAACATTTCATTCTGCTTTCAGTTAACGGAAACCTCCTTTGGCTTTTCTTTGGAGAAGAAAGCAGGGCACAAGTGTATTTTTCTATTGTTTTCGTGTTGATACCTGTTTTAGAATTTTGAGGTGTTTCTTTGGGAGTCCTATTTTAGTGCTGGTGGAGTAAATGGCAAAAGCTTTGGCATGTAGTTAATCCTACATCCAGTTAATCACTTAAGCTATGTCAGATAGTTTTCTGTTGAGAGGAGTAAGGTAGCGTGGCTTATCTTTTATACAGATAGAGCTTCTCTTAGTTTTGTCACGTGAATTTTGTCCTCTGCTCTACAGAAATTAGAAATATTTGTGGCATAATATAAAAATTTCAAGTGCCTTTTGTCTCAGTGAGTAGTTTGTGTTTGATCATCGGACTACTGTCTTGGTTTAGGGCAAATTTAGGGGGGAAATTTCTGGAGGGATCTTTTTTAGAAAGGAAATTTAAGCAGTCCTTCTCCTGCTCAGTTTGGGAGAAAAAATCTTTTGAGAAAAGTGAAAAAAAAAAAGAAGTTTATTTAATAAGCAAAGTACTCACAAACATGGAAAAATGAATAATATTAAACAACGGAACTGTTTGTTGTTCTGAAGAGATGGCAAATTCAGAGAGAGAGTCTTTTTTGTGGGGTGTAGCTCGGCTTGCTCAAGTCCCTTACCAGTCCCTCCTGCCTGGGAAATGCCACGTCCTGGGCCCCAGCCGGCAACTGGTGTGAGCCCCCGGTGCTTTTCGGGGTTTTTGTTCCAGAGCAAGGCCGATCAGTTCCAAGGAAAAGAAAAGCCACAGTCTCTGCCTCAGCTAGCAAAAACCCTACCTAAAAGCAAAGGAGAGCTCTCTCTGGCACTGTGTGAAGGAGAAGGCTGAAGCTCTTAGCTCTGTGTTTTTGAGTACAGCTGCCTGAGACATTTCACTGCTTCTCCTTCTCCCCCCTTCACTCCCAGATCTAATTCTAAAGGTGCAAAATTTATTGCTGGGCAAAACAGACAAATGGGGATACAGTTCAGCTTCATCAAGTCACCCCAGGACAACTGCGTTAAAGGACTGAATAAATATCAAAATTGCTGACAACTGGTGATTTTTTTCCTCCTGTGACAAAACCTCACTTGCAGTCTGTGACAAGAACAATACAGAAGATTTGTATGGGCAATGTAAGGGGAAGTGTAAGGATATCTGTCAGAATGTGGTGTACTTGTGAATGAAATCCACTTAGCACCAGTCAGTACAGCACACATAAAGTGCCTTCTCTGAGAAAGGTGCTTGTACTTCATCCCACATTTTTGTGACTGGGAACACCTTAAACACTTTGTATTAATGCCGCTGAATTTTATGTGATCTTTCAGGCATAAACCATGGTAAATATCAAACAGAAATTAAAGACATTGGTTTAAAGCCCAAGCGCTTGTAACCTTACCAGTTATGGAGCCCAGTGCAGGCTTATATTTGGGAGTGGATACTTTCAGTATCCAAAAGATGTTTCGAAGTTAATCACAGCCATTGCTACCAATGCAAACATATCTTATCCGTGCTCTTACCTACAGTAACCTATTTTTGCAGACTCTGTAAAAGCAAACCTAAGCAGAAGTATTTCCCAAAATGCTTATTTATTACCCTAAAATGTATAACGTTGCTGAACTATTTTATTTTTTTGAAACTCCAGCAGATCTCTCGTTTTCTTGGTTTTGGTTTTCCTGAGATCAGATTTTGAATTAATATACTCACCATGAGATATTGCAGGCTTGCTGGTTTATAATTGAGGGCATAGTGTCCTGTTTTCTGTAGCTTCTGTCTTGGTGTTACCATATCTGAAAGTTTTGTGTTAATACCTAAAGCTCATTGCTTAAACCTATCTTAGGGTTTGAGTATAGGCTTGATTAGCACCGAGTTGGTTGATGTTGGCTGGTTAGTAGCAAAGCTCTGACATATTAAAATGGCAAGGAAGTCTCTTTGTAGACAGTAAAAACATTCTGTGTTCTCTTTGTGTTCATGCTTCAGGCTTCATGATGTGTCATTAAGAATAGAGAATAATTTGAGTTATCTGCTTTGAACTTAAACAATAATGAAGTAGTTGATCATAGTCTTTTGAAAGGTAGTCTTTTAAGCAATGACAGAACCAAGAGTTATCATTTTTGGCATTTTTACAGTAGCACAGAAGAGTGAAGAATATAACACAGGGCCCTGATCAGAGGACTGGAGGTCACAGCCATGGATTTGGTTCCTGGCAATACTGCTGGTTCACTCTTTCCTTTGATAAATTGCTCGAGTTTCCTGTGTCACAGTTTCAATGGCTATAAAACGGGGCCAGTGTTGGCCTACATAGCTAACAAGTGGGTTTTAAGGTTTTAATTAATCTTCAAGAATTTTAACTTACCTTGATGAAGTTAATTCAGTGCATATCGCATATAGTCCTGTTCACTGTAGTGTATACAGAGAATTCTGGTTGCTGGAAAAATTGTGTTGAGATGAGGATCAAAAGTTGTGTCATGATGCAGAGTTTGATGTAGTTGATCCAGCAAAATAAGCGGTATACAAATGGAGCTGCTTCAGAAATGCCTAAACTCTATCCTGGAAAGGCAAGAGAAGTTTTGAAATGCACTCAGAGTGCAGGATAACATGTGCTCTGCATTGGGAACAGATGCTGGCTCTATTTCAGCTTTAAACTAGGGCATTCCAAATGTCACTGCGAGCCAGCGCTGAGGGACTTGGCCTTGCAAAGAGCCAGCGTGATATAAATGAGTGTTCATTTGATAAATGGGGTCTATTACTGAACAAGGGTTGTCTTTTAACGTCTCACACTGTTGGTGCTGCTTTGGGTGGGAGTTCAGTTGAATTTCTGTGGAGCACAAGTGTGCTTTAAAGCAATACCTTCATCATGAAATGATCTGGACTTCCTCAGTGGGAAGTTCTGGAGCACAGTTTTAAATACACAAAGGTTTTACATGCTCGAAGTGTTTGTCTGCCGTCATCAGTTCTGAAGCAGCTTTGGCTAAGTTGCTTACAAAAGGAAGGTGTGCGTCTCTTTGCCAAAACAGGCACATAGAAAGCACCTGCTCAGCAACTCCTAAACTGAGGACTGTGACCTAAAGGGTGGCATAAGGACTGTGAGTGGGGAGTGTAAGGGATGCTGTTATATTTTTTTGTTGCTCCCTGAAGTGAGATTAGAGCTCTGTGAATGTGCCCAGACGCCCAGGCTGGGTAATTCTCCAGGTGGGAGTCGCAAGGCAGCATTTGGTTTGACCTTGGCGCACAGTGGATGTTTTGAAGAAATAAAATTACAAAGAAACAGCTGCAGCTTCTCTTTCACCTCCTTTCCCATATTTAAATTCATATTATGAACGACTCAAGGTGGGGCTTCTTTCGTACACGGAATAGTCCCTTAGTCTCCAGCTTAATATAAACTAAAAAATTATTGATCACTGCACTGAGAATTTCACTGTACCTTGAGGCTTCAGTAATGCATAATGTTTGGTGAGAATGGGGGGATGGTTAAAAACTGAAAATACGATTGATCATTGTACTGAGGGTGGCGCTGAACCTTGAGGCTGCGCTTGGTGCGTAACTAGTGAAAGCGGATGGGTGGAGCATCAGCTTGACAGCTTTCCAAATTTCAGCTGTGTAAACACTTCACAGGGAGGTCATCGCAGCCATTTGAAATTTAGCAGGGCTTTTTGGGTTTGTTTTGCTTTATGGTGTTGTTGATAAATTCACCTTAGCAGTTTTGAAACAGACCCCATGGGTGTTCCTGCTGTCCAGTGAGATAGTCTTGGTAATCACAGCTTGATCACTTGATCTGTGTCCTAGACCTTATTTGAATATAGGAAACAATATATTGAAGCACCCTCACAGAATTAAATTATTGCCTTTCTTGGGGTACTACATAGTTAAGGAGAAAAAGAAATAGTTTCTGGCTTGAGAGCCTGTACTCAGTGTTGGGGTGGGAAAAACCTAAACATGACAGAGGTCTTGATGTTGATATTGTAAGAGAAAAGTACGTTGGGGGTTTTGTTAAAAGCTTGGGTCTCATCCATCGTCGTAGCTGAAAGGGGACCTGGGGGGCTGCCTTTGTAGGAAGGTGCAGGGAACAGAGGTACAGCCCTGGTTTTTCAGCCTGAGATGTTTTGATTTCTAAAACTCCGTTCTCACGGAACTTCCTGTAAACAAAAGCAGATGTTTTTGCTAACTCTATCTTGTTTTCATTCTTCTTTGGAGGTGGAGACCATTTGATGTCTCTGAGTGTTGGCCAGTGTGATTGAACGAGTGTTATTCTAACACCAATCAGTTTAGCTCTAGCGACCTAGTATATAAGGAGGTCAGATTTTTAATAAACTCAGTCTTTAGCCTTCTGACAAATTCTAGAGTCGTGTGGTCTGATTTTGTGTCCTACAGTGACACGGAGGCAGCCTTTGGCTTAGCTGAATGGGAATTGAGGAGTGGGAAGGCGTCACTTGTGAAAGCAGAGCCCTTGACGTGGAGAATCTGACTGTTGGGGCGTCCAGCAGTAAGAGCTGAGATGCTGAAGAGTAAATGCAAAACAAACCAAGAGGGGGGGAAAACTGGATGAGTTGAAGTGGTAAAGAAAGCGTAGTGAACTAGGCAGATGTGTATTCCTAATCAAAGAATGCACACATTCTTGCTAGTAGAGTGTGGTGCATAAGATGTCATTGTTTTAATCTTTCTCTTAATTATGGTTATTCCTGGTTAACAGAAATTGTAGCACCTGAGATGTCAAAACTTCATTATTTTCATCTTTCTCTAATTATGGTTATTCCTGGTTAACAGAAATTGTAGCACCTGAGATGTCAAAACTTCAATGTTTTTAAAGTGAGGCGTAAGAAAAGTGTGGCTTTTATCTTTTTAAAGCTGGCTCAAGTGTCAAGAAAGTGCAAGCACTTCATAACCATATCACTCACTAAATACCTTCTCTTAAAACAGAAAAGATATTTTGCTGCAGCATCGTCTTCATCGAATGCGGTACTTAAGCTGTGTTACGAGCAATTTTGAATTTTGGAGGTGGCTTCTAGTTCCAGCAAACTGGAGGTATCTAACTCAGACCTGTTTAGTACAGTAGTGTTTTTGAGTGCAGTGGTAAATCAGTTTGTGTATAGGGTATAAGGACATGAAAGTTACAGGGGCTTTGTCTTCATATGCGTTTATAGATTTCATCTTGAGCCTTCATCTCTCCCTTTCATATAATTTTTATGAAATGGAATGTTACTGGCCTTAAACGTTAATTTTCCAAATGCAAAAGTTGTACTGCTTGAACTTTGTTATATTTGTTCCCTCTCAGCTAAGTGAACCAAATAACCACAAGATTAATTTCTGTTTTCTTGCTGTTAGTTTTAGAGGGAGCATCAGCCTGTGAACCTGTGAAACGTTTATTTTGCCATTTCTGCACTCCTATTAAAGCTGGTGGAAGAACCAGCAAATGTCATGCTTGTCTTAGGATTTGTAAAATGAGAAACACATGAATTGTTTCAAGATTTAAATTTATATTCTGGCTCTTCACTGTTTAGGTTTTTACCTGTGAGTGGTCATTGGCAGGCTCTTAACTACTTCAGTTTTTAAAAAATTATGTAATTGCTATTTTTCTTCACAGGAAGAAGAGAATTTATCCAAAGATTGAAACTTGAAGCAACTTTGAATGTGCATGATGGATGTGTAAGTCATTTGTTGCTTTTTTGATTGTTAAAAATTATTAAATTGTGCTTTTGTTGACAGGGTAAAAGTCCCTACCTTTCAGTTAAGACTCATCTTAAACTTTGAAATTAAGTCTGTTTTTTGTTGGGTTTTTTTGTTGTTGCACTGTATTGACTTAAAGCTTTATTAGTTTTTTGAGTGAGTTATTTTCCAATTTCAAAAAGCAAATCATCAAGTGCTACATGCTGACTTACAGACAATGAAAACAAAAATAAGCCTTCCTGAAAGGCAGTAACGTAACTTGAAATATTGCTTGTTTAAATATTAATTTTTGAAAGGGATCCAAATATTTCAAAACATATCCTTTTAAATAAAAGCTTTTACCTAACCCAGGTTCAGCACAAAGAGGGTCCCATGTTACCTTTGAGGAATAGAGCAAAAACTCATGGTTGTTAAAGTATTTGTTGTGCAAGATACTGAAAAATGAAAGTATTGTATTAAACAATGAGAATGTAAGTGCAGCTTTTTACTTTAACGTGTGTATTTCTAAAGCTGTTCAAATGTAAGGATTATTTTAGCTTGAGTTGCTTGGATTTTAATTCAGGAGTGATAGAATTGTTAGTGGTAGTTCTAAAGGAGCAAGTGCTGTTAACATCCAACCTTCTTGAGATCAGAAGTGTGGATTTGATGGGCCTGTGTTTTTGTGAGTCTGGAAAGTCTGAGAAAGGCCAGGATTAGAATTGCTGTATATAAAATGTGAGCTACTTTTCCTGTGCTGACTACATAATAAGTTTAATGTTCTGGTACAGATGGTGTTGATGTAATGAAGCAAATATATACATTCTCTTTTTTTTTTTTCAAGAAGTGTTACAAGAATGATGCTGTAAGGTCTCTTCCAACCCAAACAATTCTGTGATTCTAAATGTATTTATTAATTTTTATATTCAAGATTGTAACAGTGACACTTCTGAATTTGTTCTCTAAGTAATGTCATCCCCTCAAATACTTAAGATGAAATTTTTCAAGTTTCTTTTCTTGAAGTTGATTTTTAATTTTTTTATTTCCTTGTAAAAAAGTATTTTTTTCCTTTTAAAACAGAATAAAAGAAAACAGTATTTGTTCACTACTTGTTAAAAATTAAGTGACTGATCTCTATTTCAATTATCTGCCTCTGTGTCACATAATAGAGATGGCAGATTTGGTGTTGGCTGTTGATGTTGCTTGAATCTACCTGATGGATATGTATTTGAAAACTAATTCTGATTTGATTGTGTCAGCTTTGCAGGTATGCTTTAACATATGACCTAATTGTTTTAGTGGATGGAAAATGCTTTAACTGTAAACTTACAGCATTATTTGCAGGTGTTTAAATCCTACAATGTTTTAATACAGTATTGAAATACTACAATTTGACAAAATGTCTTTAGGAGTTAAAGTTGCTCAGAACTCTCCACCTTTAAGGAATGGCTGTTGGGAGTTCTTACCTCATTTACTTCAAGGAATAATTTTTTAAGGCTAACAGCCACTCAGTATCATTTCTTACTATTTGTTTTTAAAAAAATCTGTGAAATAGAAATCAGTGAAATTACAGCGCTTGTACTGATTGAACTCCTTATTATCATCAATGGTAATTAGGCTCTTTTTTATTTCTTTTCTTCTTCCCACAACTGCTGCCTCAGCATGCATTTCAAATGTGGGGAATGAATGTCATGTTGTCCTTTTAAAAGGTGTTTCTGGGTTTGGTTTTTGGGTGGTTGGGTTTTTATAATGAAGGTTGGATGTCGGGGTTTGGAGTTTTCTTTGGTTGCTGTCTGGTTGATTGGTATTTTTTAGAATTTCTTCATTGTTCTGTTGGATAAGTTGTGACTTCTGTTTTCTATATAAAGCGTGCTGTGTAATTGGACTCGGTGGACAACTTAAGGCAAGAAATTTTTTTACTAATTGAGGATAAAAGTCCAGGTTCCTGCCTGTTACACAGAAGAGAGATCCTGTGGGACGTACAACTGTGTGTATAATCAATACCCAGGCAGGATATCTGTGAGGAAGGGAATATTCCATGAATTACTTCACATATCCACGCTCTTGTAGCGGTAATATTACCATAGCACCTTTTTGTTTGAAATCTGAGTATTTTCACCTCGGAGTTCAGGGGCCTATTGAAACAGTCCCATTTTCCCCTTGGTTTGGAGACAGTTTCTAGCAGCAGTGCGTGGAGTAATTGAATTGATTCTGCAGAATTGCTGATGTCTGCCAGTAGTCTTATCATCCTTCCAGGGCAGGATTTGCCTCTTTCAACAAGGTTCCCATGGTCAAATTCAGTAAGATCATTTGTATGCCAGAACTTGCCATTTTCTGTGTTAGCTGTAAAGGGAGCTTAAGAAGATGAGGAAGTGTACGGAGTTAGGTGAGCTGTTCTGTATAAAGTGATTAAATCCAAAGGAGAAATGTTGAAAGAGAAGTAATCTGGACCAGCAGCGGTGAAATGTGAGGAAAATAGAGGATAAACTCTGAAGCATATTGAATTGCAGTAAAAACGCGGCTTATTTTCTTCCTATTTTTGTTCTGTGAAAGCTGAGGAAAGTTGAAATGCAGGATGTAGTTGAAGCATTTGACATGAGTAAGTACTACATTTTGAAATAAAGAGTATTGCCTGAAGGGGTAACTTCTCATCGCTGTGTATAGGCATTCAGATCAATAACAAACCAGCATCCTTCATGGCATTCCTCTCCTTCAGGGTGGCACTTGGGAGCAGGTCCTTTTCAGATGTAGTCCTCAAAGCCAGGCTCAAACCAGCATAGGGAAGGGAGTGTGTGTTCTGATAGAAACACAGTTTTCACCTTGTACTCCACAGATGAAAAGCCTTGCCTCTTTCACCTCCTTCTTTGCTTCGAGGAGATTCCTGGTAGTCTGGATATTTACAGCCATTTTTATTTCTTTTCTTCTATTCTTGTGTTCTGTTAATCTCCTCTCTTCACGGAAGTGTTGATTCTGATGTCACTTTGCATGGAAGTGAGGAGTTTGCTTTTTTGGTTTTTTAAGGACTGGCTGCACTGCCTCGTGCATTGTCTTTGAGGAAAACACAGAGATAGTAAATTTGTATCTGACTAATTGACTAATGAATCAAAAGACTCCTTGCAAGGCTACGTGAGTGAAAAATAAAATCAGATACAATTAATAATGTGGAGTACTTAATAGAAAAAAGCTAATTACACACCCTTTGACTTTCCTTACCTTGTTAGGAATTGCCTGTCCTTTGTGTTTGATGTATCCGTTCTTGTGGCTCCACCAGCCTTTCCCAAGGTTTCCAAACCCTCAGCACGTCACCGCTACATTATGCTTCTACTTGGTGTTGAGTGGCAGTGCAGGTAGTACACTATGTAGCTTTTTTAAAATAAATCCCGATTTTTTAACCAGTTCTTGTTTTACATTTTAGTTTAGTAGTGGGTTTGCTACTGGAATGAGAGGAGAATTTTTTTTTTTAATTCTGTTTCTTTGAGCATCTGTTTTTAGTGAGCCATATGCTAATTTATTTGGGTTATTCAGTGTTGGTCAGTAGGTTGTACTGCACACGGTGTGTATTGACTGGAAAGTTTCTGAAAAAACCCCAAAACAATGTTATTTCGCTGAAAGACTGAGATACTTCTGAGTTATTTGTTGTCAACAATGCTGAGAAGGTGATTTGGTACAGAATAAAAAAGCCTGTTTAGTCACAGATCTCTAGTATGCATTTGGTTATGTCGTCTTACTTCAGGCTTGTTTTTGAACCAACTTTGGTCTGGGCAGGGTATATCGAAATTGCTCAATTGAGGCAATCATTGCAATGAAATTGGAATTTTGGAGGAGAATGATGTCTTGTGTAGACTTGTGATGCTGCAATTTAGATAATCTTGTCTCCCCTTTGCATTTTCAATGTTTCTCTGCTTCTCTGTCCTTCAGATTTTGTGTTTGTACATAAATATACATGTCCACCCGCTCCATTTGTTTAAATTTTTGTGCTAACTTTTCTTTCTCATATCATGACTTCAAATTTTTCAGCAGCTTCCTTGTTTTTTTTAGTGTTTTGTTCTCGTTTCTATTCCTGTAATCTTAGGTTAGCATTTTGGTTTCTTTAGGGCAGTGATAATAACGTTTTTCTGCCTGAGAGGAAACGTAGATGAAAATAAACATTGTTGGGTTGTGTGTTTGCCCTCGCCGTAGTGCTGTGCAATGTTTGACAACATTTTAGGGCACAGCCATTGTCAGGGCAGCTTATTTCAATGATAGATGGTTCTGGGGGCTACTTGAAATTGTGGTTCTTGGTGATTGATAGCCTGAGTTATAAAATCGTGAGAGTAGCCATGCGAGGTCATACCAAAGCTCAGTGGAGCCTGATAACTTGGCCCTGAAAGTGGCCAGCGCATATTTTTGAAGGAAGTTGAGACAGGGCAAGCAGGCAGTATTTGATGGGTGTTCTGGGCAACACATCACGCTTTAATGGGCAGATGGAGGTGGAAGCTGCACCTTTGTTTCTGGTCATTTTTCAGTTCTCTTTGATGCTTATGTATATCCTTCCACTTCTAGTGTTCAGGGTGTTTCTTAACAATGATTTCCAGTCTCATTAAAAAGCCATGTGCCATCTGATTGTTTCATTTAAGGCCTTCCATTTCCTATACTGTGAAGATCCACAGAAGATTATTTTTTACTTCTTCCATGTCATTCATGTTCTCATAAGCTTCTATCGTTTCCCTACCCTAGAGCAGTACAAATTTTTTGCTTCTTGCAATAAAAAGTGTTCGATATCTGTGAGCACCCCAGTAATTCCTTGTCATAATTTCTCTTTCCAAATGGGCAGTAATAGAAACGGAGAATACAAGAGCAGGAAAGGAACCCAAACTGCGTAGTGTGGAAGACGTGGGATTGCCATGCATGGATGTATACCCTGCTCTTCTGGGCGTTTCCTAATAAATCCTAACAATATCTGACTGCTGCTGAGCACTGAGCTAACCCTGGCATAGGCATGTTTGTTTAACACCAGGATCTCTCCTCAAGCTGTTCTACCTGAGAATGTCAAGGTGGTGTTCCTGTGATCCACCTAAAACTGCTAACTCTGATTTTGCAACTAACTCCAACTAAACTTGCCATTAAAACAGTAACTAGAATGGCTGTATTTATTTTAAATAAAAAAAAGAAAATTATTGGGGGGGGGGGGCTCAGAGTGAAACATTTGCGTTTAAAAAAAAAAAAGGCATAAGAAAATAATTTAGAACAAAGTGGGTTTTTTACCAATTCTGTATCCAGTCTGGTACATCACACTAAGGCAGCTGTTCTGCCAACAGAGTCTAGCCAGCAGAAAATGGTGATGGCTGCAGTTTGACACTTGAAGGTATTTTAGAGGCTTACTTGAAATAATAATGGTCTGCATGCAGTCTTTGGTGCTTGTGCATGAGCTGCTGCCTGGAGGATACCTTTTGAGCTTCCTGGATTTTGAGTGCTTTCACAGCTTTGTTTCACTGACACATCATTAAGCACAGTCTTGTGAAAAGGAGAATTGATAAGGAAATGTATTGTAAAGCTCTCCCAATACAATTCTGTACCTCACTGTAGGATTCTTCTTTGCCAGTGTGCTCACACTTTTCAAAAGGGATCTGGGATGGGTTCTGCTGTGCTTTTCCCTGAGAAAGTGTGGTCACTGAAAAGTGTGCAAAGCAATGGATGGTGAGAATTTGGATAAGGTGAAGATACAATGATGAGAGCACTGTGATGCCCTTCAGTTCAAATTCAGAGAACTCTCTGTGGAGTAGATTTGGTACATTAAAGCACCTGAGTGTGTAAAATTGTGGCTACTGTGGGCAGCTTAATTTACCTGACGAACTCTTGAGGAACAGAGGGAGTAATTGAGATGCCGTAGGTGAAGCAGGTGATTCCCTTATCAATTTGTTTTAAAAACACAATTTTTTTTATGCTAGCTGCTTAGAAATTACATCATTTCAGTTGAATTTAACTTCTATTTCTGTGGTGTTGGAGGACTATTGATGTTTTAATATGGTGCAAATTGAATTAATGTAAGTCTAAACAATTTTTTTTTTTAATTCATGCAGGTGAATACAATTTGCTGGAATGATACAGGAGAATATATCTTATCTGGTTCAGATGACACCAACCTGGTAATTAGTAACCCCTACAGCAGAAAGGTACGTTTGTTTCTGGCTGCTTGGTAATTTTCAACTGGGATGCAAGTTACTATTTTTCAACATATTAAAGATATTTTTCAATATATCAGTTTTCAGATATTAATTATAATGCGACAAAGATAATACCATGCACTTCCTAGTCTACTTAAATGGGAATAAAACTTCACAGTGCTTTAAAACCTGAGATTTCTAATCCTTTGTGACATGGGTATTATCCCATTTTACGGTACATGGCCG
Organism: Donacobius atricapilla; assembly: GCA_013397315.1. NCBI lineage: Eukaryota > Metazoa > Chordata > Aves > Passeriformes > Mimidae > Donacobius > Donacobius atricapilla. Next base: position 126,592 of record WBMY01012613.1, on the reverse strand, counting down.
GGCACAAAGGGAACATGGTCTCACCACAGATTAGTGTCAGGCCCAGCAATAGGATTCAGTAATTCTCCTGAAATCTTGTAGTCAGATAAACTGATTTCCTCTCACTTCAGTTTTAAAATGTTGCGGTTTTTGCTCTGGGTGATGTACTGAGCCGTCTTTCTGGGTCATGTTGTTGGGGTGCCAATCTTGAGCCAAATAGTTCTCTCCAGTGTAAAATTACATTGCTGTGCGTGTGCCTGCAAGTGGCTGGAGAGTAACTTGTACTGAAATAAGGGTTGCAGTGCAGCTGAAAGACTCCCAGTAGTGGCAGCTGGCATCCGTCAGGTAGTGGCACTGTCCCACACTTTTCTCTTGGAGGAACTGCTGGTAGTTTGGTAGAACAGATGCTCTGAGCTGTGTCCTCTCACAGGCTGACAACTAAACCCCGAGGACAGGCTCAAAAATTAAATGTGTGGGAGAAACCAAAGATGTGGTTGGTACAGTGGAAGAGAGTTTGAGTAGAAAACAATATTTTGTTTTCCCTGAAGGGTTCTGGTGGGAAAATGGTGGTTTGGAGTGTTGCCTGTACTTTTATAGGTAAGCCCTTTTACTCACCTCCCCAAACAAGCCACAGCTTCCAAATTTCATCTCTTCCTTTCTGTTACTGGTGTCAGCCTGTCAAAGTTCAGATCAGTAGCACTAGGTAGGGTTTCTTTTGGACTGGGAGTTCTGCTGAAAAAGCAGTATCCAAGACAGCTATGAAGTGCATGATGATATATTCCCAAGTGAGTGGTGGTGGAGTGACTTGCAGAGAAAGATTTTTTCATGCGAATGAAGGATGTTCAGTGTTATTTATTGTGTAGAGCTTATTTTAATATCCCACTATGGGATAGTTGCTCATGATATAATTTTTACATTAAAATACTGTAATATTTTAGAAGGTGCTGCAATTTAAGCTTTATGCTTTCATAGGACAATTTTTTCACCTCCACTGTGTACTACTTCTCTACTTAAGCCTAATGAGGAATGTGGGAGATGTTTTGTTTTCTTCTTCTATTTTTCACAGTTTGCTGAGTAATTTATTTTTTGTAACAGCAGAGTAGAAGATGATTTTAATTTTTTTTTTCCCCAATACATGCAAATGCAATTACAAAACAGCAGGTACCAGCAAGAAGACTCAATAATGAGTGTTATTCCTGAAATGTACTCGAGATGTGATTTTTTTAATGAGTGTTGCAACTGAGTTAGCTTATTTTCTCTGGCTTGAGTAAGAGAATCAATGCAGGAAAAGGCAGCAAATTGGTATCAGAACTGTGCTGTAATTCTGTCATTTTGGCAAATATCCTTCTCACCATATTTTCTGTTACTAACTAGGTAGAGTAGCAAAAATAGACTTCAGCCATCAATATTTTGTATCTTTCAGAATATGCAGATACACTGTTAAACTTTATTAGTGGGAATTATTAAAAAGATGTGAAGCAGCACTGCTGAACTGTTAGGCATGAGCTTGGTACTGACAGAGAAACTTCATTTGCAAAACACTTCCTTTGATTAAGTTAATTAGGTGGAAATTTGGAAGTAATTTTCATACTGTAAACAACTTGGTAAGTATTTTTTTCCTAATGGAAGTGGTGAAAATGCAATTTGGTTCAAGTGCTGCAGATGGGAGAAATAAGAATATAATGTTCACTTGTTCACAGGGAAGCCTGTGGAGGTTTTTCAGTTTTGGTATACCAAGTATGTGAGGAAGGATGAGGAGTCACCACAAAGTGTTTAAAATCAGCTGTGATGGTGAAGCAAATCATATGTTTCTCTGCCTTACTGTAGATGAATGAAGAGACTAAGTCCAGTCCTGGTTTATTGCCCTGTATAATCAAGTTCTTAAGTGTTTATTTTTGGCTAGTTTCAAAACATCCTCCCTTATAAACTTCAGGTCTCCCTTTCAGAGTGAGTTTAAGAGTAACATCAATTTTTACAGTCTATAAAGTTGGCTTGGATTACAGTGCCTTATTCTTCTTGACTTAAAATATCCCAGGTCTAGGTCTCTCCCTGCTGACATGATGGGTGGCTGCCCCATCACCCTTAATCATGTTTCCATTTGAGAAACCTGATGTGCTGTGTGGCCAGCATTGCAAAAACAAAGGTGGAACTGCATTCCAGCCCTTGGATTTAGCGGACTGCTTCGTGCAAGTACCTGAGCAAATCCCTCTTGCAGAAGAGCCACGTTGTTCTTAGAAGAAATTTGGTGTAAAAGCAGCTTCTCTGTTCTGTTGTATTGAACTGTAGGTCCCTGGCAGCCTGTGCATAACTGGTATTTCACAGGCCGAGTTTTTTCCCTTCTTTATTCGCTTGGAAAACACTGACCTGCTGCAGCCTCCTTTTGTCCTTTGTTCTTCAGGTTCTCACAACGATTCGCTCAGGACACAGGGCCAATATTTTCAGTGCAAAGTTCTTACCCTGCACCAATGACAAGCAGATTGTTTCATGTTCTGGAGATGGAGTCATTTTCTACACAAATGTTGAGCAGGATGCAGAGACCAACAGGCAATGCCAGTACACCTGCCACTATGGGACTACCTACGAGGTACCTCCTGAAATAGATCATAATTTAAGAGGGGTAAAATACATTTTTTACTGTATTGTTGCAGTACCAGACTGCTGAAAACTTTGTTTCGGCGCAGTGAGAGTTACAGAACTTTCCTTCTGTCCTTTTTGAGTTGCTTTTTTTTTTTCCTTTTAAAAAGTAGGATTGAGCGGAGAAATGTGCTGTCTGAATTAAATCGAGAGCTTTGCAAAAAGTGGTGCTGTTAAGACCACTTTGCAAATACGAATTCACCTTCACTGAATGAATGTTCTGCAGAGTAAAAAAGATTTAAATTGAGCTCTGAATTTTTTCCTGAAGCAGGTTGGGGGGTGGGGGAAGTGACTGTTTTGCATCTTTATTTTTATTCTTTCCCCCCTGGCCCTTCCCTCTTCTCTGAACTTTTCAGCAGTTTCATGCCTTTTCCCAAATTTAGATCCTAAGAAATGCTTAGTTCAGCATGTGTGAACAACTCAATCTGAAAATGTGTTTACAGTCGTAGATAATTTTTCTGTTGTGTATTCTAGTTAACTCTGTAGGTGTGAATCTAGCCACAGTGTTTTCAGTCCTTCCTTGGAAGTTTTGTTCATATAAATTAGGCAAGTAAGGAAGTATAGTGTTATTTAAGTTAGGAAGATAATAAGATTTATTGTTCTATCTACTTCTTTTACATAACAGCAAAAGCTGCTACTTACAAAACTAACTGTGCTTAAAACAGAAAAAAATGGCCATTTTTTTCTTAGGTTATAAATGCTTCTGTTTCTTTCACTATTTATTTGTTGGGGTTTTTTTAACACTACCACAGTACACACACAGGGGAAAAAAAAATCCCAAATCCATTGTTTTTGTATCTATTTAGCTCAGCTTTCATAGCAAACTTTTAGATCACTTTCTTTGCATGTTAAGTGAACAAAATCTTTTAAATCTTGTCATAAAAAGAACTGGAATGTGTGAAAAAAAGAAGTGGCTGAAGTACTGCCAGAGTTAATTGTTGTTCCTGTAGTAAAAGTGTCCTTATGGTTGTAATTACATCAATTACATTTCCCTGCAGTATTGCACAAAGTATTCTTACTTGGGATGATTTTTATTCAGCAATAAGGTTAACAAGAGGGCATTATTGCTGTTTTCAATGACAGGAGTGTGATACAGTTTTGGTTGGTTTTGCTGCTTTTAAACGCTGTTAATGAAAGGAATATCAAAACCTCGATGTGACATTGGCTGTTTTAACAACTCTGTCTGTTAATGAAGTTCTTTTTCTTATCCTGTTTTGCACTGCAGTTGAGAGGTTCCTGGAGCGGGGAGATAATTTCTAAATATTGTGATGTTACTGCCCAGCTGTATGCAACCACATCATCATGTTAAATATAGAACTTTGACTCACTGGCTTCTCTAAATAACAAAAGCTAAAAGCTGTCCCTGAGGTGCCAAGTCTAAATTTGAATGCGGTTTCGATTTATACAGCTCTTGGAGTTTGTGGCGGTTCAAGACGTTGCAAAAAACATGAGACAGGAATGTGGGAATTGGTGTAGATTGTTGTAAACTCTGAGATAATTGTACAGTTGTTTTTACTTCTGAGTAAGGATAGAAAAAGTAGAGAGAGAGGCTCTTGATGCAGGTTTCTGAAGAATTTATTGTTTGTACGAGGCCTTGACAAGTTTGTTTTTCCTCAGCCAAATCTTTTCTTTATTGCCCTTCATGTGAATTGCATTTCAGAAAGAGAACGTACTTGTATGGACACCTCTTAGTTTCTGGTTTTAAATATAGTAAAATGATAATATAGCTCTACACTTTTAAAGTTAAGTAGCAAACAAGTTTTTAGTTAGTAAAAAACCAGTTTTAGCTATCTATTTATCTTTAATGTGTACTTGTTAAACTTAAATGTAGTAATATTGACTCAAGTATTGGAGCTTGCACTTCTCCATTTCTTTTTGTTTGGTGCTTAGAAAGTACTTGGGATGTTTGTGAACACTGCACATCAAAGTTGCCATGTGCAAGTTATATTACTTGTATAGGGTGAAATAGCATCTGTGTGAACAAAAATAAAATACAGCTACCAGAAATAAGGGCTTGCCACGTTCAGCAACATTACTGGAGCAAAATGTTTTCACTGAAAGATCTGCTAAATGCTGGAAGAATTTAGTGGATTGAAGAACAATTGCTAAAATTTATAGCTATGCAAATGAAGTTAATTTGAACAAAATGTGTAGTGAAGAACAGTCTTTTCAATATGTTACAGATATATTTAGGAATAGTGGTCATAGCTCAGAAGTTTATTGTTCTATTGGTGTTCAAGCCTTGGCTTCGTTCTGCAAGTTAAACTTCTCATTTGTCACAGCAAGCATTGTCTCAGTTATTGTGCTGAGCCTCACAAGAGAGGCTGAAGCCTTCAGCTGTTACCTTTGTAACCCCACTTCAGGTAGAGAGATTTGCAGATGTCCACAAGTTACTTTTATAAAGAATTTAGGGAAGTAGGGATGATAAATTATCTCAATTAAAATGTTAAGGAGTCACTCATGCCCTGTGTTCAATGAATGTATTATGCTATTAACCATTGTTGTTGCTTTATAAATTTCTACTGATACTGGCAGGAGTGTAGGAAAAGAAGAATACTGCCACAACATTCTCTGTTTTTGTTTTAAGAGACAGAGTGTGAATAAACTGGCATTTCCTGTGCATTCATTGACCTGTGGAATCCAGGTCATATTTAACATTATGGTTACTTGCCTTTTTTATTTTGTCTTGAGGAGGCTTTGAGTGAAGCCATTCATGTGAGACTCCATCTGACTCGTCCCTAGCTGCAAACCTGGCTGAGCTTAGGAAAATGGTTCAATGCACTGCTCTCTTAAAAAAAAAATTAGAATTGCAGTGAGGAGGTAGCTTGGTAATAGCCTTTAAAACAGACTTGCTGCAGGGAAGTACCTAGGGTGTAGGAATAAGTCCCATTATTCCAATGGGAATAAAAGCCATTTACCATTTTCAAGGCATTCAGACTTCTGAGGACTTTGTTTATAATTGTCTCCTATGACTTGAGAGAGAATAAACTGAGCTTCTGTTGAATTGTTGCAGCAAACTAATAAGTTATCTGAAAAGCGATTGCAGTAAATGTATGTTGTGTATTAAAAGATAATAGAAAAAACTGTAAGCCTTGACCCGTGGATATTTAATCTTACATGATGTTTAAAAGTTTCCTTTTACTTCAACAGTTCAAACCTTTTCTTGAAAATGAAGGAACGTCATCATTTTTTCAATTTTTCTTATTACTTCACTGGAAAGCTTGACTTGAGTCCTAATTGCCCTACTGCTGCTCCAAATATTGTTGCTTTTATTTTTAAAATCGTGCTATTTCTGGAGGTATTCATAATCCTATTTTTTCTTTCTTTTGAGCAGATTATGACAGTACCAAATGATCCCTACACTTTCCTCTCTTGTGGTGAGGATGGCACCGTGAGATGGTTTGATACTCGCATCAAAACAAGTTGTACAAAGGAAGATTGTAAAGATGTAAGAGTAAAACCTTTTAATAAGATTACTATAATAATAATACACTAAAAAAATTCTTTTAATAAAGATTACTGAAATGTAGAGCTGTACATCACACAAACACATGAGAGGAATTCTGGTATAGCTTTTAGAAAAAATAGATTTTAGGGTCATTGGTGGAGATGACAGTATGTTTCCCAAGAAACAGTAAAAGTTTAGGAAGCCGTTTCTTTATTTTTCTTTTTTAATTTTAATATCTCCTTTGGCATTTTTTATTTTACAAGCTTTGATGTGAGGCTTCAGATGGTAGAAAGGATTGTCTGTTTGAATTGAATCTTAGTCTGATTTACACTAATAATGTAGAGTGCAAAACTGGAGGCAAAAAATGAGCCTTGAGAGTCACCTGCAGCCTTGTGTTCTTGGACATCCTTTGTCCCTCTGTAAGGAAAGATTTGGTAATGAATTAGATTATTAATTACCGGTGTAATTAGTATCACCAGTGTCCACTATGTTTGAATTTTAGGAACATTTTTAATGTAGAATTGGAGCATAACTACCAAAGGATGTATTGCTAGTCTTGATTAATTTTGTTCAGCCTTGTGCACATTTACCAGTTCTAGGGGTTTCTTTCCCTTTTGTTTTCCCTCTACTCAGTTAGCCTGTAGATTGAACCTATTCTGATCCTTTAATTAATTTAAACTATTTATGCATATTTAGTACTCTTCCACCTCCACAGTTACTGTGTTTCCATACGAAAATCCCAGGTGCGAGGTAGTTTATAAATCTGTACTCTTTAGCTTATCTATTTTTAAATGTTCTGTGTTTTTGTTTTGGTTAGGTTTCTTTTTCAGTTGTTCTGGTGCCAGTTTTTTTTCTCTGATAGTTTTCCTTCCGTGCAGTGCCTTTTCTGGTAACACATTTATGATCTGTCTTTACAGGCCAGACCTATTTTCTCAAAATCTCCTTGACTAAGGGAGGGGCCTATGTAGTGAAACAAAAGTAAAAAAAAAAAGAATATGAATTAAAATATATTCAAATGTTCAGAGCTATTATTTCAGTGCTGCATTTTTGTGTGTTCCAGGATATTTTAATAAACTGTCGCCGTGCTGCCACCTCTGTTGCTATCTGTCCACCCATCCCCTACTACCTGGCTGTGGGCTGTTCTGACAGCTCAGTGAGGATCTATGACAGGAGAATGCTCGGCACAAGGGCAACAGGTAGGAGCCACGCCGTGCAGTGAGCATTTCTCCCCACTGGCAGTGCCAAATGCAGGCTGTTTTCAAAATAGGTGCTGAATGGCTCAAGTGTAACGCTGCAGAAGTGTCGCTTCCTTCTCTGGGAACCGTGGTTTGTAATAAGAGAGTCGTTTCACTCTAATATTTGCTAATGCAGAAATCTTCAAAGAGGAAAAGCTAATCTCTTCATGCATCTTAGAATGCATTGTGTACTGAATGCAGAAGAGGACATTTTGTGATGTCTCGTATTTTGGCTTGAAACCTGTGATTCCAGGATTCCAAAAAGCCAGGGATTGCAGCCTCCAGTGGTCCACCTGAATTTTAATTAAGTTCTTGTCCTGTACTCTCCCATGCTGGAACTTGAGGCCTCTTCTGGGAGGAGATCTTATGAACTCCATAATATTCTTCACTGTGCTTGCCTTTGCAGTAGTTATTGCTGTATCTCACACAATTTCACTGAGAAGCTGCCGATTCCTCAGCTGAAAGCTGGCATGCTTCAGATGCTTACCTAAGGGTTTTATTAAAAAAATCCAGGTTCGCAAAAATGTGTTCTGTCATTTTAACACAGCTCTTGGTTGGATGCTCAGTGTTTAGACACATAGGAATTAATAATACGACTGTGACTTTCACATCAATAAGCAGTGGCGCAAAATCTGTCGCTTTGTGCAGCATTTTCCTGCTGATGACTGTGGTGATGGAGAAAGGGAACAGTAAAGATCACTAAACATAAAAATATCCCTCTCATCAGGTGGACGTTCTATAGGAGCTCTCCCTTTTATCACAGTGGTCAAAAAAATTCTGTGAGAAGTGCCTGGGAGTTGACAAAAATGTGTGTGTGCTCTAGTATTGTACAGTACAGGAATAACATGAATTTGGCCTGGAGAGCAAAAGAGAGAAAAATCAAGATTTTGAAGACTGTTTGTTAAAAATATTGGTATAGTGTTCTGTGGCTTGTCTAAGGTTGTGTGGAGTTTTTCTTTTTGGTTTTTTTAAGAGGTCAATTATTTTGCATCCAGTGAGCAAACTTGATTTTCATTTAATCATTTCTGCTATGTGGTTGACAGTTACGTGTCAAATTAAGAGGTTTTGGAACAGTGTTTTTTTTCTCAGTGTTAGAGCTTCTTATAGGTAACTTTTATCTGGCCCCAAACTTGTAATTCTAGAATTTAAGATAGTTTTAGGGCTTGGATTGGAGGTGAGTGATCAGGAAAGCATGGTAAGTCCAATGTAGTGTATAGTTAGTTCTGCAGTTTCAAAGTGACAGTGTTATTCTGTTTTGAAGAAAAATTAGTATTTTTTTTTTTAATTGGGTAGAAAAGAGATGTATGACCTAAATTTTCAAAGTTTCATGTAAGGAATTCGTTTCTCATTTGTGTGTAGATATAGATTTGCATTATTGTTTTGTGGTTCTAAAATTTCCATTTGTACCATGTTTGACAGATAGCTTCCATACAACACAATGTGGTGGGTATGTGAGACATTTATATATATCTCTGTGTGTTTTCATCTTTTGTTTTTCACAATGTACATAGCATTTGTAAACAAAAATTATAAAGAGTGTGAAATCTGATATGTCATTATGCAGATCAAAATTATTCCAGAAACTACAGGATACATAGCTTTTCCCTGATTATTTGGCATCCAGCAAAAGATAAGGGGTTTATTGAAGTTGTTGAAAATGTGAAATAATAAAAGTGTAATTCTCTTCTTCCTCCTCTCTTCCCCCACTGTGGTTTTTTTTTTTTTGCTTTGTTTTTTTTTTTTTTTTAATAAAGGGAATTACGCTGGCAGGGGCACTGTTGGAATGGTGGCACGTTTTGTCCCTCCTCATCTCAACAACAAATCCTGCAGGGTAACATCCCTGTGCTACAGTGAAGATGGCCAAGAGATCCTTGTGAGCTACTCCTCAGATTACATTTACTTGTTTGATCCCAAGGATGACACAGCACGGGAACTTAAAGTCCCTTCTGCAGAAGAGAGAAGGGAAGAGGCAAGTGATTCAGATGCCCTCCTTTCATGTTTTATGTTTTTTAACTTGCAGCACACAAGAAATACCATCAGTTGTGTTCTCCTTTAATCTGAAAATAATGTTGCTGGTCATCGACTGAGGTGTGACAAGTAGATTGTCACAAAAATAGTGTATTTTTAATACAAATTTATTTATGTATTTATTGACAGTATTTTGTCACTCTGGTTTTCTTTCTCATCTCTTTTCCGTCTCAGAGATGAGAAGGCATCTGCCTGAACCTTGGGTCATAAGACCAGCAAGGGTGGCAGGTCGTTCTGTGTTCTGTTACTTTTCATGCCGTGAGAAGCATATTCCTTGAAATAAACTGTTAATACTCCTTGGTAAAAGTTATCATTTCGTGACAGATAGGAGGGAGTACAATAATAGATCAAGGAGGTGAGTCACTGTTACTGACCAGTATTAAAGTTTTCAAAACTCAAGCAGCTGCTTAATGATCAGCTCAGTTACAATGATGCTGACCTTTCCAGACTAAACTTTCTGATCAATACTAAAAAAAGGCCTTTAACTACAGTGAAGTTGTTTCTGTCTCTCCCTGCACTCTCCCAAGCATCCACTGCTTTTTTCTCTGGTGTTTTGCTCACCCTTTCACAGACTGTATCCTGAGATCCTCATCTTTAGTCTGAGACCTCAAGGGAGTTCTCAATGAGTTGTGAGCATCCTGCTGTCCTCACCTGCAGGATCAGTGTGATGATAATGATAATAATTTCTCTTTCCTTTTTGCTGTGAGAAGTGTGATGTTGACATTTCTTTCCTCCTTTTTTTTTTAGAATCTATTTGAAACCATTTTTAAATGTTTTCCAACACATTTTATGTGATGTGTTTTCTTAGTCAGGAATACAGTCAGGAATTCTGCTTTCAAATGCTTTTTCTTTGTCCTTGTTATCCCTAAAAGTGTTTTTAATTGGGTATTTTTATTTCAGCCTGGCTTACGGAGTAGGAGAAATGTAAAGGCTTCTTCTTAAATCTGCTGGTGGAGTCAATGAAAGTTAAAACTTTGATATGCTTTCATCACAGGGCATTTAGTTTAAAATTGTCAGCACAGCTTCTGGGTTGGTCGGGTTTTTTTTTTGTTTGGTTTCTTTATTTCTGTTAAGGCCAGAAACATCCAGCCAATGCTCTTGGCTTCAAACTCTGACGTGTCTTCCTAAATGAGCAAAGCACTCCCTGTTTCTCTTCAAGTTGCTGAAAGTAACATCACCCATTTAGTGATTGTTTTATGCTTCCTGCTGCAAAAAGTGTTATAAAAACTAAAAAGAAATTACATTAAAAAATAAACAGGAGTTTATTTGCATAAAATTTCCAGGGTTTTTTTTTAATGTCTGATTTTTTTTTTTCCATCTGCTTAATTACAAGTCCATATTTTGTTAAACTGAAACCCCCCATATAGTTTGGGGAAGATCTCCCCATATAGTGGAGAGATGAATATTTCTACAGAATTCAGGCTGAACTTAAGAAAACCTTAATCATTATTGGTCACTATAGAAAGATTCAATTAACATGATGACATTAGTTTAAAATAATAGCTGCATTAGTTCTGGGAGTCATTTAGGCTGTTGAAACTAAAACTCGTGCATTTGTTGATAAGTGCTGTGCTTATTCATGGCTAATCTGAGCATAAGGCTGACATTCAGTTTTGGTGACAGATAGGAATTTAGGTGACTTAAGAAAACTGAGATTTATATTTAGGCTTAGAATCCTGTACCGTGGAGCATAAATAGCTGTGGTGATGCTTTTTTCTCTTTTTTTTTCCTCTCCCCCAGTTACGTCAGCCTCCCGTTAAACGTCTGCGCCTCAGGGGGGATTGGTCAGATACTGGGCCCAGAGCAAGGCCTGAGAGTGAGAGAGAGAGAGATGGTAAAAGCATTTGCATTTGAAGGGGGGTTTGTTGTCTTTGCTGCTGTGTTTTGTTGGGTTTTTGCTTTGGGTTGGGTTTTTTTCCTGGTTTGGGTTTTATTTTTCAGTTTTTCTAAGTATTCCCTAAATACGTGCTTCACATTGGCTTAAGCCAAGCCTTAAGATGGTTTTCTTAGAGTTTAGCACAGAGCTGCTGTTGTACAATGATTTTTAAAATTAAAAGTATTGAAAATATTCTTACCAGGAAAATGACATTGTTTCAGTTAGGCTGATGTAAGTAAAGGACGGCTTTTTTTCATTGTCATTGCTCAGGGACTAACCCCAGCACTTACTGCTTTTCTTTGTAGTCACACCTCACATGCAATCACAATTACAAATGAAATGCTCTTTAATGGTTACATTAGGGGACTGGAGTTCAAAGCAATAGGATTCTAATATTATACTTTTCATTTTTATAATGTCATTTAGTAACAGAGGGTGGCTAAATTTTATGCTTATATTTTCATGTATTTTATAATATATTACTCAATTTTAGTAGATAAAGCATTTCCAAAGCCATGCTTGGGTATCAAAAATTGGAATACCAGAGCAGGGCAGAGCATTTTTTGTCACTCACCTTAATTTTCATCCAATAATGTGTCTCTGTTTAAATCTGACGAGCTATGGGGTTCCAAGTATTTGACTCTAGTTACCTTAAATCTTCGTCCCTTTTCTGCCTACACCTTCCCTTTCTAGATTTTCTGTGCTGTTGTTCTCATTTTCCTGCTTCCCCAAACTAGAATAGAAGTGTCTAGGATTCTGTAGCTGACACAGGCAGTAGGAGATACTGTTTAGAGAGAGAACATGAGCCTGTCCTCTTACCTTAGTCTGTCTTTTTGCTCTGCCATTATTTGGAATTACAGGATTAGAAACACTGGGTGGCGTGATCCCATTTGCTCCTTTACAGTCTGCAGTGGTTCTGTTGCCTGAAGGCTTCTGAAATCCTTTTTTTGAACCTGTTGATAATATTTCCTAGGACCTTTAAGTCTGTTTTCTTTGGCTGTCGCAATTCTATTTTTTGTGTTTTAAGGTCGGAGCTCCTCTGCTTGAGGTGCAGGAAGGGAATGAGGGATCCCAGCAGAGGGTCAGAGACCTGTATTGTGGAAATGAAGATAGACAGGAGCATTGGGAACAGACTGAAGGGAACGGTTTCTTCTGGGAGAAGGGGGTGAGGGGTGGTCTCCATTCCTGGAAGAAATGAGCGGGGAAAGGGTACTCTTGGTAAACCTGTAGATGAGAGTTCAGCGCCATTTGTTCTACAGGAGAGCAGAGTCCCAATGTCTCTCTGATGCAGAGGATGTCAGACATGCTGTCAAGGTGGTTTGAAGAAGCCAGTGAAGTTGCCCAGAGCAATCGAGGACGAGGAAGATCACGGTCCAGAGGTGATTTCCTTCTTTTCAACAATGATTACGACAGAAATTGTGCTTGTAGTGGGTGTTCAGGCTTGCAATATCAGCCTTTCCTAGGTGTAAACAAAATCTTAGTGCACTGAAGAACTGAGCACATTTCTTTATAGGAACGGTAATGCAAAGGGATCTTTAGAGGCAGAGTTAGTTTACTTTTGAGCTCTTTTTCTTGCTTTTTTGTTCTGTTTTCAATCAAAGGTGGGACTAATCGGACAGATGCTCCTGCTACTAATAACATGGCACCCAGTAGAGAATCAGAAACTGCAATGGAAGTCGATGGTTCTGAACAGCTTCCATCATCTTCCTCCTCTACCATGTCAGCTCAAGCTCCTTCGACATCATCTTCAACAGAAAGTCCCCCTTCAACTTCATTACTGTCCTCTCCTGATAATGAACAAAAGCCTTCTTTAGGGGCCTCAACTCAGCCTGTGCTGCATCAGTCTGGTGAGAAGAAATCCATCTTGTCATTGTTTATGAAAAATAAGAAACAATTATCTTTCAGGATATTTTGGGTAATTGATCTCCATCTGTTTTCTTCCTTGCACATCCTTATTAATGAGACTTAGGTGTTTTATAGTTACCAAGGATTGCAGCTGTGGTTTAAAGAAAGGGTAAAACCATCAACTCTGTACCTTTGTCTGAAAAAGAAATATCCAGGGGGATCACCAGTATTACCTTTTGAAGTAGAAATAGAAACTTTTTGCCTTTTTTCCCCTACACTTACTGCTGTCTTTGTGGAGTGTAGTGACATCCTGCCCCCTTCCACTGGGATTTGGCTGTAGCAGCATCAGTGCAATGAATGGCAGAACCTGTGCCTGTTGCAATCAGGGGACGTAGGAAATGTCTGCTTAGGAGGAGCCTCCATCCTCAACATTTCAGTCAGCAGTGTTGAGTTTTAGCTTCTCAAAAGTATTTGGATAAACAGGGCTCACCTGGCATGACATTCCATTATTGGTTAATAAATTTTACCCCGTGTTGATAGTTAAGTTTGTATATCTTGAAGAAACTCAGCTGTGTTCAATATAGATTTACGTTCTTCTCAGGGGACAAAGAAGGAAGTATATTCTGCTGTCGGAATGTCAGAAATTAATTTGGGTAGTAAAAGAGCACCTTATGCTTTGACTTGACCTTCTCCATCTCAATGCTGCAGCCTTTAGAGTGGAATATTTGCACAAGAGTTTTTTTTTTTACTTTATAAAGTGACTTTCTAGGCCTCACAGTTATAGTAGAAAGGCTGATGTGACCTGAAAGACCAACAGGTTGAGACCTTTTGTCTTATATCGATTCTATTGTAATAAAATCAAGCCTCTATCTTTTTCAGGCTCTGAATTTGATATTCTGGAGTGCAGGAGGGTTGGGGATTTCCCAGGGGGGAGCGTGCCATTCAATGTACTGTGACTGCTGCCGCCAAAATCTTTGGGGTGGGTGAGAAATGATGAGGTACCTGGGATCTGAAAGACAGGGAAGATAAAGGCATAAGTTGAAATTCATACAGCGTGTCATTATTGTTTCTTAAACTTTGCAATTAGTCTGATACTTAGAGATAAACAGTGAGCAGAAAAATGGCAATACACACAGGAATTCTAGAAAATGCTAAGAAGTTTATTTAGTATCTGAGGCTTCTAGTCATTATGTTTTTAATAGTATTGGTGTCAGCTTGCTGCAATCTCAAGTTTTTTCACAATACACACACAAAAAGATGATTAAGGGGCCTACTCTAACTCAGTGCAACCCAATTTAGCTGCCACTATCTTTGATCCAGAGGGATAGCCATCAAAGAACACATGTACCATCACCAAAGGTCCATTTTGATCTTTTTTATTTATTTTTAAAAGTATGTGGTTTATTCTGGAACTTAGAATGGCCAGGAGAGTATCTACCATATCAAAAATAATTGCTTCAAGCTATGTTATTGAAACTGTATGGGTTTCAGAAAGATAATACACCAGGGAGGATTTCTGGAATCGTGGTGCATTTTCTAGCCTGCATTTTGAGGAATCTGTGCTGATGAGAAAAATCTTTTTCTCTGAATCTAATTGAATTTCTAAGCAAAAGTTTATTCTGCTAGCATGAAGTGGAGGTGTTATTTCTTAATCCAGCTCTTTTCTAAGGGCATTTCTTCTTTCCCAGTGTTACTTTGGTTTTCAGAATATATTTAGTTTTGAAAGGAGTAGTGATGGTTGGTTGACAGACAATGGATACTTTCTAATTTGCTGTATAATACTTGATAGATTCTTATGATAGAATTTTCTTCTAAGTGGTGTGTCAGATTAGCAGCTTAAAATTGTCTGCAGGCATACGTTTGATAGTACAAGGTGTTTGCACGCCTAATAATCCTGTTTCAGAAGCAGTGCCAATGAGACGCCGGAGTTCCAGCAAAACAAGTTCTTGGGTACCATGGCTGAGCTCAGGGAGCAGGGCAGCTCCTGGGCAGAGGGAGCAGGTCATGGCAGAGGGGTTGCACTGGCTTTATGGAAGGGCGGGCTGGGTTGGGAATGTCCATTTTGCAATGTTTATGTACCCTGGTGACCTGTGGCTGCCTTCAGCTGGGAGATGTTATTTACTCACTCTCTGTAGTCTATAAATCTGTCTACAAACACTGCCCTCTGCATCAAGGACAGGGTTCCCTGGGCTTGTTCACCTGCATTTAAAGGTGAATAAATCCTGCCGCATTTTGGGAGTTGACAGGAGAGGGGAAGTGCTAATTGGAATAGTTAAATGCAGTGGGGCTGAGTAGGAAGCCCAGACAGAGGTGTGTTGTAAGAGGTGGATGACTGGGGAGGCATTTTGGAAGGTGGAAGAAGGAAAAAGAGGTTTTCAGCCACCATTTTGTGTAAAGTCATGGCAGATACAAGTTTGAATATCGTGGCAAAGAGTCAGAAACTGAACAATGTGTTTTCAAGAAATAACCTCTTTGGAATTAGAGCATGAATTCCTAATCCAGGCTTGTAAACAGCTTCCCATAAACAATTTCTACAGATTTCTGCGCTGAACACAAGCACTCGTGGTAATCCTATGTTTGAATACAGGATTATCGCAATGCCTTTGCATAAGTATACAGTTGAAATTTATTGTCAGTTTGGTGCTCCAGAAAATGTGTCACATGGTAAGCATTTGAGCTTCTACATCTGAATTACTTTTTAAAACTTTAAGAGATGAAGGGCTTGTTCAAAATAGTCAGTACAGAAATGGTTTAGTGCTGGAGCTTGTTGGGATAGGTCTTTTTAGCAGAATGTATGTTCTAGAAGTTTGAACATTTAAGTTACAGTCAAACAACAAAATCAAAGCAAAATCTCAGTAGCCTATTACTGCCAGAACACTTGAATAAATTTTTATATGTGTATATAATGAGAACAATTGCTGGAGATTGTCATGCTTGTCACTAAGGAAAATACAACTAATTTATTTTCTTGCCCTGCTTGTGCTATTCAGTGGAAACCTTTAATTTTTGTATATTAGTTTTAAGATGCTGATGTTTTCAACCACTAATAAACACCAGGTACAACAAACGGTAAAATATAATACAGTTTTTCTCATAAATAAAATTCCAGATACACAGAGGTACCATTGGGACGGGTGCAGGGCAGCAGGTGGCTAATTAGTACAAAGCTTAACCCTAATACGTGTTCTGATATTTAAGGTAACTGCTTTTAATTTTTGAATGGGAATGTGACAATAACTGGGGGTTTTTTATTTATGTCTATTTCCTCACTCCATTTGCTGGCAAAATAAACATTTGCTTAGATATTCTGGAATATAATAAAAGGTGTTGTCACTGAACATATCCAGGATTAACAGCTTTTACATTTGCTATTGTAATTCTTGTTACATCTTAAATTGTGGCTGTCTCTTAACTCAGTAGAACTGAATCAGCAGCAAGTATTGAAAACTGCAACTTTAGGCATCATTGAAATTCCCTTGCAAGTATTCTCTAGGCTGTTTGGAGGTTTTATTCCCATAAATGGTTTTGGGACATGAAAACTATTCAGAGCAAATCTCTTTGATTTGCCATATTCCTTTTAGGAGCGATACAGTTTTATTTTTGTTACACGGTTTTATTTTTGTTACACCTTATCAACCATAAACCGAGAGGATGTTTTTCCCAGAAATGGTATTAGATAAGTACATTAAACCTCATGACCAGTTCAGTATTAACTGGTGCTTGTCACTGACTTCCCAATTACTTGATTCTGGGTTTGGGTTTGTTTCTCTTTATCAAAGAAAATTTATGGTTTGTTTGTTTCACTGTGTGGATAAAGGTTACAGAATATTTGTTAATCTGTTGCCTGGCTGAAAGGCCCCTTGCCAATGTAATGCTCTCCACTATTTTGATCACACTTTTTAGTGTTATTCAGACACTGCTATTAAAGACAAAATCTGTATTATTTAAAGAGAAGCTCTTGTCACACAGCACCTGTGTAAGTGGAGGAAATCTGCAAAGGGCATGGCAAGAATAAAAAATTGCTTGGACACCTCATTTTCTAGTGGTTTGCAAAAGTACTGGTAATCAGGTAACGAACTTAACATGCCAAAATAGTTTAACTGGCAAATGAATAAAGACACAATGATGAAAACAGTGGGGCCTCTAAAGATGACACTAAAAGAATAATCTATTAAGGGGATGCTACTAAGAATTGCTTTTGATCCTATAAACTGCTTTGTCTGTAGGACCACTTAACAGTGATTTCAGACTACGAGTCCTCAACCACAGGGAATGTCTGAAATTAAAAATGAGTTCAGAGAGAAGTGTATTTTTTAGTTTAGCTGTTGTTCTGCCACCTCTTTCCATAATTCCAGTTTACTTTTTTCACTGGTTTGTTTTGATCAAAATTTACCTTTTTTTGGGAAACATCTGGAAGTCAGTACATTCATTTTGAAACTTACCTGTAGACCACAGTTGCATAGTTTTACACCAAATATTCTCATTTATTTTGTGCGTTAGGAACATCCAAATGAATACGTCTGTTTGTGCTTCGTTTTGATTTAACCAGGCTCTATCTATTTTCCTTAAATAATTTTTTATTTCATGGTTTCCTTGCTGGAGACGGGGAGGGGGGCTTGTATCGTATGGCACGAATCCCGAACATTTAAGTCGCGCGCTTCATACCTTCAGGAAGAGAAAACCAACTTCAATATTATGCTTTCTGGATGTTAGTAATTTTTTTTTTTTTCCCACTATAACGACACTTAGTACCTTGCTGCTTGTCTCTTTGGTCAGTCCCCCAGCCCTCCTGTGTGTTCTCTATACTGATTGCTCAATGCCTCTCTCTTCTCCCCTTTTCTGTCTCCCATCCCTGTGTCTGTCAGAGTTAATGGGACCCGAGTTAGCAATAATCCGTAGGGGCCTGCAGCGACTGAGGCTTAAGAAGGCAGAGCAGCAGAGACAGCGAGAGCTGCCTGAGGAGAGACAGCGAGAGCTGGCTGAGGAGAGACAGCGAGAGCTGGCTGAGGAGAGACAGCGAGAGCTGGCTGAGGAGAGACAGCGAGAGCTGGCTGAGGAGAGACAGCGAGAGCTGCCTGAGGGCTCTGCGCTGCAGCCCTCCTCTTCTGGCCAGGCCTCCCCTCAGGGCTCCTCGCAGCGCCCGCAGGCAGCAGGTGCTCACTCGCCAAGCTTTCTCCTTCCAGCAGATGATGGAGCTGTAGTCTGTGCTGCTGCTGTTGGCTGAGACGCTTCTCCTCCGGAGCAAGGCGCTCCCCGCCTTGGCTGCTTGTCTTGCCTTGCATGTGGTGGTGGTCATCATCACATGGTCAGGAAAAAGGGTTGCAGGGACAGGTTTTGCTGGTCTAACGTGTTTGGATTGAGCAATGCGATGTGGAAATGGTTTTCTAGGCGCATGGTGTCAGGTTTGTGCCATGGTCATTAGAGCAGCAGGGCAAGAAATTGTTCTGTTCTCAGTAGGAGAATTACACGCTGAAATTGGATTTGGTGCTACTTGTATCCCACAGTAACATTTACGACTTGGCTTTGGGTTAGCGTGTGTTCTAAATCAGAGATGCAATTCAGTAAAGCAGAGTTTTGGCACTCTTCAGTGCTAAGGTTTTACAATAAGTGTAGTGAAAATACTTGTACCTCGCCAAAGTCCCCAGATATGCTCTGCTTTTTTTGAACAGAGCAAGTTTTCATTTCATCACCCTCTTTCTGTCTTGTCCTACTGAAATTAAAAAAATGATTACAAGAAAGCCTCAAATATGTTTGCAATAACATATTTGAGAAAGTTAGGGCAGAAGCATGCGTATGAATAAAGAGGCAAACCCTGAAGCATAAACTTGAAGCAAACTTTGTCATGGCACCATGTAAAAACAAGTGAACTGCATGCTGTGTGAGACTTCAGTGTATTTTGTGTTGCAAAGTCATGTCTAGCAGCATCTCTTCTGTGGATAAATTCTGTGGCAGTTGAGATGTGGCTAAATTGCTTTTAAAGATTGTGTCACACATTTACAGCTGTCTTGCCATGGTTCAGTCTATTCCTTAATCTGGAGCCCCACAGAACAGTTCGATGTCACAATGGCTGATGCTGTAGTCACAATATGCAGTTACTGAATTTTGAGTTAATTTCTACACTAGAAAATATTGCAGTGAGGTTTTATGAGTGTTTTGGAAACCAGCACATCCTGGGGGGATGTGTGTGCCTATCTTAACATGGCAACCATGAGTGCCTGTTACCTGTAGGAGGAGATCAGGAACAGTGGTGGCTTTGTAGGGGGCGGCAGTTTCCTGCCAGGACAAAAAAAAAACACCCCCAAACCAATTTTGGTGGGTTTTTGTTGGTTGTTGTTTTTGTTTTTCCCCAGCAAACTGAACATCAGAATTTATTAACTCAAATATGAGTATTGCTAGAGGAAAAATCATAACTAACACAGTCAATAGTTCTTGATCTTCCATTTCCTTTTCAGAATGGCTTAACTTTAATTTTTTTTACTAAATTGCTTCCCATTGAATTGAAGTAGGAAATAAAGTTGGTTTACAGCCATGTCTGCAGGTTTATCTGTGGGGATGAAGGGTGTGTTGGTCTGGGTTTCACTTGATACATCTCTCCCATCTTTTCCTTAATGCTCCTTGAAGAATGCAATGTAAATTTTCTACTCCCTGTTGCTTATGGGGTTCCTACAGCACACCGTAGGATCCATACTGCCACAAGTGGGAAGGTTTAAGCTGAGTAATTGCTTTGACTGGGGGGCAGAGGGATCTTGTACATAGTTTGGACCCCCCCCTCAAAACTGCCTCTTGGAGTTTTGAGTTCCCACATGCTTAGAACTTTAAGGGGGAACTATTGGGAACATCCAGTCCTTTTGTTTGAGATCACCAGGACCCACATGCACAACCTTGGAGGAAACTTAATATTCAAATATTTATCTCTTTCTGCATGAAATTTGCAAGGTTAACCATTTTATTTACTAAATAATTGCTTTGAAAGACATTTACTCAGTGCTGTGGAAACATTTATTTCTGGGGAGACAAAAGGGGAACCATTTTTGTCCCCGACCTCCAGCTCATTAGGATGTATCTTCTTGAGGTTTGGTCTGATGGGTGGAATTGTTGATTTCAGCTGTATAGGCAGTGGAAGTTATAAAAGGAGAAATTTAAATTTGAAAATATTTAATATGTTTGGTCTATTAGTTCTAGAGAAATTTGATAAAAGATTACATTAACTTTTCCTTTCTATTTGTATGTGTAAAAAGAAGATATTCCTGTTGTGCTTAGTCAGCTTCTTGCTTTGCATTCCTCCTTCCCCTGCTCTGGGAGGGAACAACTGAAGCTCATTTCTTTTGACTGGGGATCACCTTTGCATTTTTTATTTACTTCATAAAATTTCTGCATTCTGGACGTGGAATTACGCTCTGTACTTGCCCATTTCTTTTTTTTGGAAGTTACTTTGTTTTCCTTTTCTGACCTCCCAAGATTTATTTTTACAAGTTGGTTATTCATAATCTATTCCTTTGGAAAACCAGAGCTGCACATTTGAGGTCTCTTGCTTCTTCATAGGAACAGTTGTTTTCTAACCCTGTGCTTAGCTGAATTTTCAGAAATGTGGTAGGAGAAAAATAAGCGAGTAGTTTTGGATTGTTTGGCGACTTTTAAAAGTAAAAAATTCCTATGCAGAGACTTTTCTTTTTCCCTGAAAGGTTGTCTTTGCTGCCCTGTCATGAGGCAGGTGTTCAGTTTTCAGGCACATGCTAGTTGTTAATTTTCAAACAAAAACTTACACCCTGAAATGTGTCTGCAGATTCTCAATCCCTGCTCTGGTAAAACTTGTATAATTTGCACTTGCAATTTTGGAGGGAATTCAGTGTGAGATTTAAGGCCACTTCTTCTAACTTGCACTTCATTATTATCCTTATCTTTGCAACCACAGAAGCTTGAGTAGGAGGAGAAAAATATCCCAGCCATGTAAGAAATTACAGGTAGAAAATGTCAAGAGCTGAAACCCTCTACAGGTTTAATAGAAAATTAGACTTTGTGGTAGTTTTTCTGTCTCCCAGTTGTATGAGGCTTTGTAAGATCAATCTGTAGCAGTTAACCTTCACTAGTTAGAAAAATATGGTCAGAAGTTTGTATTTCTGAATGTGAAAGGGAGATGAGTAATGATTCACTATTTGATTCCGAGACAAAAGGGGACAGAGATTTTGTTTTAGTGGATATCCCTTTTAAGTATTGTCTAAATTTGGAATTTGGCTGAATTTCAGAAGTAGTGTGTGCTGCATGGATCAGGTCTATTTTGTCTTCAAGCCTTTCCTTAGCTATTGAATAGATTCAGATTTTTTTGGTAGACACTAATTAGGGGGAAATATTTCAGTTTAGTTTGGATTTTTATTTATTTTATGGTTTCTTCCTCAAAACCTAGATTACTTGCATTTTTGTGGCAGTTCATAACATTTAGATGCTGTGCACTATTTAAACAACTGTATTTATGTGCCATATGCAAACAACAAAGAAAATAAACCTTTTTAACCTGTTGTTATTGCTGCTGTGCCACATATGCATCACCATCACTCATTCTGAGAATTTTAAGGAGATGGAATTCAATTTGAAAAGTAACAGAAATGAACCAGCTGACCATGAAGTAAAAAAGGAAAAAACATATGATGGATCAAGAGTTCCTGTAGTGGTCATTGTACCTAATTTTACCCACAAAAACATGAATCAATATTAGCCTTTTTTTTCTGAGGGGAAAATTTGATTTAGACTGCATTTACTGTGGAATGCAGATATATATATATGTGCATGCTTGGTATATTGCAGAACTTGTGCTGCAAATTGACTTTTTTTGACTTTTGGTTAATCTATACAGTCAATCTTCAAGGCAGAGCAAACTGGACCTTCATTTCTGTGTTACAGCTTTTGGAGAAGAGCAAGGGAATGACATTTTTATCACGAATTTCTTTGCTAACATTCCGATGTAGAAATGTCTATTTGAAGTGCACAATATGTAACTGAGAGCTTATTCACTGTGCAAAGCAGTTATTCATAGTTATTAAATCAAGTATTTAATTTCTTAGATTCCTCTATGTATATCATGTTTAAGAGTTTTAAAACAGTTCTGCCTGCTTTAGACCTCACCCTGAAGCAAGTGATGTAAGGAGGAATTTTTTTCAGCCAAAGCTGAGGTGGCATGCTAATACTTGGGTGAAGTCAGGTGCTGATTGCCCAAACTATAGGAAGATCCTTCAGCATATAACTGACCTTACAATTATCTTCTATTTTTTGTTTGAGGTTCCCCAAATTTATGAATCTCCAGTTCCCTCTTTAAGTGGTGCTCCAGTTTAGAATGTACTGGTGACATTACAACCAGTGGTGAACTGCATTGGGATGTAGACTCAGCCTGTGAAGGCTCAGGTAAGAGTTTGGATTTTTGTTTGTTTTTTTAACTATATGGCACAGTTTTGGTAATACCTTTTTTCCAAAACCTTTATAAGAAATTATGAAAGTATTTTTTTCAGACTTTTTTTACAAAACAAAGCCATATATTAAAAAAAGAGGCATTTACCTGAACTTCTCTGGGCTGGTTTCATGGTTGTGCTGATTTCCCTGCCTGAGGTGGGGGTTCCAGACTGCAGAGCCACTTCAGGGGGTGCTGGTGATCTGTGGTTTCAGGGTGCTTGGAAAAGGAAACAAGGGGGTTTCAAATTGCTACAAACAACTCTATCCTTAACCATGCTAATTCAGGTATTTAGGATGTTTCCTATATGTTGATTGAATATTCATTTATTAAAGTGAAATGCATTCACAAAGCTGGATGGAGACTTGGATGTGACAGTGAAATGTGGGAGGTTTAAGCCTCTGTTGGCATGGACTTCTACCTAGAGAGCTTTTCATTTCCACTTACTGTGATTGAATGATGCACGTGGCAGAACATCCCTACTTTTTTACTTACTGCCGTGTAGTGTGAGGTCTTCATAAAATTAGAAGCGCTGGTAAGGGTAGTAGATGTAATTTCTTATGTTTCTAATTAAAATATATTGGTTCAGTCTTCTGATCATACAGGTCTGATTTATAGAGTTGACGAGATGAGCTTTTCCAGCCAAGTGAAATATTTGGCAGCACAAAACACCTTTTAAACAAGGGCATATGAGCTTTTAGAAAGGATCTGAGTGCAGGAACAGAGCATGGCTGCGATCACTGTCATGCATTAGGTTTCTCAGCTTGCAGTCCAGGACCTCCCCTCCCTTTAGCACCTCAGATACAAGTTAATCCCAGCCATGGACTTTGAGTCAGAGATGAAAGCCTGCCTTTGAAAGAGGCATGGATTCCTGTTCTGAGTCAGCTGGAGCACATCTCATGATGTGGAGCAACTGTACACCAGCTTTTTGCCCTGATTTACCTTCCAAAAAGTGGCTTATTAATCCACTGAAAAAAACCCCTGTAAATCCTTCTCTTCTAATTTAGGTACTACATATAAAGCACACTTCACTTTTGGAAAGTAAATTATATTAATGCTACAAATCTTCTACTTAAGAGCTACACACCATAAATCTAGATGATAAACTCTGTGTTCTGAGATAGATGTGCTTGGTGTGGGCATGGTTGAGCACGGAAGACAAACCAGAAGCAATTTAATGTTCCTCAGTTACAGAAATAAGCTGTGCAAGCCCAGTTCCCAAAACAAGGCAGCCTCCAGAACAGAGCCTCAGACTTTCCTGGTCTCTCTCCTTTGCTCCTCCTCCCTTTCCCTGCACCTGGATATCAGTGTTGCAAAGGAGCGCACTGCCATGCTTCCACCAGTGGCTGGGACTGAATGGCTGCTTGAGAATAGATGTATTTAAAGCAGCTTGGTCAATTTAGCAGGTTTTATGGCTGTACTACAAAATAGGTCTCTCTGGTGATTCTGGCTCAAAGCTGCAACGGAGCTTCCTGTAGGAGAGAGTATTATTTCATTGCTTTCCTTGTACGGGATCTACATTTGTGTTAAAATTCATTTAGCATGCTGTGATGTTGGCAGACTGTGACTCAGTTTGTAATGCAGGATATTAAATCTTTTTAGTTTAGGATGAATTTGTTTATAACAGAAGATTAACAAGTGGAACCGAGATATGATACTCTAGCCAATATCTTTGGAATACTGCATTAATTTATGTACATCAGCTCATCCTTCAGACAATACAGAAGTAAGATCTGGTCTTCAGAGGGGACAAGGGAGGAATCAGACTCACAGAAAATACTGAATATTGCATCTGTTGTGCCTGTGTAATGAACGAATGGTGGTGATGGTTATTAACTGGTAGTGTCCAGGGGAAAAGAAAGGCCCTTGTTTGCTGAAGCAGGGGGGGTGATTATTCTATCTGTTTGTTTATGTGCTTGATGGGGACGCTTGTAAGACTGACAGGTGTGGCACTGTGATAAACTCATCAAGACACGTTCTCAGTCATCAGAAGTGCAGCATCTGAGAATGCAGAACTACCAAACTGTCATTTAAGTGGAATGTGTTTTGGTGCTTTGATGCTCTAAAACATTATTATTAAAACGGTATTTAAATATTGGAGGTACTGGTATTCCATGGAGTATTTTATGCTGAAGTATAAATATTCTGGAATTTACATTTTGCGCATGGTGTGAAATGCTGGTGTCATTTGGTAGCTGGAGCAGAGGCTTTAGGAGTCATGACTCTTCAGTGTTTTTCCTGACGTGTCAGAAGTGTGAAGTACACAGTAAAATATTTGGTAATGGACAGACATTTTCATTATCAACATGTCAGCAAGCTTCAGGCTGTTCAGTGAATAAATAATGGTTTGAAACAACTGGCTTTGCTTCTGTCATGCCTAGAAAATGCAATATGGCTGGCTGCTCATTAAACAAACCCAAAGCTTCCTTATGTTGCTGCTTTTTTTATTTTAAACTAACATATGATCGTGACATTGCTGTGCAGTTCTCTGCTGCTTGTTTTAAGTTGAAATCTCGTTTTTGTTTCAGATTCTCCTTCTTCAGTGGTTAACAAACAGCTTGGATCCATGTCACTTGATGAGCCACAGGGTGCGTGTGACAGGAAATGCGCTATACCCAGCCATAGCTGATTGCAATGCTTCCTTGTAAACTTGCTTTTCATGATGAGAAACAGTCTAAAAATGCTGTTCATCCACATAAAGTAGAATTCTGTAAGCAGATCTGCTGGAAACTCATTATTTAATGATCAATATGATTAACAGAGTGAGGTTCATTGTTGTTTTTGAAAGCCATCCTAATCTCGATTCTTCATGCAGTTACTACAGTTCAGTGTAGGTACAGTAAATGTCTCGTGTATTCTCCAGACAGTGAAATGCAAAGTAAAATAAATTATTTAAACAGGTTGGGTTTTTTCCTGAATGGTTCTTCTNGGGAGGGGGAAAAAAATCAAGCTGCACCTTGACAAAATAAAATCTTTTTGTGGAAATACATTTTGTGATTAAACCTCAGTGTGTAAATTTGCTAATTATTCATGGTTTAGTAGTCTACATCATTCCAACAATCAGGTTTAGCTGGAAAACTTGCTTATAACCAGTGGCCAAGTTATGCTCTCTGTTCTGAGCTCAGAATAAAACATCATTTGATCAGAGTAGAATAACCTAGAACTAACACAGAAAGTCTGTAAGTTTCTAAGATTGTTACAAATGTAAAAATTCGGGAAAAATGTTTTTTTTCTGCATTGAGTTACTTCAACTAAGAGATTCCCTCTCATAAAAGCACTTNAGGGTTGGCCTTTAGATCTATTGCAGTGTGAGGATTTTAAGGTACTGCCTGAGTTGAAATGAGTAAAGAGGGAACCCAAAGCCTGATTAAATTTCATGTATTAAACCTTCTTATAGAATTCCTGTTTTTTTGAAATACACAACTTATTTTCTCCACTTTGGATCAATTATTCCCCCTTCCAGAAGTATTTCTCTTTGGTCTTCACACAGAATATAGTGCTGGATAGGAATTATTTTGGGGTTTTTTTTAATGAGAAGTTGTCTATCTTCTTCTCAAGAGGTTGCCAATAGATAAGTGAACAGGGCAGCATTTGAAATGTGGCAAACTGGCTTGAAGTTCCTTACAGTGTTAGTTTAATTAGGAAATGTAATGTGTAAACTTATCCTTTAGAGTTGAGAGCCCCAATGTCTGTGAACTCGCACAGGTTCATTTTCTAAGGGGAAAAGTGAGTCTGAAGGTTGTCTCTGTCAGTTGTGCCATTTGTTTTGTGGATTTGTTTTTCATCTAAGGTTATGAATGAAATTTTCTCTTCAGTTTTAAGAGTGGTAGTTTAAAAGTGCCTTCTTCCTGTAGGCACCTGAAGAGTGGACCATTTAATGGGAGCATGCTTTAGACAGGGTGGTTTATGAAATAACTGTAAGTTTTTGATAGTACCTTCAAAATAACTTGTGTTTGGCTGTAAAATCAAGTAAAGTCTCAAGGTATTTTTGAGGAGTTTAGAATAGAGTTTAGTAAGGTGTCAACAAGCTACAGCTTTCTCTTGTAGCAGTGATTACCCTGCTAGAGTTTGCAACCAGATTAGTAAACTGAATCACCGAAATCACAGAACTTGGACCATTTTCCTCTCCTTCCCTTCGTTATCAGTGGGAAGTAGATATGCCCTGATGGGATGAACTTAGTAGGGGAAGAGAACAGAGCTTCATTCTGATCTGGGCTGTCTTTAGCCATCACATTTCTTCCTGAAAACAGAGATCAAGATCTCTAGGGTTTTATGTGGCTTCTCTGAAAGAATGTACAGTTCTGAAGGAGGCAAAGCTTATTCATTTTCTTCACAGAGGCTCCCAGTCAGCCTTCATTAGCAGTGTAAATTCAGTATCAAATACTGAACCACACAACTAATTCTCTGCAGTTCATGATCAGATTCTTCTCTCATCTGTCTTTTAAGAAGTTTCCTGTTCTTATTGGTGTCTGTGTTATGCCCTAAAGCTACTTGCAAGAAGAAACGGACCCCATCCAAATTGAAATTCCTGTTATTGTAGATTTAGGAAAATGCTATTATCCAGTAATACAGCTGTAATCCAGTAACAGCTATCTGTTTCCAGAAACTGGTAAAAATAGTTTCTCAGTCAGTGCCCTCTTTAGTGAAGCCTACAGCAGTTCTTTCAACTTTTTGGGTGTGGACAAATACGAGTATCGCTTCCAGAGTAAGTGGAGCCAGTCCTTATGCATCTTGGTTAGATTTTCAGATGCTGAGATTTTAAGACAAGAAATACAAGCCTGGTATTCAGTTAGGCTCGTTTGGTTACTTTGATTGGCAGCATTGAGTGGTTTTGTGCTGAAGCCAACCTTGCACAGCAGTAGGAAGTCCGTGAGTACAGTCACTGTGTGGGGGCTGTCTTGGATTATTCACAGCAGGAAATAATCTGTCTTTTAGCTGGGTTCCCAACTCAAAGACCTGTCTAGTGTATAGCTGTTACGAGGAAGCTGAAGAATTTTCGAAGTCTCACTTTTGACTTCCAGTGTCGGTTCCTGGTGACTTGTGCAGTATATGGGATCAATCAGTGTTTTTACTTCCTGAGGAAGGGATGCTTAAAATCTGAACAGACTTTGATAAAAAGAGATTTTATAAATCAGAGATTGTAAAAAAAATAGAGGAAGCACCCTCTTAATTAAGAAAGAATGTCACTTTTGTTCAAATTGTCTATATAGCACTGTAAAACATTTCCTTACATTTCTTTCTTAGGTTTCCAGTTCCTTAAATAAACTCTCTTTTAATCAGTTTTATCCTTGCTCCACTCTAACAAGAGTGTAACTGGAACTTTTACTTTAAAGGGACTATAAACTTTTCTTTCCATAGAGTGGAGCCCATACCTTGTGCATTATTGGGGTCATGGTTGTAACTGGGTAATTCTCTTTCACATAAAAATATTCTAATTTGTTCTTTCAGGGGTTTTGTGGTATGTTTTGAGTTTTTAAATTTCTCTTCAGAACATGTAGAAGCGCATATTTAAAGTTCTTTGGCACAGCTGATCACTGCTCTGATCCTGTGAGTGGGCTTCTCCCTGTCAGCAGTTTATAAATATGAGCATTGATTGTTAGGTTAAATTCTGATGTGCTGTCTCACAGTTACTCTAATTTGATTGTATCTTTAAAATTAAGTATCCCGTGCCAATATTGTAGCCATTACTGTTATGATAACAGCTTTTTTAGTGGGGAAATTTGTAGGCTTGTGTCTGAATGGAATGTTAGGTTTTAACTGACTACCACAAAGATGATCTGCAGCTTCTCCTTTATTACACTTGTCAGTGTGCTGCCAATACTGCAAAGATATTTATAGTCCCATTTCTGTAGCATATGAACTAAAGAAAGGACAGAAGGTTTTGTCCAAATAATGCTGAGATGAAAGGCTCAGTACTCATGAAAAGCAAGACTTCAGAGGCTTTTAGTGACCATTTGAATACACTAAACAAACCTTCCTCTGAGCTCTGAGAGAATGTTTCCCATGAACTTTTTAGTATTGCCCAGCTTCAGGACTGATGGCAAACTTGCCATTTGTGGATACGTGGGGACCATGAGCTTTCCTCAGAGGGGAGGGATGCATGGATGGATGGATGGATGTCACTGGGCAGTGCTGTTCTGTAGGAGCCCATTAACATCCTTAGCACCATCTGTGCAGCAGAGGAGTGACCAGGATGCCGTGGATTCCAGTTCCATTCACGTCTGTTGCTTTTGGGCATCCTGAAGGAGCTCATTTTGCAGGTGCTCCTTTCTGCTTGCAGTTATTATAATATAAAATAGGGTTTTAAGCATAAAACTCTTGAAAGATGAGTTTACAGTATTTTTATAACAACTGACTGACAATTTACAGCAGGCCTAAAGTATGGGTAGTTGTCTGGGTTCTAAGTAGGCAACAAAGTAGAGGATGGTGATTTTTTCTAGGCTGATTATGTCTGGATCGCATAATCTTTTTTTCATGTGTATCTACTAAGGCAAAAAGATTGAATACCACTTAAAAAAATAATCCTATTAATATATTTGCTATAAAATGGATCTGCTTATTAATGATTATGTTGATTGTACACATACATGTCTGAAATTTTATTTACTTGCATGTTGAAGGACAGCATCTCCGTTGTTTGCTCTTATAATTAGATAGAAGATATTTAGACCATTTTTCAAGCATTGCAAATTTGGTGTGTTTACTCTGGAACTCCTTAACGTTTTGCTTGGGCTGTAAGAGATCTTGAACACTCATTATATATGTTAGTAGCACGTTTGATAATTGAATTAATCTTCAGAATTATACCAACTTTATTTGCATTTCTAATGCCTGTTCAAACTTTATCGACCCCATATTTACAGAGAGTGATAAGCCACGAACAGGAACAGGTGAACCAGTTTTAAGTTTGCACTACAGTACCGAAGGAACAACTACAAGCACAATAAAACTGGACTTCACTGATGAGTGGTAAGAACAAGTTAATTTTGGTTTTGACTAGTTCATGATCAGCACATATCAATAATACTTGTCTAGCATAGCTATAAATTATTTTCCCTGGGGTTTATACCTGTTTATAGGTGTATCTACACAATTTGAGGTGGTTGTAGTTCTTAATGCATTCAGAACATAAGACAGATATACTTTAATGTGAAATTTATACAAGAGATTTCTTTTTTTTATGTATTTACTGTGAATCTCTATAATGCAAATATAATTTGAAACATGTTATTTTTTCATCAAACCCTGGCATAATATCAAGGTGTTATAAAGCAGGGTAGTACAGGGATGGAATGGTAGTCCAGGGGTTACCAAACTTCTCATATGGTGTTCTACAAATGAGTCTTTCTGTGACTCAATTCCTGAGTTGTAAACACTGAAATTAATATTAGTATTTCTGTGTCTAAGGAGTGCTGATGAATACATAAGGCTGAGATAGCAACTTTGTGGACTGCTTAGGTGTTGTAGGAGTGACATCCTTTTCAAATAAGGAACACACACTGCCTGATGGCCTCATGGACTTGGCTTTGTGTGCAAGTCTCTCAGTAGAGCATCTTGGGATCTCCCAGAACAACCGTCATCCTCATTTTATCTCGTCTTTTTGCTATTCCTCTACTTATGTTTTCAATATTATTGTAGGAGGCAGGAAGGAGAAATGCTCACTCATTGTTACCGAGGGGGGGAAAAATCCAGCCACATTTAGCCACTCTTAAGTGCTGTGGCTTTAGACATAAAAAGTACACCTTGCTCAGTTTGGAAATCTAAAACACTGCTTTTGCCTCCAAGATCCAGCAAACTTGGAAAAAATTCATTTTGCTGTGATGCTTTTACCTAATTCTGCAGTTAGTCAGCAAATTCCGTGGGGTTTGGTGGTGGGTAGTGTGGTGTGGGTAGTGAGAGGAAGAAGCATTTTCTGGTAGAACGAAGCTGCAAGTCACTGTCCGTTCAGAGGCTGACTAAAAACATTGTGCTGAGGAATGGAGCAACAGGAGCAGGATGCAATTCCATCTGACAAAATTGCTGAGAACAAGTAACAGCCCCCTAATCTGAGAACTGGAAGTTGTGAAAACGAAACAGAGGAAGACATGTAAATTGAGCATTGAGCTACAAGATAGATTCCTTAGAGTCAAAAAAATATTTTACTTGTTTTGGCTGGGATTAGGTTTATAAAATGAGACGTGAAATAGCAGAAATTCTCCACTTGGTGTCTAGCAGTACCCTTCTTGTCTGGCCATTCAGAAACAATGCTGAAAATTCTGGATTTAGAAGAAATACTGAAAGGGCAAACAAAAATTTCCCTACAGCCTCCAAATCCAGTACAGCAATGAATACACAGAATATTGCTCATCGGGAGGAGTAAAACCTCTGATTTAACATAAGACATAAAATTCCTGAAATCTAGGCTGGATTCTCAAGAATCTTGACAAGCATGATCTGTGCTGCTTCTAACAGTGCAGCATGGGAAATACTTGCTAATAACATACACAGGACAGAAGATATTTGTAAAGAGACAGTGTAAATTCTTGAGAACCATGCTTGTAATTGCCTTTTTTTTCTGCTTTTGTCCAATGGTTTGCCTGAGTTTTAGGCTGCATCACATAAGAGAGCTCTGCAGCAAGACTGCACTTCCCGAAAGTCTTTGCTAGAAAGTCTAAAAATATCAATCGCAATGACATTCTGGACAGCATTTTGTGTATTTCCTGAGGATTCGTTTTCCATATTGTAAAGAGAAATTCGTGTTCCACAATAATTGTCTGAACATGAATGCATATTAAATGTCAAATACCAGCTTATAGTGAATCTTGAGAAATAACAAAAGTTTGAGAACTGAAAGCCCATACCTCATAAGGTACAGGAATGATAATTAGGAATGAAGGACCTGGAGACTTTTATCCGAATCAATTTTTTTTAATTGAATGGAATAACATTATTTATTAGTGCTCAGTTGATAGCTTGTCATACCGCTAATAAAAAGAACTCTGCTTCTTTATACATCTAAAATGAGTGCAAATAGTGAAATAAAGCAAATCCTGTGGAGTTCCTACAATATTTGGAAAACCAATGATGACATTCTTTAAAGGTAAAAAAAAAAAAAGGAGAGAACAGGGGTCTGTGACGCAGAGGAATTGTGTGGGATGAGTGACAACAGACACAGTAAAAGAGAATTTTGAAATTACTCTGCATTGGTTGTAGCTGCTGCCAGGAGCTCTCACTTGACTGCAGTGAGATAGACAGTGTTGGTCAGGCTGTGCTGTTGCAATGATCTTATGCATTTGCATGATCCTAAATGATTTTCTATGTTACGTTGTCAGGAGCAGCACAAATTCAAGCTCTAGAGGGAGTGGAAGTCATTGCAAAACGGAAGGCCAAGAAGACTCTGTGAAAACAAAAGCTTCGGACGAGTCAGGGCCTGATGGGGAGGAAACAAGTAAGATACATTGGAATTTCTAATGCTGAGGCAAACATTCTGCCCTCCCATGTCCCTGACTCCCATTGCACACTCTGGGAGAAGGCAGAACACAGCCATAATAAAGCATGAAGTTTTTTAGGAAAGAAGACACCAACCTTAGAGAGCTGCAAACAAATATAAGCATTAACTTATCTCGTCTTTAGTTCTGAAAACATTATTCTTCTTAGGGTCATGTTGTGCCCTGATTTGTATAGGAAAACAGAACAACTGCACTCTGCAGTCATAAATGAGTGCTTGGAATTTTGTTACATTGCTTTCAGGCTTTCACTGTGTTTTATTAAATGTGTTTGTCTTGCTCAGTTCAGTGCCAAAAGGGCAGTCAAGTCAAATGACTGGTTTCACAGAAATACTTAAAAAAAAAAATCACTTTTAATAGACTGATAACTTCATTTGTCTTCAGAAATAATAGTAAGTGTTTGCATTAAGAGTATAAATGCTATTTTTGCCGCTAAAGTTCTCATAGCATAGGTTGTTAAATACATTAACAAACAAGAAATTACTAAATTTTTCTTTGTTAGTGTGTTGACCTGGTCAGTTAGATAGTTTGATATATACACTAATTTTTATGTGACTGAGAGCTGAGATTTCAGGAGAGACATTGGCGTTGGAGTGGATTACTTGGATTAGTTTCTTCTAGGAGTGCTGGTGTCATTTAGACTTGCTTACATTATAGATATGCATCTAAATGAAATCATATGAGTTATTATTAAATGGCTTAATTTAGGGGTTCCTGATGAATCTCTCGAAGAAGATGCAAGTGCTGAAGAGCTGAAAAATACAGAAGAAGCTGTAGAGACAACAGAAGCAAGTAGGTGTCTGTACTCTTTCAAATAGTTACAGGAAGAGGTAGAGAATGAAATATGAACTCAGTTTGCATAATTTAACTTCCCTGACCACTCTAAACCAGACTATAATCACGAATGGTGTGCCTTACTTTGCCCAACATTTGCTTGTTAGCAGTATCGGATAACGCTGCTGCCGAGCGCTCCGGAATGGAGCCAGCAGGAGATGGCCGCGGTGCTGACGCCGGCTGTGGGAGCGCAGCGGAGGCAGCCTGCTGCGGATCGGGTGCCAGCCAGGACACGGGCAGGGAGAGCCCCGCGGGCACGGCGCCGGTGCCAGGCGAGGATCCGCAGGCGCCGGGAGAGCCCGCGGGCACGGCGGCGGCCGAGGAGGCCTCGGGCAGGGCCGCGGCGCTGCAGGAGACCGATGACAGCGACGACGACCCCGTCCTCATCCCCGGGGCCAGGTACCGAGGAGGGCCTGGGCACAGGTGAGGGGAATACCTGTCTCTGCCTGGCAAAATGCTGCTTGCTTGTTTTCTTCTCCTTTTCTTCGTGTTTATTCCGTTGAATGAAAGATGGAGAAACTCAGAGCCTCATATCCATAAGTTGTTCTTTGTCAACTGGCCGAGAGCTTGATGGCCAAGTCCAGTTACTCCCATGTGTAAATTACGTACAGCTGCATTTTCCCTGCAAGCCAGGAGGGCTGTTGCAGATCTAATACCTGTTTATCCTCATCTCTTGCCTGCTGAATACCTCGGCGCAAAATATTTGCAGTTTATTTTCTGTTATTCTCCCTCTAGTCATAAGTATAGAAAGTTCATAAATTCGGGTAGAGAGACCTACTTTTTCTTTTACCTATACCTTATTTTGGCAAAGCAAGAGCTTTTTACTGCTGTTGTGCAGCAGTGGTGTGTTTGTAGTACACATCTTAAAACTGATGTGTTCAAGTTTTCATTATTCTTGTTCTCTGAAAGAGAAACTGTAATCCTTTTCCTTTTGCTGGTTATTAAATATTACTATGTATGTCAGTAAAAAAAGAAAAGGGAGACTGCTAGCTGTCACCATCAATAAAAGATGAATTTAGTAAGCTTTGTACTTTTTTTTTATACGAAGAGTTGCACATACTTGTTTGATCATTCAGTAAACTGAACCCTCAATTTGCTATTGTTGGTTAAATACCTTTGTTCATTAATTTCAAAACTATAAAATTATTTAAGCAACATTTCTGTTGCTAGACCTCAGGCAATACCTTTTTTACTAGCTTTAGATATAATTTAACCTCATGTAAGATATCTTTGCTTTACTCCTGTTCAAAGACAGTTCTATTCATTTCCTATGCTAGCAATGCAAATTCTTCACAGGAATTTACAATATGCATTCATTAGGAAATCAGAAAGACTTTCATAGTTGTTTCTAGAGAAGGTTTTGAATAATTTGCAGTTAAAATAGGAATCGTGAGCCACCACATTGTCAGTAGTGACAAGAAGAACAGTCCGTGGTTGTTTGTTACAAAGCACAAGTAATTCTGCTCACTAAATGACAGTTTTTATGAAGAAGCCAATACACACAGGTTCTGTCTCAATCCATTAACTTTCCATGCGGTAATAAGTATCTGTAGGCAGGTATGGGATGGCAGAAATATTTTCCCCTGTAGAGCCAATGTTCATTATGATCCAGTGATGGAAGAGCAAGCTGTGAAAAGCCCTACGATTTTAATCCCATCTCCATTTTCAAGCAGGATTCATAGCTTCTCTTCATGCACCGTGTTGTCTCTACCATGTAATAGTTTCTGTAGCAATGTGATAAGAATGACACTTGCAGGTATCACGCAGCTGTTACCATTTCCCACTAGTGGGGGCATCCTAAATGAAGTCACAATTTATCTGACATGCTTTCTTTCCTCTCTGTGTGGTGAGATTTCTTCCTGTAACAGTTGATCACCTAGGAAAGATCATTCAACTAAATGAATGATATAATTAAAATCCTTTATGCAGTCCCCTGCTCCCTTATTCTTCCCCCAAATAAAATCTGAAAAAAGTTGCCCCGTAGTCAGTGTTGGTTTAGGATTTCCTGCAGGTTTTCATTACTCAGGTGTAATGCCTGACCGGATAATTTTGTTCTGCTTTTGTGTGTGTGCAAGCAGTGAAGTTTTCCAGTTTAACTTCTGAGCATTACATTCCCTTGTATTCTTCAGGTTTCGAGAGTTTCCAAATGGACTCTGAGATACTAAGGAAAAGCAAGACATCCTGTGTGTGCTCAAAGGAATTTGGATTTCCAGAAAGAAAGCAGACACTGATGGTCTTAAAGGCTACAGCTCTAAGCCCTATTAGTATTTCTGTCTCTTGTTAGAGTGAAAGGAACTGGAAGTCCTCTCTACTAGTACTATAGCAGTTGTTGTAGCCTAAAATCCCTTTCACAAACTGATGAAATTTATATAAAGTCCCCCATGCCCCTTAATGAGTAGGAAGCTAACTCACTGCTGCTGCCTTGGGTATACATGAACTAAAACTGGTCATTTTGTTCTGTGCTAACATTTTGTTTGGATTTAAGTAATTTTTCACACCCGGCGCTCATCATTGAATGATGTTCATCCTGTCCATTTTCAGGTTTTGCCCCCTTAAGACTGAGTGCCAAGTTTTTCTCACTCTTAGCAGTAAAAATCCATGGGTTTCCTGCCATCATGCTGGTTTCTGTCTCCTCTTCACGTTTCACTTCTTGCCTGAATGTGATAGCCCAGCCCCCTGCACTGTTTGGGTTTTGCTGGAGTAATTCTGTGGCTGTTACTCTTGGTCTAGAGAGGATTCTCTGAGCACAATGAGCTGGAGCCGTGTCCTCCTCCTCTCTTGCGTGTGGCTGTTCCAGTGGGGGCTGGTGGTCAGACACGAGCACAGCGCCCTGCGCCCTTTCCTGCTTTGTCCTTCCTAATTCCTGAGCGTTCCTTTTCACCAGATGGAAGCTCAGCGGTGTATAACTCAAGTTCATACTGCTGATTTTCTTTTTCTCAAGGCCCTACAGTCCTCTCTCTATTATTAAGTTCCCCGCCTTCAATGTGCTGCATGATTCCATTCCTACACCCTGCGCAAGGACCATCAGCAATACATGGCACAAAACTGTCTGCAAGTCTGGGGCTCCACTCCACCAGGATGCTTTCTGGAGGCTTCTTTTCTCTTTTCTCACTCAGTAAATTACGTTACCTAACAATTCCTTTACTAAATCTCATTTTTTTCCAAGTTTATCCAATACTTTCCAGTGTGTCATCTTTTAAAGATAATTAATGGCATTAATATCTGAGTAATAAAGTAGGTTTTTTTTTTCTCTGTAGACTACTTAGGGGAAGCTGCTTTGGTCTCTTTTTTTTTTTTTTACTTGTGGGTTTGGGGTTTTTTGGGGTTTTTTTTCTTGAAGAAGAAAGACTAGCCAGCAATAATCTACCTTTTAACATATTTTATGTAATGAAGAAAAAAGTTTCCTTTTTCTATAGGACAAAAAATAAAAAAAGCTGTTGTAGCCTTCTGAAACAGAGTGCTGAAAACTGTTTGACTAATAGGCCTTTTCCAAAATGTAAGATTACTGGCTTTTTCTATAATCAATATCTTTTTGTTTTGGCTATGTTTTCTTATAAACCAAATAGCTTTTGTTTACATTGAGCAGAAACTCTACAGGTGAAGAAATTCTGATAAAGGAAACTATCTCACATTTTCCCACTGTGAAGTACAGCTTTCTCAACTCAAAAAGTAGGGTAGATTTCTGATTTTGCACTCTGAAATCATGATCTGTAGCTTCCTCTTAAGGAAAAAAAGTTGCAGAAATACCCTTCTGATAGCTCTGTTAAACAGAGCTCTAAAGAAATTGAGAACTTCCTGCTGCATCTCGCCTTATTTTTAGTAAGATGGATGTAGATTTCAGATTCATAAATATATATTGTTTATTTTTCAAATCCAGTTGTACAAGGCTTTCATTGTTTGAATACTGTTTGGGAACAAATCCAAGTTGGAATGTTTTCAAGCTGAGGGGTTTGATCTTTTTCTCAAATAATCTAAGAGTAGATACAAGGGACATAATCTCATATTGTGGCTGCTTATAAATCTCAAAACATAATGAGGATAGGTGGTTTCTCACCAACTAACCTGAAACTGAGCGATCAGGAAGGACTGGGCAGAGTCTGCACCTGCTTTAGTATTTTGTAAAGGACTTCAAGTAGCAGCAGCAAAATGTAGAGAAATACCACGATCCTTTGATTGATTACCTAAGTCAGTGGCATGTTGACTAGGAGTCAGCTAGGAAGGGTTTTGACACACGAGGACATTCTTTAAAAGAAATAGTTGAGAATGTGACGTCTGACTTTTTTCAGCAGCATTTTTGTAGCCACTGAGCATCGCTATAGGAACGGTCTTCACAAATAACTAAAAGAAGCTAAGCAGTTATTTCATTTTTTCATGGTGTTGGACCAGTCAGTGCATGTTCTTTCTAACAAAATGATAAGGAAGTGCGCAGAATATATTAAAATAAAAAAAAAAATAAAACTTCTTCTGTGGAGCAGAGCAGTTTAGCCAGATACTCACCAGAGTAGATGACCTCCTGTGCATTTTAGGGAATCCCCAGGAAAAGGTGCCTTCTCTGACAAGTAGGACAACATGTGCAGGTCTTTCAGTCTGGACATATGCAAGGGTATTTCTTCTTTAAAACTTTCTGGGTCCAGCAAGTTTAGTTCAAACAGAGGCTGTACCTTGTAATCTGTGGGAGGGGAAAAAAAAATCTATGCAAAATGTTCTTCATACATAGAGAGTGCAGTTTTTAATTGATTGATCTTAGTTTTCACAAATTAGTCAAAACAGCTCTCTTGAGGGCTGATTTCCTACTTAAATGACTGAAAGAATTTTGTCTGGACTTTGAAGTTGATCTGGGGGCGGAGGCTAAGCCTGGAAAAAGCTACAACTCGTAGGTTGAAATCTAAAGAAATAGGAATGCAAAATGGAAATGATGATACAGCTGCTGTGAAGAATTACTGCATTTTGTAACTTAACTTTGTGTACTGTTATATAATCTGAATACTATTTTTGCTGAGATCCAAGTAGTCTCGTGTACTGACTCATATGCTGGGAAGGAGCCTTCTCAGTTGGAATTGATAGAGCACATTTTGTAAGAGATGCTAACCTTTGAAAAACATGGTACCCAGCATTTGTGAATGACTTCAGTTGTTATTCCCTTTACTAGATATAATATCAGAGGAACAGCGATAGGTGATAGAATAATGAGGTAATTAATTATTTTATTCCTCCCCTCCTCCTTTTTATTGCCGTATATTGGATTTATCAGGTTCTTGTTTTTCATATCTAACTGGCATTTTAAGAATTGCTGTACTTCAAATGCTATGAATTACAGAGCATATTGCTTGAGTTATATTTAGCTGCATGTGTTGCATGGAAATTGAAAAGAAATGGCAGTGTATACATTTTACAACCTATTAACATTTTTATTGTGTGCCATAGAAATTAATGGAATTTGAAAAGTGTGTAGTTTGTGAAAAGAAATACCTTTTATTTTTTTTAATCGAACTGCTGAGGAACGAGTTATATTTGCATGGGCTACTGCTGACTTGCTTTGTCTGGTAGTAGAGAACATCCAGTTCTGGACAAAAATATAAGACTACGTGGATTAAAAACCATTTGTATTTTTTGCCTGAACAAGGTTATGGAACTAAGCATAATTATTATTATTATCAGAGCTATATTGGGTAATACACATTTAGCAAGAGAGATGCTAAATTTTATACAGTATTGCTTTTAATGAAGTTAAAAAATCACTTGATCTCTT
The DNA here is from genome assembly GCA_013397315.1 of Donacobius atricapilla. Classification (NCBI taxonomy): domain Eukaryota; kingdom Metazoa; phylum Chordata; class Aves; order Passeriformes; family Mimidae; genus Donacobius; species Donacobius atricapilla. The sequence continues at coordinate 88,043 of WBMY01012613.1, read as the reverse complement.
ATTCCCCATTGAAATACTTGAGGAAAGCAGTTGTAAGAACATATAAGGCAATTTGGGTAATTGCGTTTGGCCACACGCCCTAAGAGGTAGAAATTCTGCTGTGATTTCAGCTAGTCTGGAGGGGAAATGGCCCAAAGTTGTTATAATGATGAAAATTAACATCTTGGCTTCCTGTGGCTGGAAAGGCAAAGGTGCAGGATGAGGCTCCATGAAAGACTTAGCTTGACTCCTGTATTTTAAATACCTCCAGGAAAATAGTGCAGATCTGTATTTCTTTGCCTTATATTTTCATCTTAGCTGCAATTGGAATACCTGGATTTAACTCATCAGCTTTCTTAGAGATTCAGGAATCTGTGCTGTTTGTACTTCAAATTTTACAGTAGGCCTTCTTTCTGTATTCAGGATGCTTACCAAGGAGCTCTTTAGCTCTTCAGCACAGCCCAGGGGAATATTAGTTTCTCATTGCTATAAATTTAATATAAAAGAAATGATGCATTCAGTCCAGAATTTTTTATCAGTCTATTTCTCTCCGCTTTTCACGATCATTCAGCAGCATATCAGGTGAAAATTTAAAAATGTTTTGTACTGAGAACAGTTTAAACATTGATTGAGTTTGAAAGCTGGGAAATGACCTAGGAAGGGGGGCATTACAGTAAATATTTGGTTTTGTATGATCAGCAGTAAAATAACTTGGGCTTTAGGGGTAGTGTCAGTGTGCTGTTAACAGGATGGTTTTGCCTTTGGTGTTGAGCTGTCTTAATGCTTGAAATTTGACAGCAGCAGTAAATCTCTTCCACAGGTTCAGAGGCTCCTAAAGGAAGTAATTAATATCAGAAATATAATCAAATGTTGGCATTTAGTCAAGGAATCTATTTTAATATGGTGGTTAAGACAAGCCTTTGGAATACTTGGGCAGGACAGTAGCTGGCATGTAGATTCCTGTGCAGGATCAATGAAGAAATGACAGACCTGGATCAAGGGTTGCTGCAATGGTTTAGATACACACACAAATAATATCAGAGGTGTGGAATGCCCTGAGCTGGAAGGGACCCTCAGCTGAGTCCAGCTCAATTGGACACCCCCAGGAATCCCACTGTGTGCCTGAGAACATTGTCCAAACACTGCAGAAGTAACATCCAAGTTAATGGTTATAAACCTCAGGTTCTCTGCAATTGTTTTGGATAGGGAGTGTAGTTGAAAGGAGAAAATGGCAACAAGAGCAGATAAAAAAATAAGATGTCAAGAGAAGGAAGGATTGTGGTCCTCAGCACTGGTTCAGTGGAAGATACGTCTGCCCTTGGCAGGGGCTTGGGGGATAAGTCCCTTAAAGTCCCTTCCAGCCCAAAGCTGTCTAGAATGAAAAAGAGCCCACGTTTGTCTGTGTGTGAATAGATTTGGAAACTGGAGAAGTGACAATAATCCTCAGTATAGAAGGAATCAATACCGAGCAGTGCAGAGCCGAGCCAAGAGGGCTGGAGCAAGGCAGCAGGGAGACGTGAGCTCTGCCCCCAGCTGAGCTCGGCAGGCTGGCCATTGTCAGTCTGGGATAACGGAGTTTGGAAGAAGCGGGGTCATCTCAGGTACCAGATGAGTTTTATGGCAGCCACTACATTGTTGTCCTTTACCAAACAAACCGGTTATTTAATTGTGCGAATTGTACAGATTCTTGTTTTTTAAAAAAATCCTCATTACGCTTCAGAACTTGTAAGTATGCAGAAAACACCCTATGTGACAACCTATATTTTAAGACTTACATGTATACATATTTTCCATTTCTCTCCATTTATAATATGTAGCTGTGGATCAGTTTGCATCACAGGATTTTTGTGGGTTTGTTTTTTTTTGTTTGCTTATCTTGAACCTATGATTAACTAAAAAAACTTCTGAATCCCTATTCCATTCATCCTGGGTTTAATTTGAATGGACTTTTGATAATTAATGACAACAATAACTTTTAGGGCTTCAAACCTAGCTGATCATAAGGGGAACAGCAGTGCTCTGTGAATACTTCCCTAGGACTGTACCCATTATTGAGTTTACCTGATGAGTGCCAAGACAATGTGCATAAATTCCATTACCTGACATTTTGTGCTTGGAAGAGCAGTTTGGAGGGGAATCAGCAGCTCTCAGCCAGGGTCAGCTCAAGCTGAACCTCAGAACAGTTCGAATTGCACAGCACACTTCTGTACCCACTGATGCTCCAAGTGATGAGGCTGTTATCTGTGTTTGTGTTGGCAAAGGCAGGAATTGCTCATCACAAATACAAATGAAAGGGGCTGTGTCAGATTTTAAAATTCTTGTGCGTGTATGACTTTATAAAATGTATAGAAAATCTGTATTTATCAATAGGTAATACCTCTCAGAGAGAAGGTTTTTTCCTGTAATGCTCTTTGTTCTGAAATGTCACTAAATTGGGCTCATATTTATGTTTTCTGGAGCAGACATGCCTCTGCCATGTTCCTGCTTTCTGCAGGGCTCGATCACAGTGTGACTGCTAGAGCCATGTGTGCTTGGCTGCCTTCTCCCTGGTGAAGGTAATCATTGACTTCCCCAGATAGCTAAACAGAAATCCACTCCCGCCTTTTAAAATAAGGCCCCAAATGAGGAGGTTAAATTCAGAGCTCCATTTGGTTTCAAGACAGTTTTAACCATAAGTTGCTTCTGTGCTTCTGCTCTTGTTTAAAAATGCATGATTCTGATTGCTGAGTAGCATTGAGGTTTTTTGTAATGTCTGCGTAATTTCAGCCTAGGGGAATGGAGAGGAGGAGATTAATTTTCGTAGAGATGTTTGGATGAAAAATTGTGCAATAAACTCCTTTGCTTTACCAATTAGCCACTTTAATAAGATCTTCTAATCCCAAGACCTGTTACTGCTGTCCAGCAACCCTTCTGAAACAGCTGGACAAGTCTACTGCTCTGTCAGTCCTAATGATGTTTAACTTCCCAGCCTCTTCACTGCACATCTTTAATTAATTAATGGGAATAAATGCACCAAAATTACAGAAAGCAATCACAGTAAAAAAGATAGGTGCTTTTACTTTCTCACACAAACCCCATCTTTTTTTAAAAGCAAGTAAAACCCAAATCTGCACAAATAATGGTTTAAAGTTTATGTAAGTGTTTGATGCAGCCTGTCATGTGCACGCCACCCTTTTTCCTTTATGTGGAAGCAAACTGGTGAGGAGAACAGAATAACTCAGTGATCTTTAAAGAATAGTAGATGAAGAACGTAGGCTTCTTTTTTTCACCTCTGTTGTATGAAGATGTTGTGAAGGGCCCTCTTAAATCTGTTGAAGATTAAAGTTGAAACCTGGCATATTATAAGGACTAACTGAAAAACACATTGTCTTTATTTACCATAGAGTAAAAAGGATGAACCAGGAAATTGCCTAGGGATTGAAAGGATAGAAAACTCTCACCAAGGAAGTAGTAGTAGTCTGCCTTTTCTGGTGCTGTTTGCTAGGCAAACATGTAAGAAATGTATTTATAATAAACAGCACACTGTTAAGTGGATCTATTGGCTGATGCTTTCAAAACTCTTCTGGTTTCTATAAAAAAAGTATTAAAACTTACTTTGAAAGCTTAGCTGTATTAGGTGATCCATCTTAGTTAAGCAGTGTGTGGTTTGTTGGTTTATTTTTTTTTTATAGTAAATAAATTTGCATTAATGACTTACATTCCTTTTCCATCTTTGCTTAGCTGTAGCATAACATTTATTTCACCTTAACTTCTTGATGCAACTTTCTCCTGTGGCAAAAATTAGACAAAAATCTAAGCAGATCACTGGCTGAGAGAATTAGTTATGAGATAGATCTGGTGGGTTTTTTTCTGGAGTAGAGGACTTGTTGCTAGAGTCTCCAGGATCAGTGAATAAAACACTGGAAAACATTACTTAAAAACAAATTCAGGTTACTTTCTGGCAGCAGTGTAGTGAGGTTCCTGGGATCAGTTTAATTTTTAGGATCATATAAATTGCTGTAACAGTTTCAGTCCTTGCATTTTGCTAAAATCTATTCCTGCTTCTTCTTGAGAGTGACATTGCCCATGGACTGTCTTCAGGACCTCAGAGCTAATAATGATGAGGAATAACAGAAGATGTGACTGTCTGTCATAGCTGGAATTATGGGGGTCTGCAAACTGAAGAGCTAAACAGGAAAAATTTGACACCACGGACTTTTCAGAGATTAATAAAAAATAAGTTCCTGGAATTAAACATTCACTAAACAAATTATAATAATTTGGCTTTTTTTTTTTTTTCTCTGTTATTTTAGGAAATCTCCAGCTGTAAATCTTACTGCTACCATATGGGATAGGTGCTCCAGTAATTGATCTCAAATCATCTTTTGCCTTAGTATTAAAGTGGTTAGAACTTTTTATGAGCTAAATCTTGAGTCTTGTCGTAGAGTAATAATGATGAGAAATACATTGGACAAAATCTTATGAAAAACCAAATCACACTGAGACACATTAGATCCCTAATGGCTTTTTAAAAACTTCTGTTCTGGCATAGATTTTTTTTTTTTTTTCCACTTCAGAATTTTGCTACTTCAATATAAGTGGAGGATGAAAATAAAATAGCATGTGAATTTTGCCAGCAGCTGAAGTTTGTTCTACAGAGGGGGAATAAAACCTGGCATCACTTGGCATTCCACTGTCTTGCATGCTATTCTTGTTGTAAGCCAGGATGGAAAAAATTTTAAGTCTGCCATTTTACGGTTGGGATTCTGTTGATGTCTGTGTCAAACTCATGGAGAATGTGTTGGAGTGCCTAATGATGACTTTGAGAGGCCCTGGCAGTGCCCGGGGAGGGGCTCTCAGTGCTGTTCTCTCTGGAATTCGCAGACGATCCGCTGTCGCCCGCATCCAGGAGCTCTTCAGGAGGAGGAAGGAGAGGAAGGAGATGGAGGAGCTGGAAACGCTGAATATCAGGCGCCCCTTGATCAAGATGGTTTATAAAGGGCACCGCAACTCCCGGACCATGGTACCAGCTCTGTGTGCCTCGGGGGCTGGGGGGGCTTCCCGGGCTCACTCAGGGCAGCTGATCCTGCTGCGCTCGCCAAAAAGGAGATTGGGGATGCACTCGAAGCGCTTTGGCTTCTGTGCTCACGTGGAAGGCACCGAATTTGCTCTAAGTAAAGAAGAAAATTAGTGTGACTCGTCTCACTGTGAAAGGCATTTAAACACCCCCCTGAGTTTGAGACCCTCTCCCCTTAAAATCCTTTAAAATTTGGGGTATTTTTCTTCTTTTTCATCTTCTCTCTCAGCTTAAGTGGCATAAAATGTGCCTACCTGTAGCCCTGGTTTTTCAGCCTGAGATGTTTTGATTTCTAAAATTGTTCTCACGGAACTTTCTGTAAACAAAAGCAGATGTTTTTGCTAACTCTACCTTGTTTTCATTCTTTGGAGGTGGGAGACCATCTGATGTCTCTCTGTGTTGGCCAGTGTGATTGAATGGGTGGTAATTCCAACGCCAATCAGTTTAGCTCTAGCGACCCAGTTTATATGGAAGTCAGATTTTGAATAAATGTTCTTCAACGTTCTGACAAATTCTGGAGTCGTGTACTCTGATTTCGTGTCCTACAGCAACACCTACCTTCCAAATTATGATTTAATCCTCACTTTTCCTTCCAAGCTGTTCAAAATTATTATTTAATCTTGAACTTTGAAGAGCTTGGAAGGGAAAGTGAGAATTAAACCATAGTTTTGAAGAACCTTGACATCTCTGAATTAAAAAAGGAGATAGTGCTTATTATTAAATTATAATTTAGCTACTAGATGCTTCATCTCTTTCACACAAAATGCCATATTTTAAGAAAAATGCTGTTATTGTGTTTGTAAAGCAATGGTGCATGAAAAACAGATGCTGCTTTCCCTGCTATTTCTTCTTTTGGTTTTTGCAATATTTTGAAGATGTGAAATTCTGAGTCCTAGGTGGTATTTTGCAGAAGTTAGCTGTTGTGTTATTTTGCAGCTGATATGAGGAGTAGTCCCTTTACCCTCAAAAGCCATTTTCTAGGGTTTGTGTGAATAGCTTTGATTACACTGGGAAAAAAATGATTCAGTAAATAGATATTTCAGTCTGCATAAACAATCAACTTTGATTAATGATAAGGAGTTTTGCACTGTATTTCCGAAATCGATTTTAATTGCTCAAACCCCCATTAGTTTAAAAGCCTGGCATCAGGCACTTTGTGGTTAAAAGATACTGAAAGTGAGTTCATCTAAGTCTCAATTCAGTCTCTGCCTGCATAGCTGTTAGTTTATAGATCATTTAACAGATTTTGTTGTTTGGTTTCTTGGGGATGGGGGTTGGTCTTTTTGCTTTTGTTTCATACAAGCACCTCTGGCAAGGAATGCACAGAATGAAAGAAAACGTGATTTTATTCTCCCTGTTGGTCTCTGTGGTTGCAAACTTCATTTTAATCTGCTGGTTTGAGTGATACCCTCATTCCTGCTAGGCAAGGGCTAATGATATTTCCCTTTCAAATTTATGAAGGAGACAGTTTAAAAAAGCTTTGCCTCCTACACACCTGAGCAGCCCAGGGATAAAATTGTGTTGTCAATTACATGAACCATTTTTGTATGTATATGTATATAATTTTTCCATATGTATACATATATATGGGTGTGTTTATATGTATATATAGTGAATTAAGGTTATGCAGGCAAATGGGATAATCCTGGTTCTTCCTTAGTTTTGAAAACTTAATTTGGCAATCTTACGTTTTTTATAGTTCTGCTTTTAAAACAGTGACTTTTAGAAACTTTTGAAAATCAACATTTTTGAATGTGAATTTCAGTTCTGTTCATTTCTGTGGTGCTAAAATTAGATTTTATGAGTATTGAAAAGTATGAGTAAGAGAATGCAAAGGAAACGGGAAGAGGTCATAATTGAAAATTAAAATATAAAATTAAAAGTTTTTTATCATTGGGGATAATCTAGATGTAACAGGATAATGAAAATATATTTTAAAAGGACCTATAAGACAAAAGCTGCTGAAAGATTAATGCATTGGAATTCATTACAGGAATGCAGCTTCTCTGGTTTATTTTTAGATTCAGGATGACTTTATTGCATTGACTGCAGTCATTGGGACATAGTCTATAGACAAAGATCTACCAAGCCTGAAATTTAAAACTGGGCATACGTAGGCTGGAAATAAAGCACATATTTCTAACAGCAGAAGGGTTCAACTCACCAATGAATCTGTATCAAGGTAGCTGAGGCAAAGCACAGAGCAAGGCAGTGTCTCTGCCGTTCCCTTCGGGGCATTTTCTGAGGGAACGGTGCCAAAAGAAAAATAAGGATCCAGACATGGCCCTCTTTAGAGCCTTACCTGGAAAATAATTCACAGCAGGATTCTGTGTAAATAGTCTCAAACTCAAAATTCTGTCCCTTCTGCTGGAGTTACTCTTAAATGCCAGACTGAACTTCCAGCATTGGAAATGGTCTGTGTGAACTCTGCAAGCTGCTGCACAGGAAGCTCCTGCTTGCACAGGTACCTCTCTTGCCCCTTGTACGTTGATTAAAAGTTTGTAAGAGGTACTGCTGGCTCTCAAAATAACAATTCTACATGCAAGGCTTCACTTGAACCTTCCAGGCTATTTCCTGTAGCACAAACACCAGACTATTGTGGTGCTCTCAGCTCACATCTTGTGACTGAGTTGTAAAGTAATGTCCCTTCTCCCTCTGCCACCCCATCAAACCTCTCACCTGTAGAGGACACAGGATAGCAAATTTATAACATTTAACAATGGTTATTTTGAGGCCCTATGCTTAGTAAAACAGAAGTGATTTCTGAAGGTTTCATAAGCTTCTGTCTTGTCTCCTGTTTCTCTGTAATGGAAAATCTCCCCCACAGATTAGCCTGTCACAAACTAACTTAGCCATACTGTTCCTAAAAACTCCTTTGCACACCCCTGTCTCCAGTATCATTTCTGTGACTTCAGAAAGTGACAGATCTGCTGCTATTTATTTTCCAACTGTTCAGTCTGCCCGTACTCCTCTCTCTCTCTCTCTTTTTTTTTTTTATTTTTTTCCTGTTAGCAGCTACTTTGTTCTGGAAATCTAAAACTTTCTGAACTTCCATTTTTTTAATCACTCCTATTTAAATGTTCCCTTTAAAATTTCGTAAATCACCTTTCTGCATGGGCTGAGCTTTCCTTCAGCAGCATTGTTAGTGCAGACACAGGAGTTTGCTCTCGGATGGGCTTTTCACTGGCTGGGCCTTACAAAGCTTTGTTTTTCCTTGCAGATAAAGGAAGCCAACTTCTGGGGATCCAACTTTGTCATGAGTGGCTCAGACTGCGGCCACATTTTCATCTGGGACCGCCACACTGCTGAGCACCTCATGCTGCTGGAGGCTGACAACCACGTGGTGAACTGTCTGCAGCCTCACCCCTTCGACCCCAGTAAGAGCAGCACTCTCACAATCTGCATGTCCAGCTGACCTGCAGTGAGCACTTGAAAGCTCAGCCTCAAACTCTGTCTTAACAGAGCAATGCAGTGATGAGTGAACTGTTGTTCATGTTTCCCCATAGAATTCAGATAGTATTGCTTTTAATTTTTCCTCTTACTAATGACCCTTAGCCCTTAAATCCCTCCTTACTCAAAAACTTTTTGAAATCAAACTACTCCTGGCATAGAATTTATAGAAATACTGTCAGATGTAATAAGAGGAATCTCAATTTCTTGCTGCCCTCAACACATAAAATGTTTTCTGTGACGCTAATGAGGGAAATACGGGGTTGTTGAAATGCCAGCAATACTTGGAATTATATCGGAATCTGGTCTCTGCTTGGCTCTGTTCAAAAAATGCAGTGGAAGTGGGTGTTTCCTTCTCACTGGCATTGTGAGATTAGAAGAATTAATAAAATTCATAGGAAGTCTAATAATTTGTGTTTAGAGGAAATCCTTCATAGAAAAGATGGACCAAAGCAGTAGAAGGAATCACATGTAGCTGGAAAATCTGAACTATTCTCCGGCCTCTAACACAGTCAAAGTATTTCTGTTAATCCTTTTTCCACAACTTAACTGGCTGTATAGTAAGAGTCAGCTATTAGTAAATTAGCAAGTAAAGTTGTTATAATAATACTAGAAGAAGCTGAGGGTTTTTCAACCCTTGAGGGAACATGGAATACTGTCCTACATAGGGGAAGCCTTGAACTTTTAACTTTTTTATTGAAATGGAGTTCTTGCAAATGTCCTGAGTTGGATACTCCCTTTGGAAGCACCTTTCAAAGTGCCCTGTAGCTCTGCTGATGTCTTGTTGGCTGTTTTGACTGTCTCCCTTTCACACTCTGAAGGTGTCATTAAGAGAGCTCAGCCTCCTTGTAGGACACTTAATCTTGTTCAGCTTCCCAGTTACTGAGATCTTTCTATGGAATTTTAATTCCTACTGTGGGTTTTGTGCAATGATCTAGAGAATGTTCTGCAACTTCATATTTTTCATACTTGATTTATAACAGAATCCATTGCATCTTTATATTTAAATATAAAATAAATTTACATGAAATTCACTAAAGTACATTTGAAATTATCTGCTTTTGGACCCGAGTTTACAAACCCTAAAGCTTTGTTATTAATGCATATACTTACCAGCAGAAATGGATTAGTAATGGCTGGGTTTGCTCTTACTTTTTGCTTCTATCTTTTGTATATTCTGGTGATTTTTTAAATTTAGAGCAGGGGGCTCTTGATGTTTGCATTTGTTTTCTTCATATATATATGTGTATATATTCAAAACCATATAATCTGTGGAGCAGATCTCATGTGGAGACTTGGTAATTACAAGCTCCATTCAGCACAAAGTCTGAGATTTGCAAATAAGTGCTTCAAGTGAAGTATTTTTTCTTCCATGTAAGGGCAGAAAATACCAATAAACACATAACACATTTCATTTAGAATTACTGTTACTTTCTTCTAGTTCTGGCCTCTTCGGGTATTGATTATGATATAAAAATTTGGTCACCACTGGAAGAATCTAAGATTTTTAACAGAAAACTTGCAGATGAGGTAAGAGCCTCTCCTCTTTTTTCATGGTAATGTTGCATCTTTAATTCTATAAAAGCCCTTGGTACAAATTACTGATACTGAATTAGCAGAGATATTTAATGTTCAACAAATGAGCTACAGATAAAAAGCTGCCCTTCAGAACAGCTGACTTTCATATCCTTGGCACTTTGCATTTCATCCGCTCTCCTAGAAATTACATAACATGATCTGCTATTATGTACATGAAAGGAGTTGGAAGAAGTGTGAACACTCAGATACAGAAGGAAAACTGGCAGGAATTAATAAATGAACATAGTGCCTGTCTCTAAACAAATAAATGAAGGGAGGATGAAGGAAATAAACTGAAGGAAATGCGAGGATATACAGAACGACAGGAAGTGCAAAAATCAATCCTATTAAATATTCAGTGACATAAAAGGGACTTAAAGGTTAAGCTTGCACATGGGAACTTCATGGAATAAAGCAAATATTGCACGGCCAATCAGTTATAGAAGTCCAGTGGGAAGTTATGTAACTCCTTGTTTTCATGTTGCCTTCAGAGCAATAACTGGATATAGCAACTGGCCTGGGGTGACCATACAGCTGACTGCTGAATAATCATATTTCAATGATTTACATAACACGATGTATCAAAATGTTACGTGGTTTTCTGTAAATAATACAGGACAGATTTGGTTACGGGGTGATCACGTTGGGGGCTTTTTTTGTGAAATCTCTTGGGCAGCACTGATAGAGTAGACGGGGGGGTTTTAATCATTATTTCTCTGTAGCAGTGCTAAATATATTTTAAACAAACAGAAATACGCAATCCTTAGCCACTACCCCACATCCCTTGAAAAATCCCCAAGCCATCCACTTGTGAGTTTTAAACCTTTTCAATTATTTTAGCACTGAATGAAGTGACACTTCCTCGCATATTGTGTGACAGCTTTAGTCGTGAAATGTTTTTGGAGCCTTTGGGGTTTAGAAGTATAGCTAAACATAAATGTGTGCTAAAAGTAATTACTGTACTTTAGTTCCCTCACATTATTTCTAATACTTGTGAATTATTTAGATATTTAGTTACATTTTTCTCTAATAAAAAAATGTAGAACTGTCAGAAAAATTGACTGCAGTGCAGTTTGTAATTTTACATGTTTTTTGTTTTTTAATTTAATCCCTGCACTGAAATACTTGTCATGGGCACAGGAGACATTCATACCAATAAAATAGTTCTCACCGTTTTAAGTTTGGCTGGAATAAGTGTCCAACATATCTGAACTGAATTTTCCATAGAAGGGGGAAGTCTGGGGAGAAAACACTGTTTGAGGAAAGTTCCATGTAGATATGGAAATGTATTTAAAATTGACAGAGGCCATGACCTTAGGAAAAGCCAGTGGGGATGAGAACACCTCTGAATGGAGAAAAAGCCTCAGCAGCAGGTTGTCAGGGGGGTTATTGATGATGCACTGGAGAAACGGGGGGTGAAAGAGGAATAAAGAGCAGCCTGCTGCCTCCTCAGTTTGCTTCTGTTTGGGAGGGATCAGCCGTGCCAAGTGCCTGGCAGACAGGTAAGAATGACTGAAAAGAGGTGCTTTGATTGGGAAGGGAGAAAGGCACTGCAAACATCTGCAAGAACATGTTCCTCACAAGAGGAGCAGGCTTGAAGAGTCTCGGGGAGAACAAGAATTGCATTATTTTCCTGTCTTACAGCAGCTTATCTGGGAGCAAAGACTGAAAAATGATGAGAACTTTTTTCCACCTAAAGGAACTTTTGTGCTTGATGGTAATAAAAAACACAGTCTAAAAGCTGAGACAAGCTATAGTGTGGGATTAGAATTTATGGAGGAAGAAAGAAGGATGGCAAGGAAGTACCATGAGGAAGGAATAAGGGAAGAAAGCTACAAGTATTCATTAGTACATTTTTTTTCCTTGAAAATTAGACAGTAGGAACTGGCTCTTTCAAGTCATTTAGAGGCAAGCTGTAGCTCTGTTTATCAAGAATTATGGAGCTTAAGAATGCTCCTGAAGTGGGATAGAAAATGGCTTGTGTTCCTTGGATTTTCTCCAAAAGTTTTAAGCAGCATGAAGGTAGGAGTTGAGGGTAACCTCATCTCTTTTCCTTCCCACATTCTTGGCCAGCACTGGTGCTAGAACTTTGTTCTCTACAACAGTTGCCATCTGGAAACAGCACTTTCTCTCATCAATTCGTTTTACTTCATGAAAGATTTCCAGTTCTTCTGAGTCACTCATCTTAGTATCTGCTGTGCATGTGGACAATGGAACCATGATCTTACTAGAACATTCTTTAGACAGATAATTGGATATCTGCAGGCAGAGTCTACTTTTCTTACCGCAGACAACAATATGCAATAGCAATTATTAAAATATTCCTCCCTTCTGGTAATTTTGGACTCTGTAAAATCAGTGCATAGAAACTTTGTATCTGCAAGCCCTCCTCGATGCAGTATAATTGTGTGGTTATTTCTGTTGTTGGTTTTCTCCCTTCTCTGCCTCCAGGTTATAACTCGTAACGAATTAATGCTGGAAGAGACCAGAAACACCATCACTGTTCCAGCTTCCTTCATGCTCCGAATGTTGGCTTCCTTGAATCATATAAGGGCAGGTGAGAGACTTCTGAAGAGCTTGTCCACAACACTGGTCTATGAAATCGCAGATTGATTGGGAAATTCATCAAGATCTTCAGCTCTTTGTGGCTGTACTTGGGGTTGGTAAAAAGATTCAAGGGTTATTGAAGATTCTCTTAATAGAAGTACCTAGGAATTGCTTCTCCGGTGTGAGACCTGCAACATCTTTGCAGCTGTCATTTTTAATCTCAAAACAAAGGGCAAAATATATTTTTAGATGTTGAAAAATACTCTCTTCAGGAATGATCCTTTCAGTGAGTGCTGTGTGATGGGCAAGCTGTTGGGGAGGACTGGAATGAATTGTAAGATAAACTGGAGTGTCCAGAGGCTGTTGGGGATGTGTAGGAAGCAAGGAGCTGCAGTTTGGGAGGCCAGCGTGGCATCTGGGGTGATACGGAGTGTGGGCACTGTGGCTGAGCAGAGCAGTGGTGAGGTGTGAAGGAAGCTGTGCCTGGTGGCAGCTGCTGCTCCTCTCTCACCTCTGGCTGCTCTGGGAGCCAGGAGGGTGCCATGTGTCCAGCCCAGTGCTACACTTCCATGCTCCTGTGTTTCCTTCAGTTGTCATTATTACTTCTGAGTGAAATCCTAAAAGAACCACCCAACACTTCAGTTACAACAATTTCAGCAAAAATCTGTTACGGCTGGGTGGAGTGTTTCTAAACCTGACTGCATGTTGCTTGAGTGATTGGTCTTGAGGCAGTCATGTTCCCTCACACATTTCTGTGTTTGCCCTTGCCTAAATATTTACATCAAAAGGCACTTTTTCTGATGTATTGAAGTGATAGGCAGTGATCCCCCAGTTTCTGGATTATTCACACTTCTAACTGTAGCTATTGTGGTTTCAGCTCCCCAGCGCAGCACTTCTGTCCCTTGTAGTCACCATCTATTTTAATGTTATGCTTGCATTCGTCTTTTCGGTGCTGACAGCCAGTCAGCAGCTACAAGGTTTTTCCTTTTGTACAAAGATTTTGCTTTCATGCCTGGAAATGCTTTAGGGCATTTTTCCTTTTCTTCTTTCTTGTGGTAACATTTGTACCCACTCTCTGCTGTAAGTCCACACAGACTTTCTTCTACCATAAAACCCACAGCCATATCCCGTTGTGTATAATAGCCCAGGGACACAGCATGTAATAAATATTTCCCAGAAAAAGAAAATTTTGCAAGTTCTTTTCACTAAATCTGTGTTTTGCAGACCGATTGGAAGGTGACAGATCAGAAGGATCTGGCCAGGAGAACGAAAACGAAGATGAAGAGTAATCAACAGTTGTGTGTGAGCACCTGGAAGTCAATTAAATTTGTATAAGACATTAATTATATTTTTCCTTACAGAGCTTTAGTGCAATTCTGAGGTATTGCTTTTGGATAACCTAACCTTTTGGTTTTTTTGAATGACTGTGTGCATGACTTGGGGAGAGTGTGCAAGTAAAATAAGCAAAAATGTTTTTTAAATGTTTTGCCATGTATGAGGGGTGCTAGAAGATGCCAAGTGCAATATTTTCCTTAAACAGCAAATGTGGGAGCTTGGATCAATGTTTTAAAGTAACTTTCATGATAGTAAAAACGTTGGTTCAAATAAATTTCTATACCTGCTGTTTGCATGTTTGTTGCTTTCTAATTAAAAGATTTGGGTGTTTTAAGTAGTTCTGTGGTTTTTCTTTGTGCAGCAATTGGTTTACCACCTTGTAACTACAACCCCATTGCTGCCTTCGCAGTATTTGCATTCTTTCTTCCAGTGAAGGGACAAACACAATTATTTCTCGCGGTGAGCACTGGGGACTCAAAGACCCTGTGTCTCTCGGTTCTTGCATTTCCCACACACGTGTAGGCAAAAATTAGCTCCCTCAGTTCTATAATCTCACTTCCCATTCTCTGTGCTTGGGTCTGTAATGCTGGTGGAATAATTGTATTTCTAGAAATAGATAGATGCGTGAGTTTGCCTTCTTTGCAGCAGCAGCAGGTACATCTTAATTTCCACTGGATTTAGGGACCAGGAATTTAAAAATTCCTGTGCATTGTTGTCTAGGAGAAATCATCTGGGGAGACCGTTCAGTCTGTTTTATGGGCTTTAGCCTTCCTCCACAGATTTTTGGATGGCAGTGGGGAAGAGAAAGTGAAGGAAGGAAGGTGGAGCAGTGGAAAGAGCTGAGTGCTCAATGGCAGTTCTTGCCAAGGATGGCAGATGCTGAGAGGCTCCAGTGGGGAATACAGAATGCTGGGAAGAATTCTAAATCGGGGATGAGGGTACTGGAGGCTTCATTACTCTGTTGACATTAAAATACACATTCATCACACAAGCTGCATAAACTTTGCTGACATCAACAAAAGGAATTCCCCACACCAAGTAAAAAAGAGAATTGGCACAACATTCTGATGTCCTGATTCACAGTGCAGGCAAGCTGAAGGGACACGGGGAAGGGATATAAAGCACAGAAACAGAGGGAGAAGGGAAAACTAAAACAACTGAGCGAGACAGGGAAATTTGTGAGGGAGGAGAAGTGGGAATTACATGGAACTCAGCTGGCAATAACAGTGAAGATATTCCCTCGGGCAAGGGAAGAAAAACATGAGGGGAGAGGAAAAGGGTGAGGAGATGGATAAGGGTGGCTGGGTGGTTTCCTTGTTTGTTTTAAAGGAGAAGTGAAGAAATCATTGAAAGTGATGCAGTGAAGAGAATTCGGCAAAGGAGAAAACTGTTGGGGAAAGAAGTTTTTGGAGGCAGAGGGTGCTGAGAAGAATGGACACCTCAAACACTGGAGTGCTGTGAAATCCAGGAAACTTCACATCCTGAGGAGGTCAGTGCAACAGAGGATGGAGATCTAAGTGTCTGAGGAAGTATCTAACATCAGCAAGGGAGAGGAGAAAATTGTCAAGGTAAGCTGCTTGTTTGTTAAGGAAATGGAGTGAGAGTAACAGCTAATATGGATACTGTCTTTGCTGGTAGAGTAGGTGGTCCTTCTGTGGGAGAAGGGAGTGTAATTTGTGCTTCTGAGATGACATTTTGGTCAGATCAGTAAGAAATGAAATAGTATTTGATGGCTTTGTGGTGGATCTCTTTGGGAAGGGGAGAACATAGGGGTTTAGCACTGTTAAAACCTTGCTGTTCGTAGCACTGCACTGAGCAATGTTTTTCTATCACATGTACATTAACCGTGAATTTTTATAACAGGAGTTCTGCTCTCATTAGATTCAAAAGAACTATACAGGAAATACATATAAGGTATTTAGTGTATAGATAAAGTAGGGCTGTCTGCTCCACTGCTGGGACTCCTGAGCAATTTTGTGAATGAAATAGAGTAGCACAATGTTTGATGCAGTTGGGTTCTCTGTAGATGATTTTTGAGGTATTTTCTTCCAAAAATAGCCTTGGTGTTTCTACAGAAGCCTGACTCTTCTTATTTAGAAATAATTAAATTTTTGCCTTTAAAATAAATTCTTTAAGTAAATATATGGAGAGGATAGCTTTTGTCTTACCCAGAGAGGTTTAATAAATCACTATGGATGTCTTTAGAAAGATAAAAAAGCTGCTTCTGCCACTTTTGTTTTAGTTACGGCAATTGCCAGCCAAGAGCATACCAACAGCAATAATCTTGTCTTTTTTTTTTCCCAGAGTTCCCCCATAGGCACATTACTCCCAAAATGTCTCTTATTTATTCAAAGGCTAAATATTAGCTTTAATTCCTGATGCATAGCTGTAGGTTTATTGATTAAAAGGAGGATTTAATCTCAGCAAGAGAAAACATTTAATATCTGGAGGATTTTTGAAACTTCACTGAAGCTTTTCAGCAGTTTTTCTAAAACTAAGATATCTATAGTGTTTGGATTGGCTTCTTTTTTTTTTTAAATTAACATTTATCTAACGGGCTAAATCTCAGTTTGTAGAACCATGCAATAATGGGAGCTGTCGGCAGAAATGGGGAATGCTGGCAATTCCAGAGTTGGCCACTGCAAAGGAATATTGGAAAATGTTATTCAAAAGTGCAGAGAAGATAATGAGAATTATAAGCCATCCCAAAGCCTCACAACTTGAGAAGGAAATCCGGGGTGTGGTTTCAGGCTGGGGCTCCCTCTAGTGCCCCGTTTCTGCTGCACTTGGAGATACCCAAAACGTTTCTTGTCCAATAACGGCCCAAATTTGATGGACAGGAATGGTGAGAAGGATACAGGGATCACCTGCTGCTGCTATGTGGACCTTGGACTGTGCATGCTCTTCAGCACTGTCAGTGCTTGTGTTCTGAGAAGAGCAAGGGTTCAGGTGTCACTCCTCACTACTAGGAAGGGTATTCCTTGAGACCATTGCAAAAATCAAAAGCAGCTTCTCTGATATGTTGCTACAAATCCTGGTAAATGATCTGGTGGCTTGAAGCCTGGGCAGATGGTCCCTGTAGGACACAATCTCTTCTTTATATGACAAAGGTGCTGAGCTTGTTCAAACCACTCCAAGTTCTGCTCTTCGTGCCTTCCCCGATGGAGGCAGGACAAGGTTTGTTAAAGGCATCCTGCATCACTTGGGCTGTGAATATTTCTTACCTAAGCGGTAGATAAATGTTGCAGTAGGCTACTGTGTACACCTTTAGCTCTTTGAGAATATCCCAGATGATGTTTTTGAGGAAGAAATTCCAGAAGTAAATGTTCAATAGGGGTTTCACCGGCCTTCTACCAACAAAATATCATCTGAGTGTGTGTACTTGTGTGCAGGGGATGGATACACTCAGAGGGGCTGCCTCGGCGATCTGAGCCATTCTTTTATGGAAAGCCGATTTTTTATGGAAAGATCCCACTGAGCCAGGCTCAGGCCATCACTCACCATCCTTGGGAATAGTCCTATTTCGTGGGCAAAGTTGGCAGCACTGTTGAGAAATGAGCTGCAATTAGCAGCAGTTGAGTCCCGGCCTGTATTCCTCCTGATCCAGTCACACACAGCAAGAGGCCAACCCCAAAAACCTCAGCTGAAGCACAGGGAATGACACAGGAGGCACCTGTGAGGTCACTGCCCTGCCTAAACAGAGACTGAACTAATCTTTGAAATGTGGGGTGAAATCAATTTTAAGCTCTTTCCATGAATTATAACGTGCACAAACACCTTTATCTGTGTAAGCATCCAGTTTGTCTTCTCAGTGACATTCTCTACTGCTGAGCCTGAGTTATTTAAGGTAATAAAGATTTATTTTCCTCAGGTTTAAATGTTCCTTTTAGTATTTGCATTTGCTTTGTTCTCTTTGATGAAAATGCACCATCTACCTTTTAAAAATGTCTGTCAATGCTCCCCTCTAGATTAATTTTCTTTACTGGCAGAGCAAACTGAAGTTCAAACAACTACTACTAAAATACACAGCAAGGTGTTTTGATAGGAAAAGTAGGGATAACCTACTCTTTAAAGCAAACTCCTTTTTCTTCTGATTATGACTCTACCATATGATCATGTTGCCCTTTTTTTTGCAGGAGGATGGCTGTATACTAGTATAATCTATGGAATTTGACAGAATCACTACCCAGATAAGAACTGATGGCTACTAATTTAGGAAAATCTCACTTAAATGGAAAACCCTCTAAATAGAGTTTGTTAATGGGCTTTGTACCTAATTGGAAAACAAATCCCAGGGGATCTTCAGCTGTTCTCTAACAGCACTGCAGTTCTTTTCCTTCCCCTCTGCAGGATGACTCCATGCTCAGACCCTGTTTCCAATCTTTTCTCCTTCCTCATCTCACTTCTAAAGAAATTTGATCAAAAAACACATACCTTTAAAACAAACCTGTAACAGTAAAGTCATCTAAAGGAATGATAATTACACAAGGTACTTTCAGTGGTGGGTTGAATGTGACACTTGCCAAGTTGCAAGATGGGGTTTCTGTTCCTCAGAGAGTGATGACCATTCAGTAGTTGTGCAGGGTGAGCTGGGGCTCTCACTTCAGTTCTGGCTGACTTAATGTTGTCATACTTGTCGGTAGAGAGCTCTGAGGATGCTCATTCAGCACCTTGCTCGTGGGAAGAAGTTTGGGACTGTTACCTGTCTAATTCCATGAGCATTCAAAGGGGAAATACCATGCTTTAGAATAATTTGTGGTTGCTTTAGCCAGGATTAGAAAGAGCAAGGAAACATTCTGTAAGTCTTTAAATGAACATGGCTTTAAAAATAGTGTCAGGCACTGTGACAAAACCGTTTGGCTTGGATGTTGGTTGCACTACAGAAGCTTTTCAGGCACAAGGATGTAACATCTAAGACCCACTTCAAAATTCTTTCCAGTTTTTCTCAAGTGATTTTCCTTTTAAAATATAATTACATTGTGCACCTGCTACCACTGAATGTAAAGGTGCAGTGAGTACACTGAAGAAGGGCATTCTCTCTGCGGCAGGAGCTTTGCTCACCCTAAGAGCAGGGAGACTGGCACACCCCCAGAGTTACAGTCAGCACCTCCATCAGCACGCCCTCCCTGTGGCAGGAGCAATTCTCAGCCCCTCTCTCCTTCCCAACCACGCTGTGTGTGCCTGCTCTGGGGCCGTGGGTGCCCCCGAGGGTGGCAGTCACACACTTCCCCCTCCACGCTGAAAATCCACGGCATGGCTCCGAAACTCAACCTCATTCACGCCACTTGAATTTCACATCGCTGCGCTGCATGGATTTGATTGCAGTCTGGAGGCTCTAAATTTGGACTGGTACATACTCTTATAGAGGAGAGCTGGGCAAGAGATACAGAAATGAGAAACTGAATGAGCTTCATGGTTTAATCTCTCTCATCCTGCTTCTCATGCTGTCCTTCCCCTCTGTTTGCTGGCATTCCATGAAGCAGTTCGGAGTAGTGAGTCAAGTAAGAGAGTGAAGCCAAGATGCAGTTCTGGCCAAGAGCAGACAAGACGAGCAGAAGAAAGGTCTCCACTTCCCTCTGTATATTCATTCCCTGGGAAACAGAAAGCAGCTGAAAGCAAAGAATGTGAGGATAAATGAAAAGACGAGTTAGACACAAGGAAGGGGAAAAAAATTTCAATGCAGCAATGATATTTTGGTTCACTGAAAGACAGTCTAAAAGCAGAGGGGTGCTACAGAGAAGACTGAAGTGCAGCTGGGCTGCGGGGAAATGCTCCAATGCCAGTTGCCTGCAATATTGCAGGAGGTATCCTGCATTAAAAGCTGTCAGAGGGAGGTGACCTCCTGTGTTGCTGGGTAAGGGCCACATGCCACGGCTCTAACGAAGTATTTCCGAGTTGCAGAACTATGCAAAATAAATTCTGCAGTGCTGCATATCTAGAAGAGAAATGGGCTTCTCAATTCCAGGAGAGGGTAGCTGATATCTCAGTGAAGCTGCAGGTTGAAAAATAAGGGACATCCACTAGGATGTATTCCTGAAAAAAGAGTAGATAGGAAATTTGGGCTGGGAATCTCTTCTGACTGGCAACAGAGCCCCAGATTTGTGCTCACCTGGGTTTTGAGCTGCATCACTGAGTCTTCTGGCAGCCAGAGAGCAAACGGGATGCTCAAGCATCAAGACATGAGACTCTGAGTCAAATGTTGCCAGCCTCCCCTGACAGTGTTCGGTGATTGTCTCAGTGCTGATGTAAGTGGTGATCATATTTAGCTTTTACACAGCTTAGCTTTAAAACAGTGTTAGAGCCAGTTTACGGAGAGAGACACCAATATCAAAATTCCTCTTCAAAAGACTGCAAAATTTGGCATGAATGAAAAGGCAATTTGCCTATCATTCCTTATTAGCCTAATAATAAAAGCAAGGTTTGGAGCCTTAACATTTCTGAGGTGAGTCCCCTTCCACCAGCCTTTTAAAAATAGGAGATTAAAAAAACAAAAATTACTCCGTCTCCAACAAGTTCCTCCACGCTGGCAGCTTCACATTAGCCTCTTGAGGAAAGGGAGCACGTGTGTTTCTTGGTAAACCATGAGTGGCATTGCTGCTGCACTGCTTGGTGAGCTGCGTGATGGCAAAGCTGAGTGCTTCAAGGGCTTTCTCAAAATAGTAAACGGGCTGGCACAAAAAATGGAATTACTTGTCAGTGGTACAGGAATACCAGCTCTGCATGGGGTGGGTTTGTGCAGGTGTGACCTGTGCTCTTTAATCACCTCACAGGCAAGACCTCAATCCAGGCCTTTAGGGGCTGAGCTGTCTCCTGCCCGAAGCGGAGCGGTAGCGGGATCGGCACTTGCCAGCCGGTCCCTCAGTTGCCATGGAAACCCCCTAGGATGGGGTGCACTTCAGAAAAATGCAACTTCTGGGCTAAACTGTGGGCTGGAGGGTGGCAGATGGATGGGATTCAGCTGCCTCGGAGGGTGGGACTCCACAGGCAGACATTCAGATTTAGGAATCTACCCAGGTGGTCCATTTGGCACATCAGAAGCAAAATTTAATTTAAACCATCAATTGGTTCCCAGATTTGCTCACTGAGCCGTGAAACATGTAGAGCTAGATGAATTCCTGTGTAATCCAAGCCTGCCTGAAAGCCTCATGGATTGCCCTGAGCAAGGGACTCGATGAAGCCACGGCCCTTTCTCATGAGCAGCCGGCAGAGACAGGGAGGGCTTCCCATTTTGCTGGGAAGTTGTTTGGCAGCCTGACACACACCCAGAGCCAGGGACTTGGGATCCAAACACAGCTGCGAGCTGGAATCGATGTTATTGGAGTCACTGCAGCCCTCTCAAAACACAGGCAGCGTATTTCCTTACAGAAATGTTTTGAAAACTCAATGTCCTTAGAATTTTCAGTTCGCGTAATAATTTGAAATGAAGAAAGGACAGAAGAAACGTCCTGTTCCAACATGGCACAGGACCATGTTTTAACAGGAACATTTCTTGTAAGGGTTTGTCAGCCAGCTGGAGTGCACGGGACCTGAGGATCTGGGGACCTCCTGGATCCAAGAGCAGAAATCAGGAGCAAAACAAACAAACCAGCCAACCAACCAAAATAACCAGCACCACAGGTGTAGCAAAAGTCAACTTAGTTTATAACAATTACTGCTGTGGGTTGGGTGGTTTTGTGAACCACATTTTTTGTGGTTCCTTTATCCTGTGTGCCATGGTAAGTTCACTATAATAAATCTGTCGTTAAATTAAATTAATTTTTCCAAGATTGTTTTCAGGAACATGATATGCCTTGGTATCCATGAACAACTTGTGTGTACCACTTTTTCCTGCACTGCTCAGCTATCCTGTTGCTTTCTGCATGCAGCTCTGCTTAAATTCTTCCTGGTTTGCTGGTATCTCAGATTAAGTTCACTGGATAACAGATCTGCCATCATTCAAAGGTAAAGAATTCATATCTGAGTATACTTTTGATGAACTAACTAGACTGTGAACCAACGCACTCCACACTTCCAAAAATGTAGTAAGTTTTAGGCTGAGCAAACAAACATTTATTGCAGATAGATATTTCAATTCTTACTCATATTTTCATTTTCTAAGGAAGAAGAGGAAGCAAAAACTTTTCCCATGCCTTTTTTTTTTTTTTTCCCCTCCCCAAAGAAATGTGACATTTCCTATTATGACAGAGCAAAGCGAAATGAAAATCTATTTTAAGAGATGATTTTTCCTGTAAACAGTGCCTGGGCACTTCTGCCTCATCTCATTGCATTTGGGCTGTCAGATGAGCACAATAACTAACGCGTCCTCTAACCTCCGTTTTGTTGTTCTTTTTTTCTCCTGAAATAATTGTCAGTTCTAGTCTTTCCCTGCATGTCACTGAAAGAGTTCCTAAATGACAAGGGTACAAGAGCCTTGGTTTAGCTGGAGATAATTTTAGCTTCTCTCTTCGGAGAAAAACTCTGTGAGATAAATTTGGACACGATTTTCATGCAGAAATATTATTTTGTTTGTCTCTTGTTTATTTTTAACTTGTTCAACTGCCCCAGTTATTTACTTTAAAGTATTTATTCAAAAGACATAATCAGTGTGGGGTTTCTTTTTAACCACAGTATCTAACTACTCTACCGAGGAACATGATAAATGTTAGCAATTTCTAATACAGTTTCCTGGCTTTACAGGAACAGTAAAAACCCATCAGATTCAATTCACTTGATGAAAAATTTAGACTATGAAGAAGTTAATTCACTCCTCAGGGGAAAAAAAAATCTTTTTTGTTTACTTTATGGAAAAAACATAATGAACTTCAGAAACCTTTGAGTTAACTCCTCTTCTTTATATTCCTTATATGCAGTAAGTGGATGAAGACTGGGATCCCATCGGCAGCTTCCACCAGCATCCTCTGGATTTGCCAAGCGTTACCTGAAGTTTCTCATCTCCAAACTGGGGTTTTAAGAGTTCCAGCACCAAAATGGCAGAACCAGGAAGGTCCCTTTGCTAATGGACAGAGCAGAGAGAACACAGGAGAGGGCAGAGAAGGGAAGAGTTAAAAGCAGCCCTTCCTCCAGGTGAGTGAACAAAAACGATCCCATAATAGCAGCAGCACAAGGAGGCTTCTCGCTTCTCTACAGAATTCACTGTGCATCATTTTGGGCTCTCCCATTGTGAACAACACATGATCTTGTTGTGGCCAAAAATAATGCAGTTACCAGCTGGGAGTTGCACTGCTATTAAAGGTTGTGGGTTTGAGCCGTAAGAGATGGTGGGTTTAGGATGCTTCCATTTGTTCTGGGCTCCATTTCATCTGTTGGAGCAGTACAACCTGAAAAGTCCAGGATAAATGTGCCAGGTTTTTTCATTTATCAACATCCTTGCTTGAGGGATGAGCACAGGAATCTTGTGTAGCTGAATCTGCAGATTCATTTATCTGCATTGAGTGTGCAGTAATCAAATTCTAGGCCTTTTTTATAGATTAATGTTCAGTCCTGTAACCAATATATACACTGAAGGGAGCTCTTAAAAACCAGCAGTTGAAATGAGGAATCAGTATTTCCATGGAAAGTGAAGAACACACCTAATTTCTTATTGTATAACACAATGGGGAAAAAAACCCAAAAATACACAATTCACTGTTTGCATGAGATAAGGTTTTTTGCTCGGTTCCACTTAAGAGATCATCAGCAGTATTTTTCTAGCCAGTGGGAAATCATGCAGCTTGATGTTTTTGCTAAACTGCTAGCTTTTAAAGGCACAGGATCAAAATCCCACACCTAATCAAAACAAATCTGGATCCCCATATTTTGGTCATTTTTTTGAGTATGACTTGTTCATCTTGTGGGGCTAGCAGAAGATGTGCTACTCTCTTGCATAAAAGGATCACTTGCCCTTATGCTCAGGGTACAGCATTTCACTAAATCACTGAGAAACTGCATGTTTATTTTTATTTTTAATAATCTCGAACTTCTGTTTGCTATACAATGATTTACATATACATAATGATCTATCATCAAGGAGGATAAATTCCTAGACACCATTTTCTCACATACTTCTACATTTATTGAAACTGTTCTACCTCAGGACCAAGCAGACTTGTATTTTAATCCAAAGGAGGGATAATATTTATCAGTCCATATTTTTAATGATAAGGATGAATAATTATGGCCTTTTTCTATTAGAATGTTTACAATAGCTGAATTCAGAGTTGTTTTTCCTCTTGTTCATGAGCCTGGTTGGTTCTCTCTGCCATAAAATGCATGCCTGTGTATAGTTTCTGGCCTGTTAAACATTGTCTACACAGAAAAGTCACTGTTAAGTATCTGTGCTGCTGATCTGCACCAAGACATTCATGTGATACAAGACATTCAGCAGAGCTATACTGATGTCAGCTGAATTCCTAATCTATTTTGGCTGTCGGCCTCTTGCTGTTGTACGATCAGCTTGGGGCCATGCTAGTAGAAGCAGCAGTAAGTGGCAGATTGGCATCCAAATTTAGTCTCTTAATGATTTCTTCTTGAAGAAAGAAACAACAAAACCCCCAACAAAACCTGTGGAAATAAATGGATCATTTGATAACTGTTTCATCTTCCTTTCTTAGGACTTTCTTCATCCACTCTGAAGCAGAGCTGATACATTTTCTTTCACTGGGTTAAATTGCAGTCAGAAAGCATTTCAGCCGTTATCTTTGGTATCCTCGTTCCTCTTGGTGAACAGCAATGTTTCTTCTCACTTTCCTTTTGTCTCTTCTCACTTTGTTGCAGAAGCTGCAAAGCCCAGACTTGCTGGGTGAAGACGGTTTCCAGGTCTGGTCTTTGCTGCCATCTGAGGTAACTCCTGTGCCACGAAACATGGTCAGTGAGCACCAAAAGGTTACTTGTATGGAACCACTGGGGATTTGTTTCCTTTTCTCTTTCTAGATTCCTGTGGCTTGGAAGGAATGCTTGAAGGGATGTTAGTGTTTTCCTAACTTGGGTATCAGTTTAAAGGACTTTAAAGCTTGAAGGTGCCAGGATAATCTTCCTGCTCCAGGCCACAGAATTTCTCTTCAGTTTTTAGCCACTGGATCTTGCATGCATTTTTCTGTCAGATAAAGACCCATGATAAATAAAAATCACATCTGTGCTGGAATGGTCTCACTGCAATATTTGAATGTTTTTTTTTCTTCCAACACCTTTTGAAAGGGAGAAGTTGGTACTGTGAAGCTGGATGTGATGATACCCAGTGATAATGGCCATGAATTGGCACACCAATGCAATTACCTTCCTGTTTCCAAGGAATAAAGGATCAACTCTAGGTTTTTATAGACATTTGGCTTTTAGAATTGCTCTTTCATTACTTGGATTGGATAATGCATGTTTTCTTGGGATAGCTGTAATAAGGTTTCAGAAGAAAATGGAATGAGACAATGCAATTATCACCCATGATTAGTCCTTTTGTTCTTCTCTTAGTCAGCTCTTGGTGGGGGGAGAAGGTCTTCTTGTTTAGTGTTTCATAAATTACCTCCTGTTGTAATGGGTTTAATTCATTTTATGAATCAAAGTGGTGGAGATGCCAGCAAAAAAAATAATTGTATTCCTAAAAGGACGTATCAAACACAGAGGACAGCTAATATGAAATATATTGTGAGAGCCAAGGCTGGTACACCCTGATGGGTAAGGAAATGCACACTTAGAAGTAATAATTCTGTCCTGAAGGGTGCAGATGACCACCAAGTTCCCAGCAGGAGAAAAGCAAGATGAAGCACACTTTGGGTTTATAGATATGTACACATAATGACCTTGCATTTTATCCATGGTGCTCTTGGGAGACTCTTCAGTGCCTGCAGCATTCGATTCAAACTTTCAGCAGCTGTACTCTCAGATATCAGGAGTTTTACAAATGCTGCCAAAAAGCTGGGAAATGGAGATGCTCTGGTCATGGCTGGCCAGTGAGAAAAGGTACCAGATCACATCAAGACTTTCCAAGCTACTGCCAAAATCAGCTACATCAAGAGCAGGATTTTCTAAGCCAGCTGGTCACCTCCCCATCTTTGCTTTAGTAAAATGGGTCCCCAGAGGCAACACACAGCACTTTCAGTGTCACTAATGTTTTCTCCAGGAAAAATATTTCCATTCTTAAAATATCCCAATGGACTTTACTTACAATTTACAGAAATGTTTTAACAGAAAGTTTTTATTATTGTTGGTTTCAGAATTATATCCCTTATGTGGTTTGTTGTAGCTCCTAATAAATACTGCTTTCTGGAGACTTACATGTCTCATTTCTCTCCAGGTGACTGAAGCTAGCAAGAGCTCATAAACCACAGGAAGGTAGACCTGAAGAACATTTAATAATACAAATTACCTTCTTCAAGAATAATTAGTGAAGAAAACATATTCTTGTTAGAAGCTTGCAAAGATACTGAACAACTTTGAATGAATAGGCAGCCAACTATGAGGTTGGCTGTGCAATAGAAGAAAATAAACAGAACTGAAATAAAAGCTTATCCAGTTAAAATTACATGGATCTGTTAATTACTGACAGAGCAAGAGCATTAAAAAACAAAAACAAAAAAACAACCAACCAACCAACCAACAAAAAAACCCCAAACAACCCCAAAAAATACATCAAGGCAGCTTTTTCAAATTATGTTAGTCCTTCCAACCCAAACACTGGGAAAAGTGAGGTGGTGGTTTAGTTTGTTTTGATTTTTAATTGAAAGGAAAGAACTGATTCCCAGCATCTCTGCCTAGAAGATGTATAATATGAAGGAATGTCAAGAAGGTAATGATTATCTAGCCTTTTACTCTTGTTTGTTTGTTAAGAAGTTAGCAAATTCTGTGTTATACTGAGCTTCTGATACAGTGAAACTGAAAATATTCTTGTCCAGATTAAGTCTGGGTAAAAGTAACACTTTGTGATTAACTCGGTAATAAACAAGGTTTACTTCATGGCATTTAGTGTGATTCAATACAATGTACTTAAGAATTTCGTGTGATTAACTACTTTTGAGAAAAAAACCTGTCTTGATTAAACAAGAATTGTAAAAAATTTGTAAACCTTAGCACAAATGAAATAAAACTGTCTTTCTGTGACTTTATTTTAATATAACATCTTACCCACGAAGGTACTTCATGTAATAAAACCCTCATATGCAGAAATCTTCTCTGTCGTTGCCTAAACAAGGAGAAATCAGTTCAGTTCTGGATGATTTGGGGCGCATAAATCTGGGAGAAAGCTGGGGCTTGAGAGTGGGAGCTGGGAAAGAGGCATACAGGGTTGTGTACAGAAAGTCTGGGCAAGGGAGAAAGGAGTGCACAAGGGTTGTGCCTCTGTGAGAGGGAAGCTGTGTGGTTAAGAATAAGGCAGAAGGAATGCAAATGTATTTTTAGTTGAAATTAGAGCCACCTTTCTAAGTCTATGGCCAAATTATCCAGGCTTCTCTTACGTGAGGCACCAGCTATCCTGGGGACTTAACCCCATGGTGACAGTTGAGCCCAGCTAAAAAGCTCAGTCATGTATTGTTGAATTTCAGTGGTGCACATGCAGGAGTTTTCCCTTGGTTTTACTGTCTCCAGAAGATTCACCTAAACGTGCAAAGATAATCGTAAAACAGTGTGTTATTTCTAGATTTCCCACACTGAGGAGCTGCACGGGAATACTGAGATTTCTGTGGGCTGGGAATGTCAGCTGGGAGCAGGGGAGCTATTTCAGGCATGAAGAAGCTGATAACTGCACAGTGAGTGGCAAGGAATTTGCAGGGTGGCTGTGGGTGAGAATTCCCATGCGTGTGGAGCAGGCAGAATATTGTTAAGCTGACTGCAAACAGAATTTTGAACAAGTTACAGTCCTTTCAGAAGAAAGAACATACTAAAATCCCTGGTAAAATTGGGTGCCTGAGGTTTTTTTACTTCTGTGGGATTAGAGGATTTATTGTTCCGTAGGAGACAGAACCTTGCTGGGCATGACTCCTTTTCTAACTCCAAATCAAAAGACGTTTTCAACCTGAATTTGCAGGAGTTGAGGCTGTTACCTCTGACAAAACGTGATTGTTCTCTGGTCTACATGCAGACAGTACAAACTTTGTTCTCCTTGTACTCCACCCAAGTATCCCTCGTTTTAGTCCAAGCTACTGACTTGGTATGAGTACTGGATTCCTGCTGTCTGCAGAAATAGCAGCTGTATCCCTGTGGTTCAAAAAGGGACAAGGCAGTTAATGAAACAGCCAATTAAGTTTTACCCCTCTCTAGAGTGAGTGGTGCTTCTGCAGCTGCTGAGGGTTCTGCTCCTCGGCTGCAGTGCGGCCCGTGGCTGCAGGAATGAGGCAGGAGTGGGGAGCAGCCATGCCTCCCACGGATTTTCAAATGCACAGAGCGATTGGTAGCCCAATTTTATTTATTTATTTAGTGCAGATAAACACCTGACAGTAGCATATGGCCAGCAATGAGCAACGGCCCCCCATGCTCACTCACACGGGAGCTGGATGCAATAATGCAGGGAAGAAAGGAAGGGGAAGTAAGCTTCTTTCATCAAACTAGGGAATTCAAGTGTTCTCAAAAGTGATCTGTGCAAAATAGCTGCCAGTTCCGACTGTCTCTCAAGTTCTGCCTCTCCTAGCCCCACTCAGTCTAATTATTGCAACTCGATTTCTCCATCCTCTTGTACCTGGCATTTGAGCTGGTGATCCCTGTTCCACCATTCTGTGGTGTTGGCTCATCACTTCTGCCTGCCTGGTGTCCAGATGCAGAGCATTCCTGTCACCCCCCTCCCAGGAGTTTTGTCCAAGCATCCTGGCTTTTCTCAGCCTTGCTGGGGTGATTATGGCATCCATTTTTATAAAGAGTAATGGTCTTCCATGGGACTAGGAGAAGGGACGGTTAAGATTCAGGCAAGAGCTGAATGGCAGCTTTGTAACCTGTTCACAGCATTGTCCCAGAGACTCCTGCAGGGTTCTCGGGAGGAGGAGATGCTGCTGGATGGAGTTAAGTGGTCTCGGGTACCCCCAGCCCACAGGGAGAGACGTGTGGATCTAGGCAATATCCGCCATAAAAATTCCATTCCAGTGCAAAACCAGAATGAGTCTTTTACAGATCTGTAATCAGTGTGATTCCTACAGAGACAACAAAAACATCCCAGGGTTTTCACCCACACTTCCACCTCCTAAAATCCACTGCCACGAAAAGCTTGCAGTGGAAGTTTGAGTTGTTTTAGTGTGTTTGCAAGACCATGGAGTGAAGAATTCCAGGGAATCCTGCCCTCAATGCTCATTTGGTGTGCTGTGCTATTAACTGGCAGGCAATCTCATGAAGTTGGTTGAGAAAATGTATCTTGGTTACAGGCCGGACTAAATTTAGGAAAAATTCTGAATGAATCAAACTTCTCCATTTATCAGGAGAACCATCAGAAGTTTAGCTTTAGAGATATATTTCTCCTGATCAGCCTTCACAGCTGAACAGATATCTGTGGTAGAACACCACTTTATTTTCTTTTTATTTTTTTTAATCCCTACAGCCAAATAACCTTTAGAAAAAGTGGTGTTACTTTGATGGGTATTTATTTAGCAACTCATTTCGTGGTGGAAACCCTTTAATATCAGATACTTCTGAGAGAACAGCCTCTTCTATCAGCCCAGTTCAATCCCCAGAAAGGCCTTTCCTTTTGATGAAAATTGTATTTTCTGGTTTTGATCTTGATCTGCTGCTGGTCTTTGACTAAAGTCTTTTGAAACTTACCTGGGTTCAAAAGACTAATTTTTATCAAGACTTGTAAGACAAAGGGGAGTTGAGGACATGAAGAAAATCACTTTCCTTCTTCTACTCCCATAAAAACCATGAGCCATTGTGTTTTATCTCTAAAACTCAGTACTAAAGAAAATAGGAAGTGGGGTTGGCCTGAAATACTTGATTCTTCTGGGCATGTATGCACTTCTTTAGTCAAAGTGTGTGTGCATTTGTTCTCTTCCCTTTCTCCTTACAGTCTGTTACTCAATCCACTGGGTTAAAGTAGAATTTTACATCTGTTGTGAAATGAAAGCCAGTGGTCAAAACGCTGGTTTGGCTATTTTAGGATGTTTTAAAGCCTCCCACCATCACCCAAAAGGGTAAAATGGATTTTTTGATGATCCCTTGTTTCTCCTCTTGAATTTTTACATGAATGACAGCTACTCTGTCTTCATAAAAGGAAAGAAAAGATGTTTTATTTTGACACTGTGTAAGACACACTGGAGATGATTCATGAGCTTTTACTTCAGCATGAGTATTGTTGCATCTTGACCTATAGTGCCTGTTTTAATTTGAATTCTCTTACCTGCATGGTGCAAATCATCCCTTTGTCTTGTGTAAGATCTTTAAAAAGCAGGATATTCCAGTGTAATGAAAATGCATTATTTTCAGCGATGACAAGGCAAATCATACCACCCCTACCTAATCCTTTTCTGTACTTGGTAGGGTTTGCTGAGAGTTACAGCTTTTACTTGAGTAGCTCTGTTCTGGGCAGGCGAAGATGAAAGTGAGAAATTGTCTTGTAAAAACACATGTACCCAAGAGAAAATTTAAGGCAAAGAGGATTTTCAAAGTGTAAACAAAAGTGTGAATCATTGCCAGTGGATGTTAAGCTTCATGACTGCTCTTTACTTCAATTTGCATAGTTGCACTTTCAGGGTGACTTTAGGTGATGTACAATCTTTCTAAACGCTACATTTTCCTCCTATGGATAAGGCTTCATATCAGAGCATAGCTGATCTAGAGTTTAGTAAAGGAAAAATGTTTAGCAGTAGTGATACAGCTGCCTTCCTCACTGCTGCTGTAGTAGTAATATTTGTGTTAATATGTGTCGTTTTTACACTGGTTTTATACAGGCTGGAGTTAAGATCCTTCAGGATCAGGGAACTTACAACAGAAGGGCTGGAAACTCCATGGACACCAAGCAATGAATGTTTGCCCACTGGTCTCAACTACAGGTACCCTAAAAAACACAGATTATGCATTTTCACTTAATGCTGCAGGAGAGAAAGTAGCTTTTCAAACAGCTTTCGTTACCCAGTGCTGAAAGCTGCAGGCTGCCCAGGGTTTAATAACTGCCCCTGTCTCTCTGTTGCAGTGATATGCTGGACTCTACACTGCCCTTTTCTCTATTGCTGAACACCTTGCTCTGCAGCCTGAAAAACAAAGAAGTAGAAGCAGCACTGTGAAAGGAATAAAAGAGAGGGGTTTTTTTTGTTTTTTTTTTTTTCAGTGAGACAATCAGAATCAGTTTCTATTTTCCCTGACATTGCACAAACTGCAAAATGGAGCCCTGAGCTTCTTGCCTCTTGCTCAGAGCTCTCAGGGTGCAGCAGAAAGAGATTCGCATGATGCAGATGGCGATGCTCTCACCACCTGCATTTTCAGTGTGAGCTTTTAAAATTATTATT
Organism: Donacobius atricapilla; assembly: GCA_013397315.1. Classification (NCBI taxonomy): domain Eukaryota; kingdom Metazoa; phylum Chordata; class Aves; order Passeriformes; family Mimidae; genus Donacobius; species Donacobius atricapilla. The sequence continues at coordinate 56,717 of WBMY01012613.1, read as the reverse complement.
ATTTTTTACAAACACCTATGAATAGATCCCCTCGTTGTCACCACTGGCAGGAGGCACCCCCACCCCCAGCAGTTCATCAGTGCAAGTCCGTGGGGTGTGTTTGTGAGAGGCCAGCAGGGCTGGGAGTCGCGGGGTGTGGATTGAGGCTGTTGGTTTTAACTGGGATTGTGCTGGAAACCTTGCCTGCCCTGGGGCTGGGAGATACCTCCTGCAGCCTGGGGCTGATCAAGTGAGTTACACAGCCGTGAGCATCGATAACAGCTGCACGTTGTCCTCTGTGTGCTGGGAGAAGCTCCTTTGTTACAGGAAGAAAAAAAAACCACTTCAGAAATACTGGAGAGGTTTCTTAAATGTTGAATCCCTGAGCCTGTAAAACCCAGGGCTTTGCTACAGGTTTGAATCAACTCAGTGTTTATTCAAAAAGAGGCATAAAGCATTTAAAAATCATTTTTCACTAGGACTCAAGGTCAAGTCTCTGTTAGCTCGTACTTCTGAAAATGTCTCGGCCAAAGTTTGCCTGTACATTCCTCCATCAGAAAAGTGTTAATCACACTCCTGCCATCTCAGGGTGCTGGAGTACCTCTGCATTTCCCAAGCATTTATTTTTCTTCCCCTTCATAGTCTCCAAGTCCACGTACTATGGTGACCGCCACAGGAATACCTAGCAAATTTACCACCTTCCTTTCTGAACACTGTGGGTCTAGAACAGGCTGTAATTTAATACTTGGCAGACTCACACTCCCTGTAAAACAAAACTGTATTCACTCTTGTTTTTTCACTCTTACTTTTTCCGTCTAGTGGAAAATCTTAAAATGTGAACACTCAGGACTTACAAAGTAGGAGGCAAGCAAAATAGAATGTCTTACCTGAAGAATTTTTGCACTTGATAACTTTTGAAATTTGGGGGCAAAATGCCTGCTATGTTGGCCCTCAAATTATTTCCACATCAGCAAATCTGTAGGGTTTATTTCCACCATATCTATCTATCTATCTGTCTATATATTTATATATATATATATTGCTCCTGCTCATATTGGTGGCAGATAAAGGCTGTTGCTGGGAAAGCTTTGTGCTGAGGTGAGCAGATTAAAAGTGAAAAAAAAATATATATATATATGTAAGGAGCCTCCTCCCCTTCTTAACATGTGCTGCAGCGTGATGCCACCTGCATGGGGTCACAGATGTCAGTGCAGATGGTGTGTCACCTTATGTAACCTGGCAGGGGCTGTACGATACTAGGACACTGTGTCTGGGTCAGGTTATACAACTGTGGAGGATGTGTTTGAGCCTGGTGGCACAACCCGGCATCTGGGCCGGCGCCTCTTGTCACCCTACGTGCAATTACAAGGACTCGGAGAAACTAGGATCTCTTGCAGTCAATAGATGAAAATCTGTATGGTCTCCAGTACAAGCATTACCTCAAGTAAATAAGGATGGAACCAAAGCACAGAGAATGGCAGTAAGAGGTGGTGGCAGCAGCACGTTCAGGACGAGTACAAGGAGGGAGGTGTTCATCCCTGCACTGGGTAAGGAGGCTGTGGAGCTCCCAGCTCCTGTGGGTGCTGCTGCTTCAGGCTGTGGCAGGAACACCATTCCTGAGCTACCTCCTCCTGTGTACTACGCACTAAAACATTCCTAGTGTACATAAACTGAACAGGCAATTCCCAATAGGGAGTTATCTGGGGAGAGGGGGTATGTGTGTGTGCGCGTTCTTACTAATGAATGCCTTCCGCTTTTTCTCATTTCCAGTAAATCCGACTAAACTCCATTGGGTTCCCTACCGTCTTGTCATACTTTATAAAGCTGCTCTTTTAATTTCAGTTTTAAATTACTTCCAGTGGTCTCTCACACCATAAAATACAGCGAGGATTACTGAAGGAATTAAGATTACAGTCACCAGAGCCTGTTTTTAGTGCTAAGGGGCTGCAAGTCAGTCTCTGTAAGGAACAGCAGGGAAGCTACAGTGAAGAACAGCACGCTGCTGGGCACGGACTCGTGAAGTGGGAGCCTCTTGGATCATCTTGCATATTTGGCCAGCCTCACAATCACTATTTCCCCCTCCGCTGCTGCCCCCTTCGGTTTTTATCATCCCACACTTGCTGCTCGCTGGCCTCTCTCCGCACTCCGCTCCCTCAGCCCCGGGCGCGCCGCCGGGCCGCCTCCCCTGGGGCGGGCGCTGCCTGCGCGGCCATTTGCTCTCCTTCCCCCCTTTCCCCAGCCCTTCTCGCCCCTCAGCTCCCTCCGCATCGCGGCCGCGCTGGGGCCGGTTCTCCCTTCCCTCCTCAGGCTCCTCTCCCGGAGGGAGCCCCGAGCCCCGGTGAGCGCGGCGGGCGCTGCCATCTCGCGGCCGCTCGCAGGGAACGGCCGCCATGTCGCCTCTCCGTGTGGAGACGCCCGGCGCTTCGGCCGCGTTCTAGCGGAAAAGCGTTGCAAAATGGGCACCGCGTACAATTTTTCTTGCGCGGGGATGCTGGTTGATGTTTGATCTTTGTATGCTTGCAAGGCTGCTCAACAGGATTTAATCCGCGAAGCAGAGCGGCCAACAAGCGCCGAGTGATGCGCAGGTGTCAGAAGGACAAATGAATTGTTGGTAGAATTGCCTTGTTTAGGTTTAGGGCAACGGTGTTTTAACGCTCTGAGATGTAGCGGGAGGTTAACAAAGCTCGGGAAGAAGGATGTGCCCCTGACAGCGCACACAGAGAATGCAGAATTTATAGGCCACATGGACACTTGGCAGAACCCACAAGATAAGGAACAAACCAATAAAGCCAACTCAGCAACTGTGCTGAAATCAGCTCTAGCTGCATAAAAGGTAATCCTGGCAGGGGCAGATCGTGCCCACTGACTCAGGGACCACCCACCCAAAAGAAGGGAAAGACTGAGCATATGGACTAATAAGCCCTGGAAGCGAGAGAATCACTGACCAAGAGAGATCAGAGTGCTACTTAATAAGAGAACTGCGTAACTTGTAGCCAGTGAACGCTAATTCCTTTGTTTGCTAATATGCATAAATACTAAAAAGTTTTGGTAGTCTGGGTGCTTGATTTGTGGAATACCTGGGGGCAGCCCGGCTTGTATAGCCATGAAGTAAGCATCAGTGTCTCCCTCATTGGTGTGTTGCACACCGGGTAGTGAATTGGATTTTTGTGGACAACAAAGGGGTTTGTGAAATAGTGAGCAGCCCTGGGGCTTTTTCGCCGCAAAAATAAAAGGGGGACAAAGGGAGAGTTAGTCTGTCTGGAATCTTTTGTCTGCACCCAAGGGTGAGGAGGCAGAGCTGGAAGACTTGTCACTTCGGATTACTCTGGGTGACTTTTTTTGTCTTACAGAAATCCATGTGGACACATTCCAGAATCCCCCTCAGTTCTTCCTGCATCTGAAGGCAATTACCAGATCAGGAAGTCTGCACTAAAGGCATCACACACAGCAGGGTGATCTTGAAGGGCAGGTGCTCCATTTTGTTGGGGATCTCAGGTGTACTTTATGTATCTTTTAAGGATGGAACATGGCATAGGCAGTATACCTGTATTGTATCTCCCAGCCCAGATATTTGTTGGGCATTATCTTCATGTTAACAGGGAAATGATGAACAGGAGCACAAGAGCTTGGGCAAGTACTAGAGCTTCAGGAAAAAATTCCACCCTGTGAGCGTGGGGACCACACCGGAACAGGTTTCCCAGAAAGGCTGGGCTGATACCCCATCCCTGGAAGTGCTCAAGGCCAGGTTGGATGGACTTCTGAAAATCTGTTCCAGGAGGGTTGGAACGAGATTATCTTTAAGGTCACTTTCAACCCAAACCATTCAGTGATTCTATGAGGAAATTTCCAGCCAACCTTCTCTGCTGCTCTTCCATCACTTAGCTTCTCTCTCCTTCAGGATTTTCACACGAATTGTTCAGGTGTTTATTGTTTTAGAACTACATTTTTTTTGTCAGCCACTAGGAAAACAGAAGTTGTAAAGCCTTAGAAAACCCAAATACACTTACCTCCTCTTAAACCTCAAATAAACGTAAACTTAAATATATATTTACTTAAGACTACAATTCACACAGTAAAAATCGGCTTCCCAGTTGAAATGAGCACCTGCTCTGTGATGTTAACATATGTTTCTCTGGAAGATATCAGTAGGAAAGAAAAGCCTGGAAAACAGCCACTGAGAGTTGTGCCTGATGGTTTTTGAAGCTGTTTTGCGACCTGTAGAGATTAGACTTTAATCAATAAATCTGTCTCTATTTTCACTGTAAGATGAAAAAAGTTTGCAGTGCCAAAGCTGAAAGGCACATTTTTTTTCCCCCTATTCAACTTTTTTTTTTTCTCCTCCTGTTGACTGGTGACAGAAAAGGAGCTTTGTAGAGACGCAATACATTTCATAAATTAGTTCCTGTCAGAGATGTATTGTTGACTCCCGGAAAGTAAACAGGGAATGCTGGAGAAAACGCTTAATACACATCAGCTTGGCAGCCAGAAAAGAGTTAAACACACTTGCTGAATGGTTTTGTTTCGGTCTGTGGGGGGAAATGAGCCATAAGAACTTCAGGTAGCAGTTAGGATCTGACTGGTAAGCGCTGATGAGAGACTGTGCTGTTGGCCAGACTGCCAAGGAAATCAGGGGAAAAAAACAATCTCATGCAGTATATATTGCCTTTGGGATTTAAGTGCAGTGTTGAGGCCATACATATGGCTAAGTAGCCTTCTTCTTGGGGATACACTGCGCTGCTGCAAACACTCACTTTCTGAGAATTGCTCAGGCTTAAGGGTCAGCCCCTTGATCCTCCCTGTCTTGGGAAAGAGGCTAAAAGATTTTTTAGAAAAAAAAATCCTACAGAAATAAAGAAACAAACTCTAGAAACTGCTCCTGAAAAAAGATGGACATACATGTGGGAGTAGGGTAGCTGTATCCATGCCTGCGGTCAGCAAGAGGTGGCAGAAAGGCAAAATTTTCTGCCACTGAGGAGAAATGTGCCTGCTTGTTTTGTCAAAGATCACCCTCAAGATGCAGATGTTCCGTAACCAGATGCAGCAAAGCTGATTGTTCCACTTTCAAGGTTGTTGCTGTAGAAGCTAAGTAAAGGGATTTAGGGATGAAATTAATTCAGTGATTGTTCTCTCTGGGACAGAATCATGAAAAGGAAAGAATCCCCTGATTTAGAGGCTCTGGAAATGGGGAATGCAAAGAGTTAGGGGAAGTGTGTGGTTTTTCTTTGGTTTTCTTGTCGCTCTTTTAAACCAAATGTCTGATTGTACTAAAAAAAAAAGTGTCTAGCCAACACAGCTCCAGAGCAAAGAGAAGCCTGAGTTTTGCAAATTCAAGGAAAAGCAGGAAAGACCCTTGTGCCAAACACAAGCCTGTGTTCAAGCCTGGTATTTAGAGGCTGTTTTATATGGGAAAATATATACCTGTCTTTGGTGAATTATGGTCTTATGAGGATCCCACACTACAGTTTTAAAACGCTCCTTTGGATGAATAGGCAGCAGACAGAGACAATAAGAAACTGTACGAGTGTCAGGGGTGGAATTTGGTCTCCAGTCTTTGCCATTTTAGTGGAAACTGTCCAGCTCTGCTCTCGAAAGCTGCAAACTTTGTACAGGTCCCATGCCCTGTATGTGACCGGATTCTTGGACACACTCATATCAGACAACAACTTTGTTCAGGAAATTGTTTAGAGGACCTTTACTTTTTAATGAACTGCCCTTTACCTTAGTGAAAAATAACAGCTGGTTCTTCTGTAATGAAAAGAAAAGGCACTTGCTTTGTTCCGAGATCTGCAAACTGGAATCATAATTCCCAGCCTCTGCTTTCCTCCCACTTCATCCTGTTGGGAAATGTGAATGGATATCTGAATTCTGGAAATTTGGTTTGTCATTTGTGTTAATAAAAGCAGGACAAACTGTCCTTAATTCTAACATTAATTTTGTAAGTCACCGTGATATAAATGGTAAGTGCTCTGCACTGAGTCTGTTACCATAGAAAAGCAAAATGCTGCCTGTTCCTGTGCTGCTGTATTGCATTCACACCCTGAGAGTCATGGATGTGGTTAATCTGCTTTCTGTGATTTGCTGGTTGGTTGTAAGAAGTGAGTGCCTCTTAGAAGACTTATTAATATTTTCTTCCTTGTATTTCATTCTCTGATTAGGAGAGTAAAAAAATACTTGCCATGTAAACCTACACTCCCCATTCCATATTGCGTCTCTTCTCACTGCAGCTAATTCAATCAGATTGAAAGATGCTAGTGTGCTCTGGTCTTTCATCTCCATATGTTTAAAATGGCCTTTAGGTGGGATCAGATTTTCTGCAAAATTCCAGCCTCTGAAGCATATTCTCATCTCTGGTATTCTTCTGTTCTTGTTTTTATAGTAGCTGTTGTCAATCTGCTTCGCTCTGTGATCTCTGTGGAGAGGGGTCTGTAGCTGCAGATTGCAGTTACCAGGAGGGATGTTTTATTTTGCTGACTAAAAGAAGGCATCTCATTTTCTGAAACCAGGTGGTGTCTTCACCTTTGCCTCTTTTCCTTGCGTGCTTGTTTGCAAACTGTTCCAATGAGCTGATGCACTGTTACCATGTGCCAGGTTTTATCCCGGGAGGATAAGCATGGTAAACCTTTAATAGGCCACAGATCATTTTAAAGAAATAATTTTACTGATAGCAAAGTGACAGTGCTCTGTGTTTAAACACAAGAACTGATCAACAACTTGCCCAATACAAGCAAAGTGTAATATCTTGTTTTTATTCTTCTCCAAAGAGGGATTTTTTTTGGACTTTATTACTGACAAATGCTTAGGAGATTAACATGTTTTCTTAATGATGGTAATTCATAGTGATATTATAATATCTTAATGGTAATATATAGTGATTTATTTGTGATATTATGTATTATCTGCTCTGTGCAATGCTCCTTTCCCCAGAGGAAATGAATGAAGGTCTAGCATGAAGAAACCCTGTTGCTGTGGGTTTGGCCTCACTGATACTCACACCCATCAGTGGAAGTGGTTTTGATTCCCCTCTTCAAGAGAGGGCACCCTTCCATGTGCACGGGCTAGACTGTTTCTGGAAATAGGCCATAGGATGGAGGGGTACTGCTTAGGCAAGGCCTCCCAAGGTATATTTATGACATTAGATAGGCGAAAGTGGTGGGATATGTCAATGCATGCAGCCCTTTCTCTCTCTCTTTATTACTGTTATTATTATTATTATTATTCTGTTTGACTGAAGCTGATTTTAGTAGGGCTAGTCAAAGCATGGTTTGGAAATCCTCCACGGAGCAGTCTTTTCAGCAGCACAGCTTGGTGGTAAAGTTGCTGCTACAGCCAGGAGTAATAAAGCAGCAGGGTGCTGCTGGCTCAGCAGGAAACAGATTTCCTATGTCTCTGTTAAAGACTCCCCTCTCCTGGAGGGAGGGACATCCATGTCCAGCTTGGCCAGGGACATGCCAGTCATTCTGCAAAACCAGATCCCTGGAGCAGCACTTCTAAGCGCTCCCTTTTCCACCTGGAAAACAAATCCACAAAGCAATGGTTACTTATTTATTTTTAATGGACTCCTTCGAGTTCCTTGAGGTCAGCACACAAAAGCATCGCGTTTCTACATTAGCCTGACATGATGTAACCACAGGTCCCCTACAGAGCTCTTGGTGGATAAACCTCAGCACTCAGAACATCCTCTCTCTCCCCATTCCCTGTCTCCTGCTTAGTGGGGATAACAGCCGGTGGTTTCAGCTAAGGATTGCATTAACATCCAAAACACGGCTTTCTCCACCATGTAAGGAAACAGTGGGAACTAGAATTAGCAGGGAAGACAGGATATAAATTTTATTCTTTTATAGGTGAGGAAAATGGTTGGAAATGAGTTAATTCTGATGGATGTGCAGGTAGCCAGACATGCAGAAATGTGGCAACGTATTTATCACACAGCCTGCCGTGTAGTTCGCGTTTTATTTCATTTGCTGCTACTCTTCGGCCTGTGCTTGGGTGGGGAAAGAAGAGGATCCAAAGGCCCTTGGATTTTTTTCTTACATGTAATTTAATTAGTGGGCTAATACTTTGGCTGGCTGACACTAGGGAACTGAACCAGACTGGCTCAGGACCTCATATTTATCTCCACCTAGAATAAATGCTCATTAGGGTTATTATTTTATTTTCCTTTTCCCACCCATATGATAGTGCAAATTAATGATGCAACCTGTTACAGGTTTTATTAACTGCAGCTCATGTTTACCATGTCTGGAAACTCCACCCTGGGAATTCACCAGAAGCACTCTCTATCCCTGGGCCAGGCTGCAAATGGTCTTCCCTAAGGTTTGCTGAACAGGAAAAGATTAAACTTTTATTAAACAGCTGAATGAGGTGGATTTTAGGGTTGAGAGCCTTTGATCTTAGGCCACCCAATTCAGTCTAACAGTGGGAATTAGCTGCCCATTGGTAACCCCCACCTGGAAATCGCCTGCGCCTGAGAATTATTCCTTGGCCCAGGGGAGGTTAGTTGGAAATCTCAGGGAGCTTCTGAGCAGGCAGATGCCCACATGGCAGGATTATTGTCCCAGGGTGTGTGGGAGCTCATCGTCTCAGCAGACGTGGTGTTGAGCTTGGTTTTATTCCTGGGTGAAGCCTCCTACTAGGAGACCCAGATTACCAGCTGCTAGATGGGGTGGCGTACTTCCATTTCCTAAACTTTCAGTCTCAAATCTCTGACTTTTAGATAAAGAAAAATAAATGTATGCTATCACTTTTAATATCACTGACCTTGCTGATGGCTTGAAAAGGATAAATTTGACCGTGTCAGCTAAGATGTGTCCCCAATATTGTCCAGTTTTAAGCCCCTAAGAAATCTTTCCATCATTTCTAGCTGCCATGTGCAAGTCACTGCTTAAGCAACATTTTGTTAATAAAATGTTTTGCAGTTCAACCTTCTGTTGAGCAGGTAGGACAGGCTACTTGAAATAAAGATAAAATTAGGGTTGGTGGAAGGATACTGGATCTTAGACATGCACATACCCTGTGAATTCAGGGTGAATTAAATAGCTGAGGAGCTTAGTAAAAAGAAAAAAAAGGAGAGGGGGGGAAATTGTATGTTGTGGTATTGGGGAATATCAAAACAGGAGTTCATTTTTAGTTTGGGCTTGTACTGTGATACTGTTCTGCTCAGAAGGAAGTGTGTGTGTACTGACCAAGTGCTGGCAGCTGACAGAGCCAGAATTGATGTTAATGGTTGGGAAGACAGGGCAATGTAGCCAGTTAACAAAAGAGCTTGATCTGTGCAGAAGATGATTTTGAGCAGATACACAGATATATAGAAAGCAAGATTAATTTAGAGACCTTTGTCATTAAAGCAGATTTTTGTATGGTTTTGTGTGGGATTTAAGGGGGATTAAATGTTTGACATCACTTTGCCTGCACAGGCTATGTTGAAGAGGTTACTGAGCGGGTGATGGAGAATTTAAAAATGCGCCTTTGCTGAAAGAGAGGCAGCAATGGACCAGAGGAAAGCAGCCTGGCCAAGCAAACTGCCCTGCGTGCCACAGTGCTGAAAACAAGGTGCTTCTGGTGGGACAACAGATGCTGCGGGAATGTAGAGCTGAGGGAGTATTTATGATTTGCCAAAATACAAGGGGAACTCAGCGAGGACATCAGAACTGGGATGTCCCTGTCTTCTCTCTTCAGGGATGCCTTGCTTCACCTGTATCTCTTGTCTGCTATGCTGTTTCTAAACGGTAAAAACACTAAAAATAAGAAGTCAGCCAGGTGGATTGGGTGATCAGGTGCATTTCTCTTTTGGAAGAGATGGTCCTGGTCATGAAACTTCTGTTCCTCACCTGCCTATGGCCAACAGCAGTGCTACACAGTTCTCACAGTCAGCATCGCCATCTTCATCGTCGGCAACAAATGTCATTCTCAAGAAAACATAACAGGTAAGAAACAGACTTTATCTCTCTCTGTTCATCTGGTAAACTTCATTCTGTCAGCTACCTTTCAACACACCCTTTTGGCTCACTGTCCTGTTTTTCCGGTTTCTGGATTTATGGTATGCATAGTATTGATAGGATGTTCCCAAAACACAAAATGGTGAAGTATTAATTAATTTTTCATAACCACCAGACCTTTCACATTGTGATTTTATGAATGTCTAATAAATATGCAGTTATGTAGCCACCCACACCCACACATAGCTCTTTTACCTGGTGGGATACGAGGCTACCAGACTATTGCTGTGATGTTCCAAGTATTGTTCCCCTTTAACTCCCATCACAAGAAGCAGAAATGCCTTCCAAAGTCCTATGCCAGTGTTACCAAGTGACTTCCATTACCTGAACAGCAGAGCAGATACGCTATAAAGCTACGGAAGACTTTTTTGGTGGCATTAAATTGGGTGAATATAGTGATGACACAGTGTGTTCCCTTTCTGGACTATATTAAATGCTTTTACACATTAAAGATTGTTCTTGGCCTTTCAGTCGAGTAGCTGGTTGAAAAAAAAATAATGATAGAGAGGTTTTTACCTGGCCAAAGTGTCAGTGCTTCCCCCCAGGAAGGTAGCTCACATCTGCCATGTGAGGTCTCTCAACCTGTTTCCAGATTAATCTAATACTATGTGAACAGACCAATGGCTGCTGGTGATAATCCAAGAAAAATTCCTCTTTCTTGGGAATAACTATCTCCATGTAAGGAACAAGAAGGGATACAACTGTTAGATGTTAAAATGTGCTTGACCCCCTACTAAAATGAGCAGGAGAGCTCCTAGTTTATTTGTACAATATCACATTTTGGAGAAAAGTAACGTAACTGGACCGCTCTGATGTGTTTAAGCTGTTTTGTTGTTTTTTTTTTTCCCCCCCAAGTTGCATGCTTTACAGCAGGTGTACATCTGTTAACCTCCTGTATCACTTCTCATGCAATCATCCAGCAGTGAAATATCTCTGGAACCCTCCATGTCTTGATAAAATCCTGTTGAGCAATGCAAGGTAATGGATGACACAACCGAGGAGCCCAGAGGTGCTGTGTTGCTCAGGACTTCTGGGTTTCTCTTCAAAGTTATGGGTCCAAGCTTGGTGCAAGCCAAAAGCTCATGAAAAGAATGGCTATTCAGCAGGCTGTTTCAAACAGTCTGAGTGCTGGTGCACAATTATTTGTAATAACAAAGGAAAATAAACAGAACTAGCCCCAGTGTCAACATAAGATTTCATCTGGTGCTTCGCCAGACTCAGGAAGCAGTTAAGAATCAAAATGAAACAGAATAAAATACCTTGTTAGTGGTGGTGGCAAGGAAGGTCTATTTTAAGCTCAGCTAGTACACTTTTGTCTGTTGTAAGAGGGGAGCATATGCTGCTGTTGTTTGCAGTTATCCTGTTCTGCCTTAGCTGAGAGCAGTTGCTCCATTGTTGACATAAAAAAATCACAAAGCAGGAGGGAAACCTGGTGGTAGGAGGCAGGGAATTTTGTGGCATCCCGATGAACATCCTCTTGCAACACCAGGGTTAGCACAGTGTCCTCTCCATTGTCACAGCTCTTGACTGCTACATGCAAATGGGTCCACGTGACAATCCTGTGAGACAGGCACAACAAGTGTGTTATCAGAAAGGAAGAATAGGAACAAGGAGGAATCCATCTGCTGCTTGCCTGCTGTGGCAGTTTTCTTCACACGAGGCAGGTTTGGGCATCCCACATCCTCATTTCCAAGGTCCTGGTGATTTTGAACTGGGAAGAAGACTGCAAAATCTGAGCCACAGAGAATCCCAAAGCTTAACAGCAGCAAATCAGCTTTTCTCTGCAAAGGATCCAGATGTGTTTAATTTCTCTTTGTTTCATTCTCTGCTTTTGTTCTAAAGGCTGCATTATCCCCCAGTACAATGCATCAGGGTCTGACTTTCCACCAGCATCCTTTTCTCTCTGGGGAACAATCTTTCAGCCAGCACCAGGGTTCTTAGGGACACAGCTGACAGATGGCCTTGGTTAAATGGGTGGCCTTTTAAAAAGAATCCCATGTGAAAATGTTACTTAACCTACAAGTTCCACTGTTTTAATAGAGTAACCCAATTCTCCCTCCAAAGCTGTTTGTCTGCATTCTCCTGTAAAGAAGATTTTAAGGCATTAACCAAAAGTACATGAGAAAGCGATTATTCTCATGGTCCATTTCCTACAGCAAAGAAAAAAAAATATTTGATTGTCAAAATATAAGGTTTTTTTAACAGTACATATCGCTGATGTTACTGAACAATTAGAAATGCATTTTCATGTGTATGAGAGAGAACTGTGCAATTTTGATTATTTCATTTACCTGGGCTTCAAGGCTTGATGAATGTATTAAAATGTTTAAGAGGTCACACTGCTGGATTACTCCACAGACTCCCCTTGGAACAAGATTTCTGTAGCTTATACCTTTTGGGTACCTTTGATTTAGTAGTAGCCAGAGTATCTTAGGGACACAACACTGGAAAGAAACTTACAGCCATGACATCCAGGGTATTCTTTTCATAAAAGGCACCTTAATAGTATTCCTCTCATAAACTTACCTAGTTTCATTCTAAATATGAAAGGATGGCGGGGGAAAAAACCCTTTCTCTAGTTTCCTACAAGAACTTTTACCATATCATTAGCAGAGCTCTAAAACACAAGAACAGCCAAGCAGGATCTTTCCAGGGATCCCTGAGTTTATAAGGAGGGTTTGCAAGCACAACCTTGGATCAATAAGGACAGGGCAAATAAGATATTTTCCCCTAATATTCACAGCTGTACCAAGTCACCAAATTTCCTCCGGCAACATCCTGTGTTGGATATAATTTCTGCAGATTTAGTTTTCCATGAACTTGTCCGATTCTTCCTTGAACCAGCATAAACTTTTGATAGCCTGATAAGTTAAGGACAACCAGATGGAACATGAACCACATCAATCCCACTCATGCCATTGGTTTATGGAGCTACACTGATGGCATTAAGTGATTAAATGCTTTAACCAAAAATTATCTAAGTACCCTTGGGCAGACCTTTGACCTTTCATTCACTAATGGTTTTCAAGGCTAGGTAGGAGCAGCTAAATTTGTCTTTAAAAGCCTGACACATCTTTGTCCAATGTTAATTAATTCTGAATTTGGTTTTGTAGGCAGTGACTAACTGCTCTTTGAGATCTCTGGCAAATACCAAGGTCCATGCAATAGTATTGGGTAGGGAAGTGTCAAAACAGTATTCCTCACTCTTTTTCAGCAAAAAAGTTAGTGCTGCCATTAATTTAATATAGAAGTACCAACAAGAGTGAATTCCCTATGTGATCTGAAACACTTCAAGTGCTTTTTATGGCCTCTTTTGGAGTGTAATTAATAGGTTGCCATTTAATTTACATAATGTAAATCCTTGCCTGAAATACAGCTGTGGAAAGCACAGCTATGAGTGGACGCAGTAGTTTCTTGAGCATGTGCCTCACTGGGACCAATAAATTTTTATCATTGCCCAGATCTACACCAATACCAGAGTTCTCTTTGTTACTGCTACTGCAGGTAGGTAAAGAGAGATTTCCTGTCCTTAGGTGCTTCTGTCTTCTTTCACAAAACCATCTGCTAATGGTTTCACAAAAATTTCTTCACCAAAAGGGCTGTCAAGTCCTGGAACAGGCTGTCCATGGAAGGGATGGATTCACCCACCATTCCTAGAGGTGTGTAAAAGATGTGTGGATGTGGCACATAGGGACACGGTTTAGTGGTGAACTCAGCAGAGCTGGGTTAATGGTTGAACTCAATGATCTTAGAAGTCTTTTCCAACCTAAATGGCTCTGGGATTCTGTGTGGGCTTTTCCTCTCAGGTACAGTCTGACATCTGCCATACCATGAATGTGCAGAATCCATGGCTGTATTCAGATCCCTAGGCCATGGTGTGCTGCTGAAAGCTGCACAATCAAGAGGCCACTGAAATACAATGTTTTATTGCTGTGCTTCTGTTGATGCCTTTTTCTGGTCTTAGAAAATTGAGAGTCAGACACAGTTAAGGGATAAGGGTTTTTTACCACAGTATTTTAGTAAGGATCCTTACTGGTGCACCACTTTGCCACGATGGAACGCACACACACGATAGACCACGTATACAATTTACAGACCTTACAAATGAGCATATCCAACAAGGGTGCCCCAATGGGAGGCCTGGATGAATGGCATGATATTCCCCCATCTGAGGGATTTCCCCCTGGATGGGCTGAATCTCTACAGGGTATGTTCTAGAGGAGGCCTTGGTTTCTCAAGACAGCACAGGGCCTTCCGGCCTCCAACTGTGAGACCTTTGGGATGTTTGCTCTCCTGGCCTAGCAGAATACTAGGGCTATGCTGAGTTATCAGACTTAAGGAATTACAAGTATGCATGCTAAGAACACTGAGGATACACAAAAGTTATATAAAAGGCGCATAAAAGAAAAGGCAAAAAATCATCTTGGCATCATTTTTTTCCTTTTAGAGACTAACACGACTCTACTTTGTCTAATCTCTGTATTACCCACAGTACCAGTTTACACAACTGGCTGACCCCCAGGCTATTACACAGATGATAACTATAATTACAGCTATTATAAATGTTTCTTTTATCCAGGCCCAGTTTGGTAACCAGGAGGTGAGGGTGTGGAAGAGATGGTCAAATTTCAAGGTGTCATTTCTGGAAGCAGTCATATTTCAAGGTGTCATTTCTGGAAGCTACTCCATGTAAAATTTGAGCCCCCTTCCAAATTTCATCCACATTCTTCTTAACTTTTCCACATTGGTCTACATAAGAAAAAATGGTATTGACAATAGCACACACACCTCTCTGTGTTGCAAGTATGAAATTGAGAGCTATCCTGTTCTACATAACTGCATGGGACAGACTGTCAGCTTCCTCTCGTAAGGCTGAAGTTGCATTTGCAGTATGCTGCTCAATATGTTCAATGACAGCTGAGATGTTAACAATTGCTCTCTCCACTCCATAAGAGGGAAGGACAGTTCTGACTATATTATGGAAAACTGTGGGACTCTCAGTGAGGGGATTAAGTGGTCTTTTCTTCCTCCCATTCGGTTTTTCAAGATGATCAAATATTGTTATATTTGGGACCATAGCCTGAAATTTATTCATGGGCAGGACTTTCCAGGCCTTATCATCACATATCCAGTACAACCCCGTCTCAAATGGTAGAGCCAGTCTCTATCCTATCAATTTTCATCCTTGCCGCAACTTTTGGGCTGATTATTTCTCTGAAATCAGTTTTATGACAAGGAAGAATGGCATTTACAACTGCAGAGGGAACTGTATAGTTCCCATGTTCTATCAGGCTGCTCAGGGCTATAGGGGACAGAAAGGTACTGCTAATTGGTTCCCACCTTTCAGTATGTTTCTCTTCTATTAAAATTCCAATCAATGGCCAGTGACTGTCCCCATCTAGAGGCGGTAACTGGGTACAGATCCAGCAGTTCTTATTATGGGTTTTGGGCACATTTTGTACTACAGTCCTATGCCAATCATGAGGCGAACCCTGAATCATGGTTACCAGTTGGGCAGACAACAGACATGTACAAAACAGTTTAAACCACATCCTCCTGGTTTGTATCAGTCTCTGTCCTCTTAATGGTTTTGGGAGCAGAAGCTTTCTTCACTTGGGAGTAGTGGATCCACAGTCCTTTACCAGCAACCTTGACTGCAGTGAGGGTGATCAGCAAAACTTGGAGCGGTCCCTTCCACTTGGCTTGCAAGGGGTCACCGTCCCACCACTTGATTTAGGCCCAATCTCCAGGCTGGGATGGATGGGCAGGTGTGTCCAATGCTGTTGGATCACACGACGAATCTCTGGAGCTTCTGCAAGGGGGAGCTCAGAGCCATTAGGTGCTTTTGCGAATCAGTTTTACCTTTCACATGAACTTCTCCCCCAGGAC
Source organism: Donacobius atricapilla (assembly GCA_013397315.1). Lineage (NCBI taxonomy): Eukaryota > Metazoa > Chordata > Aves > Passeriformes > Mimidae > Donacobius > Donacobius atricapilla. The sequence goes on along the minus strand of WBMY01012613.1, from coordinate 40,854 downwards.
ATGTGGAACCTGATATGACCTGCCATATAATATCTCACAGGGACTTATGTCGTCCCTCTGCCTCAGCTGTATGCAGACTCTCAGCAAGGCTGTAGGCAAGGCTTGAAGCCCCGTCTTGGATGTCTCTTGACAGATCTTACCAATCTGGGGTTTGAGGGTTCCATTCATATGTTCAGCTTTGCCACTTGCCTGGGGCCTGTATGGTGTGTGCAGCTCCCAGGTAAGTCCCAGAATCCTGCTAACATCCCCAGCTACCATCGCAACAAAATGTGGTCTTTTATATGATGACATTCCCAAAGGAGCCCCAAACTTTGGAATTATATGATTGAGCAAAGCTTTCACTACTTCCCTTGCTGTGTTGGTGCAATGGGTAAGCTTCAGGCCATCCACTGGAGGTATTAAGCAGTACCAGTATATATTTGCATCCCTCCTTGTGTGGCATGTCAGCGAAATTTATTTGCCAATAATTTCCCAGATCTCCTGTCTTTGCTACGCCTAACACAACTCTCTTGCTCATGTTGGGGTTGTTTTTACCATAGGTTTCTCACTTGCTTGTTATAGATTGATCATTCTTCTCCCTGTTACTACTTTCTTCAGATGTTTGAAATGATTTTTCTGTTCCCCAATGGGTGCTCTCATGCTCCTGGCTGGGCTATTTCTCGAAGGAGCAAGGGTGGAACTACAACCTATTCTGCTGAGGTAACAGCCCACCCACCTTTGATCTCAGCCTTAAGAAACTTAATTAATTTGTGATCCCTCTGATCATGTTTGGGGTAAACTCCGACAAATCCATTTCTTTCTGTGGTACCACTGCACAAATGCCCTTTTCTGCAACCCTCTTGCTGCTTCATCAGCAAAGTGATTTCCCAGTTCTGGGGCTGTTTTCCCTTTTTGATGACCTCTGCAGTGCATGATAGCTACTTCTGTAGGCTTCCAAATACTTTGCAGGAGTGCAAGAATCTTTTCAGCATGCTTAAGCTCATTACCTTGAGCTGTTAGCAGGCCATGTTCCTTCCAAATAGCTTTGTGGTTTAAAATCCCGTAAGATCTCTTCCCAGTGCCTTCTAAAGAAGCAAATTGCTGCCCTGGTAGCTTATGTATTGTTTGCCTCTCTTGTCCGGGGAAAGTCTTCCTCAGTCACAGACTTGCTTCTAGTAAGAAGTTGTAATAGATGAATCAGTTCCAGTCGGCTTCTTCCAGTGAAATCCTCGGAGCATCAAACAGGCATTTTCCTTGGCACATCAGATGACAAATAACCTCATGCTTCCCAACTGTATGAGCTGTGCCATGGCATTCTGAACATAATTCATCATTTTCTCCTCTCCTGGATCCCAAGCAGCGGGATTTCCTCATGTAGAACATTGCAGCTGTTCAGTTCTGCTGCTCATTCTACCCTGATGCAGGCTTCCTCTGTGGTGATTTTAATTCTCTGAAGCATGGGCTTTCATTTCGCCATCCATATGATTTTCATACTTAGAAAACTAAAGTCTAAAGTATTTGAAATGCCTCATGGACCTTCTGATTGCCCTGGTAATTTGATTCAGACAGCACTGCCAGAGACATTCAAGAATACTAAGGTAAATGAATTTTTTCAAGCCCAACAATTCTGAGTAGCCCAGCAGCCACCTCATCATTCCTGTAATGTGAAAGTAATTTCTTGGGCTTTTTTGTTAAGGAAAAAAAGGGGGGAAGGAGAAAAATAAGTAAATAGAGGCATACACCTTATCCTAAGGTATTCCATACCTTACTTTAAGCAGTGTTTGACTACAAGGTCAATCTTCAGAAGACATTTCTATAACTCAGTCAAAAGTAATAATTAGAGTTGCTTGCAGCAAAGTCCCAGAGAATCACAGAAGGCATGAAAGAAACTGTGTCTAGGGAGAGTCCCTTTGCCTGTGGCAAAGCAGCTGTATTCATGTCATTCCTACAATTAAATGTCTATTCTAAAATAGCCTGAGTGAAAGGAGTGTCAAAACCTGCCCAAGCAATATGTTCCCATGTTTCACTGTTCTCACCATGAGAACACTTCCATGAGAAAGGTGTTCCTAGTGTGTACAATAGGACATAAAATCATGAGATCATCTCATTCCAATCCCCCTGCCATGGGCAGGGACACTTTCCACTGGACCATGTTTCTCAAAACCTCATCCAACCTGGCCTTGAACGCTTCCAGGGGTGGGCATCCAAAAGTTCTCTGGGCAACCCATGCCAGGGCCTTGCCACCCTCACAGGAAAGAATTCCTGATATCCAATCTAAACCTACTCTCTTTCCACTTAAAGCCAGTCCCCCTGCAAACCAGGATCATCCTTTCTCAGTCCTTCTAAAAATTTATTGACTCGTTTGAGCTCCTAGGAAAAAAGCCACATTTATAATAAAAGGAATAGTTGTCTCTGTAGTATGGATAATGTATGAAATGGTTAAAGCATGGACGTGTGGTCTTATTGCCAAGTTGGATTTGCAAGTGTTTATGTGAATAATAACTTCAAACAGCTCTATTCTCTTGTATAATGATAGCTACAATCTCTGAGGAGAACAGAAGAGGATGTAGTAGCTCTTCCTGGGACTTCTTATAAATAATTGGTGTTCTTCATGGATCTGGGCACCCCCATACCTCATTTCCCAACCTTTCCCAATATATCTTTCTCCAGCTTTATTATCACAACTGACACCCTTAACATTCCAGATTCAGCTGCCCAGTATTCCCAGGTCCCTACCTCATTTGAGTAGCACTGAGAAAGAAGAAATAAATTAAGTTTTTCACTTTTTTTTTTTAAACATAGCAAACGAGAAATTAAAATGAGGAAACTTGACAGCACAAAGGTCCGACCCCTTAAGACTGAGCAGCTTCTTCACATAGAGGACCACGACTTTGCACTGAGGCCTGGATTTGGAGGTAAGCAGCACATGCCTGCACTGTGCTGGTTAGGAGTCTATCCTCTCTCTGGAAGTTGAACTTGGTCATTTCAAAGGCAGATTTAATGGTAGCATACCTCAGTTGTTGTGCTTCTGGAAATAAAGAAGGAAGAAATACATAAATAGTCAAAGGCAAGGTGTTTCTCTGTGTTTAGTGTATCAATAGGAGAAACTGTTCCAATTGTCTGCTTTACAGAACTAAGTAAAAAATAGTATTAGAATAAGGTTCTTTGGGAACAGTGATTAAGGTATTCCTGTAAACTGCACAGTCTAGTAGCAATTAGCAAATTACTTAGTCATCAGATTCGTTTTGGGAGATTGAAATGATCCATCAGTTCCTAAATCTGTTTGCTGAGTACAAAATTAAAACCCAGAAACCTACCCACAGGCCTTCAGGTTATTATCATGTTGTTTCTGTCTTGTTGGGCACTATGATGATTATTTGTTCATTTAACTAAATTGCATCTGAATCAAGGTAGTATTCAATGGGATGTTCACAGCTTGGATTCAATTTTGACTCTCCTCCATGGAAGGGAAAATGAGAAAGCTGCCCCACTAATAAGCTTTGTCTGAGCCTTTGCTTCACCAGTTCCCTTTTCATGATTCATGAAAATGGACAGCACTGCTCTGTATTGTGAGGCCAGAATAAAATATATGAGCACCAATAATCAGTTGTGTAGACAAACACAGATTTGGGAGGCAAGCTGAGGTCTGGGCAGCTGCTCTCGTTGACACCAGCTGCTGGGATCTGGAGCCTGCTGATCATGCCAAGAGGGAGAATGGGTAAGGAAGGCATCTTTGGATGCACTGGGAGAATGGGAAAGGGTTTCTTGTTACCATAGAAATGATGTCTTGGCAGACAGCAAAAACCTTGCCTGATTTTGAATAGTTGAGATACAGTCTGTTTCTTGGCAACAGAAATTCAGATTACCTCTTGTCCAATACCTGTCTTGTCTAATATCTGTTAATCTGGACATCTTCTTGTTACCTTGCAAGGAATTTATATTTTTGAGAGTGTCACCTCAGAAAGGAGGTAGCATTTCCACGAAAGCAGACAGTGGTTTGGGATGTCCTTTATTGCTGGATCATCCCAGAAAACAATTCCAGTGATGTACATAAAAGCAGCTTTGAGTACATACCCTGTGATCTGGCAGGTATAATTTTCCATGGGCAGTGAGGATTTTTTACACCCAGGCTTTTTCTCCTTGTTCGTTTGTTGGTTTTGGTTTTTTTTTTTCTTTTTTTGGTACATGACTGCTCACAGAGCTCATTCAGTTCCTCTTGAAGCCAGCTGTAGTTTTTTCCACTGACTTCACTGCACAGGCCTCTCACTCATCACACTGCCCTGGGTGTTATTTCAGAGGTCCTCCTGTCTTTCAGAAATAGATTTCAGCTGGAGTGTGCCTCGGCTCTGCTTCTCCTCTGTCACTCACCTTTTTCTTCACACTCTTCCAGATTTTCAGAACTCTCTTAATATGTGGAATGTGAATCTCTCTTAGACTAAAACAGATCCACTGGCATTTTTACAGCACAGAGTGAAAAAAGTCACAGTGAAATGAGTGTCAATCCCAAATTTATACTCTGGAGTTCCTGTTCTACCCTTGATTTCAGTGGTGTTGCAGTAGCAAGGAGTGTTTTGGCATTCATAAGGCAGCAGCAGAGATTTAACACACAATTGTGGCCTCATCAGTGGACAAATTTCTCTACTGAAACATGAATCTGAATGACATCCTTAGGATTATTTTATGGCAGCAGACATGAAGAGTGGGTTTCTCTGAAGAACTGATGATTAAGGTTGCAGCAGAAGGAAACTTACCTAGGGGAGAGGGAAAAATTAGAGATATCATTGCTACAGTCATTGCCACAGTTACAACATAACCCTGAACTGCATCAAGGCTTACAGCACTGTGGCTTTGTGCAGTTAACAGGTGACATTTGGGGTTCGTTCTCATCAAATTTAATGGAGCAGCTCTGTACTGTGACTCACGAAGGGCTTGTATCTGTCGCGTGCCACATCACATGTTTATTCAGCTCAGCACAATGCATCGGTTTGCAACAACAAAAAACAGATCAGAAAAACGGGATGAAAAAACAAGTATTCATTCTTTACCTGTAGAAGAGGGACAGGGTTTTTTTCCCCCCCTCCTATACACCCCGTTGTGATTTTCTGGGTATGTCAGGGAGTTGGAATGACAGATTCTGTTAATCTGGCTCCACTATGCCCTTTTGCCTGAGAAGGTCAATCACCCTTTGCACCAGTTTAAGAGAAAAAGCAGCTGGAAAATTCATGTGGTTTTGAACCTGACAGAGATTCCTCGGTTCAGGGAACTCCTATACCTAAGTCGGCCTTGTTTGATTTCATCTAGCCCCATGCATGCAATGTAAATGAGCAGACCACAGGACCCAGAATTTTTAGTATTCTTATTTAAATTACCAAGGAAAAACATGCTGAATTTGATTTGTAAACTGAGCAAACATGCACAGGCAAAATCCTGGGGGAAATGAATGTAGAGCTGTTGGATACTAATGCTACTGGCTGCAGTGTTACTGGAAATAATTATGGAGGTGAGAGATCTATTTTTTGACCAAATGAACACAACTCTGCTGGCATTTATGTATTTTGGCATTCTTCTGTTGATTGCAGTGCCATTCCAGCTGCACAATCAGAATTTGAGTCTCTGATGGTAGATTTTAAAATTTAGTCCTGACATTGTCCGTTTATTAGCAGATTAGAGATCAAAGCCAGAGAAACATAGAGCATTGAGATGAAGCAAACCCAGCAAGCTGCTGGCAAGCTGATCCTACCCTTTAGAAATGTTATTTTGCAGTTCATTGTACAGTGAGGTTAAATGAGGCAAACCAACAAGTCAGTACACCCAAACTTTAAAAAGTCTAAACTTACCATTGTTGCACCATACTTACTCCCCAAGCCAGGCTCTCAAGTTGTTGATGGAAGTTGGTGGTGGTTTTTTTCCTTTCCTAATTTTTTTGTTGTGGTTGTTGTTTGATTGTTGCCTTCTATGTACTGTCATGGTGTGGTTTGGAAGTGAGAAGGCAGCTTCAGCTGGGCATGGAGAAGAAGTAAGAAATGAAATTATGCTGCCAGCAGTTCTTGGAATGATTATCCCCAAGTTTTAAACTCGGCAAGAAAGAGTGAGCACAGACAATGAACAAGACTTCTCAGCATATCCTGACTTGTAACAGCTCAGATCTGAGGGCCACAATGCAGGCTACCATAGCAGCCAAAACTCCATGTTGAGAGAGGTCTTACAGCAAATCCTTAGAAATGCTTTAAATCTACTTTTTTTTTTTTTCTATTGTACATCTATTTATCTATATCCTTTTATTTTCTGAACTTTCTTATTTCAAAGTACTGGTTGAAGTAACACATGGGGTTGTACGCATGTGTGTGTGTATGTATATATTGTTTTTTCTTTCACATTGTGTCTTAAGGACCTGTAGTTTCCTACGCTACAAGTGTGTTAAAGTTTTAAAATAGATGATCTCTTCTTTTTCAACCAATATAGAAGATAATAACATAAGCAAGTATTAGAAGTTATGAAAATAATTTAACAGCATTTAGCTGGTCAAGAGGTAGCAGTCTTTCCTGAAAATGTGCATCTCAATCTGCAATAAAACATAATCTTATTTCTGAATTTTTCAGAGGATCATAAATCCTGTTGTATCACTCCCCCTTTATGCTTCCTCCCTCTTCAAAATAAATTAGTAACATTTACATTCATATGAAGGTAAAAGGGGGGCAGAAGGAAAGAAAATGTGGCCCAGTGTATGTTCAGAAAGTGCTGCAATCCCAACAGCTCTTTGCCATTAAGTTTTTCTTTTTTGCACCACAGCTCTCCCTGAAAGATGAGAAATTACTTCTCACTGTGGTGAAGACTCACATGGATGAAAGTGGAATGGCTTTTTATCCTCTCTTACTGGAAGGAATAGCTGGGGGTCCAGGACAGGAGGGGAGGGGAAATATTTTGGTTATTTGCAAGACCTCTAATAGTCTTCCTCTGGATTTTTTTCTTTCACATTGCTAAATCTTCCATTCCAAGAGCTGGTTACTGCTCCTACCAGACCACCGTCATTTCTTACATAAGTAAGAGAGAAGCAGGGTAGTAACAAGAACAAAATACTGTTGCCAGTACTTCTCCTGTTTCCTGTCATTGCCAGAAGAAAGTAAATAAATCCACAAAGCTTCACCTCCCTTGAGCTTGTTTACATTTCTATCCAGTTTTCTTCCTCTACAGGCCCACAGGCTTTTTTTAGAACAAAGCCCACCTACAGATCTTAATTCTCCCGTGGTCTCTGTCTCCTACTGGCAGTTTTCTCTAGACCTTCCCTTTTTTTCCAGCTTACAAAGCCAACTGAATTTAGTGGTTTCTAAATTCAACATTTATCTTATAGATCTTCAGGTGCAATCTGTTGCATGCCCAAAGGTCTGGCTATTATAAAAATATTATCGAATTCACGAAACCAGTCATTATTACTGTAGATATTGATCCTAAAGATGCTAAAAGGATAGCCTCTTTACATAATATCCCTTCTAAAAAGGGTATTGCAGAATTTGCCCGATGTACTATCTATTAATAAAATTCCATGCTCATCAAGGAATTCTTTTGCTATGCTTAAACCTTTAAAATAAAAGACTGGAAATGGCTTGCGTGAAGATGAACCTGTCTGAAAACAATGCTGGCTTTTTCTGCTGAGGAGTAATTATCCTGAAAATCTGTGGAGCCTCCATTGTGAAAATCACTAATCTCTCTAAAATAATGATTTGTAGTGACCCTCCAGAAGCAACTGAAGCTGCTCAATTTAATAACAAAATCCTCTCTGCCATCCGCAGTTTTGTCAAACTGGGAAATAAAAACCACAGATTTGCCTTTTTTTTTTTTTTTTAAAGTGAATTTGATGCTGTGGTCTGATGGTCAGCCAGAGATTGAAATTCTCCGTCTAGCAGGGAGAAAGCTGTGGTGCAGACACAGAGGTAGATGAATTGCTTTCCTATTTTGGCTGGTTTAGGAACCTTTTCAAATCTTACTGCAATTATGTTTTTTTCTAAAAACATCCTCTTGTGACAAAACAAATCCAAGAGATGAAGAAATTACAGTTCCCAGCGGCCTGTTCCCAATAGCTAATTATCCCTGTTCCTAGTGGAGTTGATTTTTAATCACACACAGAAATGTTCCCAAAAACCATGAAGGATTAGACCAGACTGAGGCCAATAGGTATCTTGTTGGGTGTGTTAGTGACAACGATATAGAAATGCTCCAGATTAGAAAATCGAACAGCACAGTGATCAGGGCTGCATATATGTGCAGGGCTCACTGTCCTTATTATCTACTTTCAGTTGTTGCCAGAGTCAGAATAGGAAGGAAATATTTTACAACTGCTCTGGTCTGTTAGTAATGGGTCAGGGCTGGGGTAGGGGATGTGCTTTAATAATTCTCTGTGGTGAATGCTAGACTGGACACTTTTCTCACTAAGCATCACGAGTAAGGTCTTTGTCTTTCTTCAGATAGAGAAGAGGAATCTCTTCTCAAGCAGTCTATTTCACAGTTCTTGCATTTCTACCTGATCAGGAACAAATTTAATTGTAACAGTTCCCTTTTTATTCAATTCACTTTAGGATTGTTCACTGTATTTCGCCTGGCCATCGGTTTTGATTTCTTTTACGCTATTCATTGCCACCACCAGCATGTTTTTATAGCAGTTCCCAGTGCAGTACAAGCTGTCCTTCCAAAGAATCAAGTGTCTCTGTGTGTATTTATGGATAAGTGGCACTTTGGTTTGTGTGCATGCAACCAACATAACCATAAGCTGCCGCTGATTCCTAGTTCTGTGATCAGTTCCTTTGTATCTGCCCAGAGGAGCTGAATTGTTGATGGAAATTTTGCCCACGCTGGAATAATGTTTGTTTGGGTAAGAAATTGTCTGTAATTTTTGAAATTCCAAAAAATACCAGAACTGCTATCATCACACTTGGAGCAGCTGTCACTAAGCAAAGAATTTTCCTCACTACACGTGACACATGGCTTAGAAAGTCAGATGTCTGATTCTGGGATATGATTTCTGTGTAGCTCCTTGTTTGCCTGAAGAATGTGATGGGAGACATTTAACTTTATTTACTTTAGATTTGTCCTTGGCTCAGGAATTGGTAAAACCTTTCGTGACCCTGAGAGCTGCTCCCCCTCTCCTCCTGTTCCACCCACATAATTCAACAGAAATTGTTGTTTGTATTTAAATGATGGGTGAATGCCTTTTGTGAACGATGCTCACATGAGGTATACATTCCACAATGGCTTCTACTTTGGCTAAGCCCGTAAGCCCGTGTTTAGTTTATAAGATTTCAGTGGGATACAGAAAAGATGACTCCACTCAGATTACAACCAGGCACTCTTGTACCAGTCTTTGGTACAAGTTGGTATTTAANAGAAAAGATGACTCCACTCAGATTCTGGAAATCAATACAGCAATAAACACTCTTAACCTCATTGTTCCTTACTGCCAGTGTGGCTCTTGAACAGGCCCTCTTGTACCAGTGTTTGGTACAAGATGGTATTTAGTGTAAGTAAACTATTTGTGTGTTGTGATCAAGACAAAGCAAGAAGTGGACAAAAGTAGTTTAGGAGAGATATAAAAACTTCTACTGTTTTGTATGAAGGAGTCTGGCTGAATATGTTCCTTGATACTCTTGTACATCAGCCTCTGGGGCAGCTGTCTTTTGCTGTCTCTATCCTCCAGAAGCAGCAGCATTTTCCAAAGTGCTGCCTGGTGTTTTACTAACAAACTTTGCTGTCTAGAGTCCTGAATCTTATTTTGGGCTTTGGCAAAGAGGCTGAGGGAGGCCTTCCTCTCAGAGAGACACACGGTTTCTCAGCTGAACAGCCCAGCTCTTGTCAGTGCCTAAATATTTTCTGGTGTGCCCTGCTAAGTGTGAGCACATTCCCATGCACAATGCATCTTCATCTGTTCCGTGCAGGGACAGACTCCCCATTAAAAAAAGACAAGTAAAATCAAGAGATTACAGAGGCAGATTTAAAAATACCTCTAAAATAGTTCAAGATCTTTACTGGTAAGAACTGGAGGCAGCTGTGTAATCCTTGAAGGCTGCTATTTTAAGGATAATTCCGAAAAGGGACACAGTTTTGTGACTGGTTATCACAAGAGTGATGTTCCTGGACTATTTTGGCTTGACAGGGCTAAAAGGAAAAGACAAGAAAAAGACAGGTTAGAAAAGCTGTTGCTATTCAGATTTCCTTGTATTCATGTTTTTAACTGGTTATTTGAAATGTGTACTTAAAACATTTTAGCAGGCTATTTTTGACAAAAGTGATTGGATTCTTGTGTACAGTAATTACTACTGATTTTCATGCCAAATGCAGAATATTCTAGGGGTGCTGGTGTGTATATTCATATATGCATCCTCCTCTCTTCCTCCTCTATCAGGAAGCGATTAATCAATTAATGGAATGACATAACCTATGTAGAACTAGATCCTTCATTCTAGATATTTCACACTGAAAAAAGTGGAAATAATTTCATATTTGGCTGTAATTTTTAATTGATTTGGAGTAACTTCATCCTAAAACTGCGCTCACTAAATACACAATACAGAACATGATTAGTGTGTGTACAGCTTTTCCCTTGTGAGGTAGCGAGCAAGCAATCTTTATTCATAAACAGCTATACCAAACCTTAAACAGTTCAGTAACCAAAGACAATAAGTCACAATAAGTATCTTGTTTGTGAATAAGCACTGGAAGTGGTACGAAAGCTTTGCAGTCTTTGATGTATTTTGTGTATTTACTCAGCTTTTTCCCGTGGTGGTTCTGAATTGCACTCCCAGGGCTTCTTTAGCTGCGGCATCACAAGGGCACTGCCACTGCTGGCCAGACTGCTGTGCCAGGAACAGCTGCTCGGGCTGCAGAGGGATCGCTGAAAATCTTGTGCTTGTTTTCACAGCTGCTTAGCTTCAGGTGTTACTTCGTGGCCTTTTACCATTCAGCATTCCAAGGGGAGAGAATGCAGTAAATGCTGGGGTGGAGCGCTCTCTGCGTGCTGCTGGTGTTGCACAGTCTTCCCTTTAAAAATAGGGATTTTTTTTTTTTTGCTCCTCATTGCCTCCCTCTGTTCCCATGCAGGGTCGCCAATCCCTGTGGGCATTGATGTGCAGGTGGAGAGCATTGACAGCATATCTGAAGTTGACATGGTGAGTAGAGCTGGAATAAAGGATTTCACTAAAAATACAAGAGGCTCAGAAACATCCAGATAGATGATCGACAGTACTGTAGTTAAAGGAAGCAAACCCTGAAGAGCACCTCCTTGCCTTGACAGATGCATTTAAATTAGCAAGAGGTGATTTTCTCCCTGGGCTAGAGAACAGCTCAGAGTGGGCAGTGCCCTGGGCTGAGAACTGCAGCTATTCAATAAACACCCTGGGCTTCCACAGGAGTTCTCAGAGCTCTGCATGCTGCGTGATGAGGCTTCATGTGCTTTGCTTCTTTTGCCTATGCAAATCTGAATAGTCCATAATTGTGGCATGGGTGGAGCTGGGATCATAACAAACGGAAAGAGAAACATCAGTTCCAGAAATGGTCCTGGGAAGGAGATGCTGCAACTAGAGCCTGTGGTACTGGAATGCAGGCTGTTCATTCTTCAGCCCAAATGGTCACTAATATTGTCAGTATGAACTCCTTTACAAACCTACCCAAATCATAAAATCATATTACAGGGCCCTAAAATCCTATTACAGGGGAAGATCTAATACTCTCTTCACAGTATTCTTATCAGAAGCATTTGTTCTACTGAGATAAATGGTGTCTGCTTAATAATACAAAATTTATATGGGTGAACACAGAGCAGTCAGGCTGTGCAGGAGCTCGCACTGGCTTTGCAGCATCCTCTCCATCTCTTCCCACATGTATATTTGCAATTGTGGTGTTTCTCTAAATAGGATCATAAAATATTGGTAATAATCTTTTACATTTAAAAATATTGAAGCTATTGTAATTGTTGCAAAATCTAATTGCTTGCTCTTATAATATTCATTATATTGTCTCTTTATGATGCATTTAATTAATAAATGTACTAATTTAGCCCTTGTACAATATTTGTACAAAATATACAGATTTTTAAAGATTGACTGAGTGCTCATGAAGAACTCAAATTAATCCCTTTGTAAAGGAAACTTAAAGGAACCTCAGTCCATTCTTGGAAAAGCCTGTGAAGATTTCCAGAGGAAAATTATCCATTTTTTTTTCATTCTCCATTTTTTTCCATTTCGTTTTTTTCCATTTACCTTTGGTTGGTTTTTAAGCTTCTTTATCACTGCACAGCTGGCCCAATCCAGAAGACCACTGAAATATGTAGAAGTTTTTTCCAAGAATAAATGAAGTCTGAGCCCCAGACACCAGGGGCAAGACAAAGAACCAACATCTCAGCAATATTCACATTCAAAGTCAATGAGTGGTACTTGATTCCTCTCATTAAGGGTCTTTCAGATAATGTCCAGAGAAGAAATTGATCCTTTGCATAAATAACTTGTGGTGTTTTCTGTTGCACTTGACTAAAACAAGCATTGTCTCCTTTTGTTTTGAATGGAACAAAGGACTTCACAATGACTTTATATCTCAGACACTACTGGAAGGATGAGAGACTCTCATTCCGTAGCAACAAAAACAAAAGCATGACTTTCGATGGCCGGCTGATAAAAAAGATCTGGGTACCTGACGTGTTCTTTGTGCACTCCAAAAGATCTTTCATCCATGATACAACTGTGGAAAACATCATGCTCCGAGTGTACCCCGATGGCAACGTCCTCTTCAGTCTGAGGTGAGGAAATACCCTTCCCTAAGAAAATCCATGACTGCAATTGTCATGTATTGGCTGTAATTGAAATCACTGGAAATGCTTGCAGGTAAGATTCTCGTACTGGGCTGGCATTAATCCCCTGCCAGCACATAATGGGAAACCAGTGTGCCAGTGGGAAAATATATTTAGGATTGAAAACATTTTTTTTTTCTGTCATTCAGATACTGTTTCCCGTTAAGGGAGTTTATCGAGTGTTAATTCCTTGCCAGTGGCTCTAGCAGTATTGCTACTGAGTACAGTAAAGCCCAAAATTATTAACAAAGGAAAACCCATGCTTTTGGTTGTTTTATTTTTTTCCCTGGGTCTTTTAAAACTGTCTCAGCAATTTTCACCCTGGCTTACCAGTTAACATGCCCGTGATACAAACCAGGGCTCCAGCCAGGCACAGAGAGCAGATTTTTGGTGCTGATTCCAGCAGTGTTGTGGGACTAAAAGGAACTGGAAAGTGAAACAGCAAATCCAGAACTGGAATAGCAAGGTCATTAATGTGTCTCCCTTCCCTCTTCATGATACTGCTTTGCTTTCTGAAGGAGATTTGGATAATGTGGCAGAAGTAGTTTTAATGAAGGAATTTTCCCCCTAGGGTAAGGAACCTGAGGCCTGTTCATTGCAGAAATACAGTTACTAATTAGCTGTGTGCACAGAGGTGATATTTCATCCCATCTGTACAGTTTGAAGATTTATGGAAACGTTTGAGATTGTGGCTGTGTAATAATTGTTCCAACAATTAATGAATTTATCTCCTCTGTCATGAGGACATGCAGAAATCCTCACAACAGCTGTACAGCACTTTAAAGTAGTTTCTCTTCAAGAGCCACACTGACAGTAAGGAACAATGAGGTTAAGAGAGCTTTTAATTGCTGTATTAATTTCCAGAATTCTTGAGAAGGAGAGATCATAGGAACTATATCCCTCCACTAAGAGGAGTGATTCTCCAAGTAAGAAGTAGGAAATATTCCTTAGATGTGCCTTAAAATGCCCTTTTTTTGTATTGCCTGTTTTACAACTAGTAAGTAGATAATATTCCAAATACTTACATGCAATAGATCTGCATATTTAACAGTTTTTCTTCAGTGCCTGGCATCTAGGATTTTATTGAAGCAAAGTGAAACAAAAATCCAGATCTATTGCTAAAACAGTCTTTTTTTTTCTTCTTGTTCCCCTGGTCCTTTAGTCAACAGCTGAAGGATGGAAACAACATCCATAGTTGTAAGTCCTATGCAAGTCCCACTCTTAGGATCTCATTTCAAGCCAGTAAAGTCTTATATTTGTAAAAATTCTGGTACAGTGTGGCTCCTGATCATAAGTTTTCAAAGGGCACTTGTGTAACCAGTATAACCCTCACTGAAATTCCTGTAGGATTCCATTTGCACCAAACTGAAAAATTGAACTAAACCGTCAAATGACATGCAAGCTGTGACAGGAAAGGAAAATTTGGCAATATTTACCATATTTAAGTTGCTTCCCCTATGACGTTCATTTTTTTTTTGTTGTTCTTTATTAGATACAAATGGATATTTGTCCTCTAAACATTTGTGAAAAAGCAGGTGGAATGCAAAATAGTCTTTGCCTAGATTTCCTTAAGCTGTTTACAATATAAAGCATTTCAATTAAGAGGAGAGTAAGCTTCCAGAAATTGCAGCTAATCTCTTTTTGCAATTAAATATTATAACCATTCCAGCTGGGAAAACAGCACTTGAAATAATATTTGCTCTAATCTGTAATATTATCTACTTCAATTGATGAGAAATCAAGTCAAGAAATGTGAACTCCCTTTGTAAATCTTGGTAAGTGTAAACCTTCAGAGAAAATGTGTGAAAGGCTAATGAAGGATCAGACAGTATAGAGTTTAAAAACCAAAGGTAATGTATTGAATAATAAAGACTATTTATGTTTTGAAAAAAATATGATATCTCACTGATTTAACTTTATTTCACCATCTTGAAGCTATTTTAGAAGCATCTAAAAGGGCAGAAAACTTCAGTCGGTAGGGTTCTAAACAGCAGATTGATTGGGGATCTCACTAAGTTGTGTGCACAACTAAGAAAGTGTAAAATTTTTCATTTTATTTCTGTTTTTCTCTTCCTTTCTGCAGAATAACAGTTTCTGCTATGTGCTTCATGGATTTCAGTAGGTTTCCACTGGACACACAGAACTGTTCTTTAGAACTGGAAAGCTGTAAGTTTAATTCCTAATTGTTCTTCACATGTGCATTCTTACCAGCACTCCATCTTGTGCATAATGCCCCATTCACTTACTTTGATGTGTGGCCTGAACCCTTCAGCATGTACATATTGAACTGTAAACAATTTGGGACCTTTCCAGACCTCAGTGAGCTTTGGGAAGGTGGAAAAATCATGATGCACCCTGCTTTATTCCCAGGTGTTTACTGCAAAGCCTGAATCTAAAAATCTGTCAAAAAAAGCAGGAGGGTTTTTTCTCTGAGAAAAAAAAGTGCAGATTAAAAGGAAAATAAAATGTCAATATTTGACTTGTTGGAAAAATGAAAATGGGTGCTTGTGTTAATGTGAGACATCTGCTTTTTCACCCCTGCCTCAGTTGTAAGCTGCTGCACTTGGAACAAGATGGAATATGGTCTTTGCAAGCTTTTTCCATGTAGCTGACAAATAGGTGTGAAAAAATGGCTCTTTGGGGTTTTCCCAGATTGGCTGAGTGGTCTCCTCTCCCTGAGAAAGGAAAGTGATTTACTTTAGTAACTTTATAACTTCAGTCTCTGCTTTCTCACAGATGCATACAATGAAGATGATCTGATGTTGTACTGGAAGCATGGCAACAAGTCCCTGAGCACAGATGAGCACATCTCCCTCTCCCAGTTCTTCATTGAGGAATTCAGTGCTTCCAGTGGACTTGCTTTTTACAGCAGTACTGGTAGAGTAAGCCCTTCTCCTTAGAAGAGAGAAGCACAGGATAAAATCATGCAGAATGTCTTTCACATTCAAATTTGCTAATAAATGACGGTGTCTGCTGAGAGATCAGTTAAAATGAGGTCTTGTCAGTCTGGGGCCTTGGGTCGCTTTGCATTACCAATATAAAACTTTATTTTAGGAAAAAAAAGGCCAGAATAATACTTGTAACTTCATATCTGGCAATAAGAAACTGAAAATAAATGCCCAACAACAAAAACGTGCTGTTATGAGCTCTTGCAAAATCATGGTGCTTCTCGGAAAGCCATTGGAGTATTGAGTTTACAGGAATCTTTATGTCCTGGTTGTATAGAAAATATTGAAAATGGAAATCCTAAAGGGTCAGATACTAGAAACCAAACAAGAGGAATTCCAGTGTGTTTTATTGGTTAAATTATCCTCACTTTTGGAGCTGTGTAATGCCACTAAAAGTCTGCTAACTGGAGGATTTTCATATGAGACTATTTATTACCTGTTCAGGTCTAATTCATTATTTGCTTAATTTTCCTTGTTTATACATAAAGCGGCAGGAAAAAAAAAATCCCTTTCTGTCACTGCAATGTAATTTAAATTCAGGTTAATCTGCCCCAGACAGGTTTTTATTTCTCCCTGTAGATCTTGCTTCATACTTTCTGAAAACTGCACAAGGCTTTAGGAGCTTATTGTAGGCTTGATTTCATGTAGGGTGGGGGTTGTTTTCCTTGTATTTTACATGAAATTATAAATTTTGAAACACTTCTCTATGAAAGTCATCTAACCGTATGTTTTTAACCAAAGAAAACAGAACTCTTGCTATTGTACTTCACAGTTCAGTTTGGTTATTGCTCTTCACATCAAAATAGATGAAAAAAAGAGAAATTATTCCATTTAATATGATGAAGTGCACAACACTTTGGAAAAAAGCCTTTAGGGAATGCAGCAGACAGATTTATTTGGTGTATTTCATTTACAGGTTATTTTCTTTTTGCATTCAAAAGAGGGCCATTCCAGTTTGCAATGGCTGATACTGAATGCAGAAATCCCAGTTTAAATTAGGGTGCAGCCTAAGCAGTGAGGAATTCACAGCTTGATGAGGTTCTTCACTCTTATCTCCTGCTCCTGGAGGAGCTAAGAACAGAGCTCCATCTTTCAGAGCCACTGTCGTGTGAGAGGAGGGTGGGTGATACCCTACTATGATAACTGCGCCTTGCTGAGAGCTACAGCAAATTTGTCCTTGTTGCAAGGAGGGGACCGGGATATTTTCCACCAGACTGGGCTCCAGGAGCTCCGCTGGCTTCTTTCTGCCTTGCTATTCTCATCAAAAAACACTCATGGCGAGCAAATGGAGCCTTGTGAACAGCAGGGCACCCTCACAATGCCCCTGTACCCAGGGCTTTGCTGCACCCTCGCAGCATCTTTGACTTTGCCTGTTAACTGTAAAGTAGTTACACTCAGCAGAGTTTCTGATGGGGAGCTTATTCAACAGCATAAACGGGAAAGCAAAGATTTTTTTTTTTAAGTCCCAGGGACCACTGGGAAGCACCTGAATAAGGCTTGTAGCATATCTGGTAATCAAAACGCTGTCCTTTGTAGGCTTACGCTTGTCTTGCTAAAACAGTCCCCTATGACGTTCATTGGTTCCACTTTCTCTTTTGTTTGTTTGTTTGTTTGTTTGGGGGTTTTTTTTGTTTTGGTTTTGGGTGGGTTTTGGTTTTTTTGGGGTTTTTTTTGGTTTTTTTTTTGTTCCTTGTTGGAAGCAAATTTGCCCTCCAAGTAAATAATTGTGGAGAACGAACTGCACCACTCTAATGAGAGTCATCATTCCCCCAAAGCAGCTTTCTGCATTTCAGGTTCTGCATATCCTTTCCTGTGAATCTCAGTGAACGCCACCTGTGGTGTTTAGGCTTTTGGAGTTCCCAGACCCCCAGAGGAGCAAAAATTTAAATCCATTTTAGAGACAATAATCTTTAAAACAAAAAAAACCCAAACCTTCTCCACAACTGAAAACACAATAGAACGTTTAACATTATTTGGGGTTCATTTTGATATGTTCTTCTCTATAAAGTCACTCGTTGTGATGGCAGGACTGCTCCAACACAGGCTCACAGATGCCTCTGTCTGTCCGGGACAGGCAGATGTTGTGCAGGTACCCACTTTTGCCTTTTTACCCCCCTGTAGCCTGGTTTCCCTGCCGTGGCAGGAAATGACAGCACGGATGCAGTGCTGCACAGACAGAGCATGCCCCAAAATTCACTAGATGGCACCCTGTCCTCTAAAGTAAGTGCTGGGCTGGCAGGCAGTCAGCTCCCTCCAAAATAAAATAAAATAAAATAAAATAAAATTAAAAAAAAGGGGCTGCTTCTTGTCAGGTATTTCAAGGCAGGCAGGGTGTTGACATCACGGGACAATTGTATCCTGTCTGTATTCTCCTGGCAAGTTTCACTTCAAGTCTATTTAAATTTTTCAATTTCCCAGCCTCAAGTTATAACAGAGTATTTTAGACACACAGCCGTGACCCTTTGCTCCCATAAATGAGGGAGGATGGGCAGTTTGTAAAGCACTGTGTAAAACTAAGGTGGTGGCAAGATTTCTGAGGCATTTACTGCTCCTGCTGTGGATACACGACTCCTGCCAGAAGGAGGGGCCAGCAAACAGAGCTCACAAATAACACAGCTCTCTTCTCTTCTCCCCCAACCTGTTTCTCTCTCTTTTTTTTTTTTGTTTTTCTCCAATAGGTTGGTACAATCGACTTTTTATCAACTTTGCCCTCCGCAGACATATTTTCTTTTTTGTGCTACAATCCTATTTCCCAGCCATGCTGATGGTGATGCTGTCTTGGGTTTCCTTTTGGATTGATAGAAGAGCTGTTCCTGCCAGGGTGTCATTAGGTAAATTATTGCTATATATTCTTTGGGAAGTGTAGAATTGAGAGGGGAGGGTTTGGAGTTACCTTAGCTTATTTACACAGGACATGAGCAAAAATATCAGATAATTGCCTGAACACTATTATTACCTCTGTTGTCATTACCTGTAGTCAGCCTGCATTTGGAAAGAGGATGTTTGTTCAGACTGGCTTTGCTATTTTTGGAAACAACTCACACACCACAAAAGCAAAAATTCTGCAGATTTCCTGATGGAATTTCACTTAATTGCAAAATGTGGGTTTTCCTTCCCTCTTCCCAGCAAAGTAACGTGTAGGAACAGGCAGTCAGATCCCTCCCCAAATCCATGGATCATTAGGTGTAGCCCAATCTATGGAAAAGCTCTGCAGCTCTTCTTTTTCTCAAGAAACATTCGTTATCTTCCTACCAACTTGGAAAGAGTTGCCTGTGTGGCAAAGCCTTTCCTTGTGGGACACCTTAGAAATGTTTGCTTTGGTGTCTTAGCTGTGCAAGGCACACAGTCTTCTGTGGAAGCCAAAAAGTAAGTTCTGAACACCTCAGCTCAGGAGAAGAGGACCTATTACAGTGTTTTTCATAGAAGTTTTGTTGGTTTTTTTTTCTCACTGATGAATCAGTGGATGCCACTCCAAGGCTTTGTTGTGAATATAATGCTGCTTGCCTTGGAATGAGTACATTTTTCCAAAACTTAGGATCTATGAGGATCTGATGGGAATTTGTTGAGGTATCTAATGCAACCATAATGCACCTGAGTCCTGCAGCTGTTAAAATAAAGAAGCTCCTGTTCTTTCTTCTCACTGATGCTGGTCCCAGAAGCCAACTGTATGTTGCCATATTTCTTAGATAACAGGAAAAGCCCTCATTTTTCTCTGTAACTATATCAATCTAGAAAAAAACAGTACCACAGCCACTCAGGTCCCTTTCTATTGGCACAGTCTAAAGCTATTAGTACATGAGATATAAATCTATTTGTTAATCTGTAAACAAATTATGGTACCTCCTACCTACTTTTATTAATGCATCTATGAATTCCTTTTATTTAGAAGAAATTT
This sequence comes from Donacobius atricapilla, assembly GCA_013397315.1. Classification (NCBI taxonomy): domain Eukaryota; kingdom Metazoa; phylum Chordata; class Aves; order Passeriformes; family Mimidae; genus Donacobius; species Donacobius atricapilla. The sequence goes on along the minus strand of WBMY01012613.1, from coordinate 21,206 downwards.
AACTTCATCTTTAAAAATAACTTTTTAATTCTCAGTAGGCAATTTTTAATGTTGTCAGGATGGTTTTGCTGATCATGTTCTTTATGTATAGATTTCTGCAGAAGGTTATGCATCAGGAGTTCCATGAATGAAGCACATTTCATTAGCATAATGATACATAATTTATAGGAAACCTTAACAACAAAGTTTAATAAGCCTAGCCCCTTAGCCTAGAGTATATTTATATTAAATAAATTGTTTTCCTCTTATATGATGTATTTCAAACTCCGTCCTTCAACCTAAAGAAGCTGCAGAGAGGTAGGGGGAAAACTCTTGTATGTTCCAGTGGACTAGTGCTGGTGTAGAACTGGAGAAGGGCTGCAGAGACCCAGCTGACAGTGCTGCCTCACAGATGTCAACATGTTTTCCAGAGTTACATTGATTTCTTTAAAAGCAAAGCCTGAGTTGGGTGTTGGGTTCTTTCCTGAGATAGAGCAAACTAAACTGAGATGAATAGCTGACATAAGAGCAGAGTTTGAAAAGATGAGGGGGAAATTCTGGTCACACTGAGGCAAACAATTTTTTCTTAGTTTCAGTGGCTGTAGCATTTTTATGCTAGATTGTTTTTAAAGAGCCATGGAATCATGACAGGCACATACAGGCTGATATATGTTCTCAAGAAGTACAGTTTGAGAAAGGGTTGGGAGGGAAAATGATGATTCTTTAGTGATTTTTCTGGACAAGAAAACATTCAGTGGCGACCTTGGCTCTGGGAAGTGAAGGATGGCCACAAACCTGCTTTCCCCTGTGTGTGGCAGTGCCCAAAGCTGTCACAGAAACACGTTCCTTATGCTGCTCAATGACCACTCTGAGCAGGGAGATTGTTTAGTGCTCTCAGTATTGTGTGTGATGGGTCCTTCATGGATGTCTCCACTTCTCGGAGCCTGTGTGAGGAAGTTAAAGGGGGTGTCAATCACATGCCCTCACAGAGCTGTGCTGGTCAAGCAGTGGTGATGAGCTCAACAGAGCCAGCTGGCCAGAACTGTGATAACTTCTCTTTTCTCTCTGGCAGGTATAACTACAGTGCTGACAATGTCGACCATCATGACAGGAGTAAGTGCCTCAATGCCTCAAGTGTCTTACATAAAGGCTGTGGATGTGTATTTATGGATCAGCTTCCTTTTTGTCTTCCTGTCAGTCATCGAGTATGCAGCAGTGAACTATCTCACCACAATTGAAGAGAGAAAACAACTGAAAAAAAGGGGCAAGGTACAACCCTCTGTGTTTTGTTGCCTTCTGAAACCATCATGGAAGCCACAGAGTAGTCCCGATTCACCACTTTAACAGAACAGTAACAATCTCTCTCTCCACTCTGTATCTCCCTTTTTTTTTCCACTTGGGTCAAGGGAGACAAAGTGTCCTCCTCTCTGAGATCCTGAGAGGTCTGTGCTTTCTCTCCTTTTTCTTGTGGCAGGGGTTAGGGATATTTTTTTCCCCCTCAGAGGAATATAACCTTCCTTTTATTTTCAAATACCTATCAATCAAGGTATTTCTTCTGTCTCTGAAATAGACTTCAGCATGCCCTCATATGATGTTCCTCCCTGTTTGCTGTTTCTTTTTTGTCCCAAGACCAGATGAATGACAAGGTCACTTTTAGAAAAGTGTGCCTGAAGCAGAAATAGTTGCAAGTTTAACATCTGCTTTCTGTGAAGCTCTCACTTAAAACCTTTGCTTTAAGAATATCCCCTCTGTAAACTCATATGCTGGAATATCATGAAGGGAAGTACACAGAAAGGATGCATATGTTGCTCACATGGTTGGATTATCCCATCAAAAACCTACTCCCAGAAATGTTTGAAGTCATTTCCCACAACTCCAGCAACACAGACCTACAGGAGAGAGTTTGATTCTTCTGTTTCAGAGCTAAGGCACGAATTGCCAGCCAGCAGCTGGCAATAATCAGGCAGACAAGTGTGTTTTATGACATTTGATGACATTTCCTTGCTCATGTCCCGCTCAAGGGGGCAGGCCCCACAGAGAGCCCTACTGTGGATAGCCCTGTTCTCCACATGCTCTCCACAGAGAGAACAACACCGAGGGGAAAGCTTTCTTTATCTTCTGTTTTATTCATTTGCGATTTGCCAAAATGGCTCCTGCTAGACACAGAGTATCTCTCCTTTGTTGCCAGGCTTCAGGAATGTACAGCATGGACGCAGTGCAAGCAATGGCTTTCGACGGCTGCTTCCATGACACGGATGTGGACATGGACCTGACTCCCTTCCCAGACCCCTGTGAGGAGAATGAGACCAGGGCAAGTCAAACCAACATCTCCAATGTGGACACACCTCGCTTGAAGAGGAAGAGATCCCTGAAGGGAAACGTGGGCAGGATTATTTTACAGAACAATCATGTTATTGACACATATTCCAGGATTATATTTCCCAGTGTATATATTGTGTTCAACTTTTTTTACTGGGGTTTGTACATATGAACAAAAACGCTTATAAGCTAGACTTTATTTTGTGTATGAGGGCTGCATCATACTTTAAAAATAATGCAACAGCAGTAGAGGAAAAGGTTACGATTTTCCAAAAGAGACTTCTGCATCAAACCTGGGTTGGTTTGGTCAGCAGCAAAACTCTTCATGAAAAACTCTCACATGTCTGGGTTCTTTTCCAACTGGACTATGCAGAGCTCCACCGGGGTGATCCCATGCCCAGGCTGCACTGCAGTAGCGCAGGAGCTGTGTGCTCACTGAGGGAGCCCTCTGTCACCCCCTCAACAGACAGCAGCTCCCACCTGAGGTATTGCCCTCTCTCTGTCTGCACTCCAACCCTTCCTCTCGAATCAGCCTCTGATCTTCACCTGCGCTCCATTTTGGTCAGCAGTCGGCACCAACGGCTTTGGGATAGCCTTGGGATGGCTCCCGTCCTTGTTTCACTTCTGCATTTCAATTTTCCTGGGCAGCCCCTGTGCACCTCAGCAGCCCCTGCCCTCGGATGGGAACCAGGGAGAAAATTATGGCTTAGCAGTGCAGTAGGGACCAGCAGGAAGCCAGGCTGATGGGGCTTTGTAAATTGTGCATCAACAACGCCTCAAGAAAACCCTTTGCCCTTGTCAGCTGTCCATGACTCTCCACGGCACCCCTGTTTTGAAGAATCCGGCTCATCAGTCCCTGAGGCAGCACAGGAACAATGTCCCAGACCCCGTGCACTTGCAGCCACCTCGCAGGTGGATGAGCAGCACTCCCAGCAGGGGCTGTGTCCTTCACATGTCACCCACACACCTCTGCCTCACCTCGACCTGCTGTAACCCCCTGCTTGCTGCAGGACCCTTTGGTTTAGAAACACAGGCTTTGAGACAGACGACTTTGTCAAGAGAATAAACCAACCACGCCTTCATTCTTCTGCTTTATGTTGCACGAGAACTTGGGGTTTTGCCTCCCTCCCTGTCCTTTTAGCTTTTGAGATTGAATGTTCCAGTGAGGAGAAGCTGCATCTGCCCCTTGCAGCAGTGATCCCCAGCGCGGTTCCAGGAAATAAAAGGAAACAGCTGTGCCAAAACAGAGACACATACAGGAAACCTGTCAGTCTCAGATGAACCCTGCATGGAAATATATCCTTAGGTTCAGGCTAAGGAGGCTGAATTAAGGATGTTCAGGGATAAACATAGAAAGTTTTCACAGCTTCAGAAAAGAATCAAGATTACTTTTGTAATTTTCCCAATTAAGGAGCATTTTCCACTAAATTCCTTGGGTACATCTGTAATTTAATGAGCTGAGTTTATATTTACTAAGTCAGTTCAAAATGATCATTTGTGGCAGCAAAAAGTGTCACAAGGTAAATGCTTGGTCAACGCTTAGTCAAGTTTATTGGTCAAGGAAGCGGGAATAAATTTGGAAGCCTAAGTCACTCTCTGGTTTATTTATTTATTTATTTATTTATTTATTTCTTATTTAATATACTCATTTTCTTGCTCCCATCTTGTGTGTTCAGAGCATGGTGATGTCTCTTAACTTTTTCAAAGAGCTGCATTTGTCAAGGTCCCAGTTCCAGAGCTGGAGAAGTGGTGACGCGGTGCCTGCTGAGTGACTGAAATCTCACAGAGTGAGTGGGACAGATCGCTGCCAAACAAATGTATCAGAGCTGAGACAGCTTTGATATCTTTCCAGGAAATCCTGTCATGGAAAGCAGAACCATACCAGGAGTGACAATGCTGGGAATGCAAAGCCAAAGGACACACAGGCTTTGGCAACAGTAACAGCACACCAGACCTCAAGCTGAGCAGATGTAGCTGTATATAAAAATGCACCATCGCAGCCTTGTTCCTGCGCTGCCATTAGGAGGCATCCTGCACAGATGGTCCAGATTGCCTGAGAAAATGCCGTCTAGTTGCTCCAGATGTGTGATAGATGTCTTCTAAAGTTTTCACATGAGCTAATATAGCATTGTTTTGACACATTTTTTTCTAATCTACCCTACCTGAAGAAGTATTTGTTGTGTAGCCAAGAGTGAATTCTCAGCCTCCAACAGAAAAAAGACTCCAAATCACTTCCCTGCTCTAAATTCCTTGCAGGATTTGCGGCAGCAGAAGCCCTGCAGCACAGCATGTCCTGTGTAGGCTGCAGCAAACTGGTGCTCACGTGGAGGTGTGGAGGAAAAGAGATTCCTGCCTGCACTTACCTCCCAGGCAGACCCTGTACAGGTGCCAGAGCGCTGCAGAGCTTGCTTGTGGTGGAGAAAGCTGCTGTTACTTTCAGAAACCATTGGCCAAGGCTTCTCCCCACCCCGAGTACCTGCAGATGATCCCGTTCAACCCTCCTGCCCTCGGCAGGGATGCCTTTCATCAAACCAGGCTGCTCAGACCTGACCCTGAACACTTCTAGGGATGGGATATCCACAGCTTCTCTGGGAAACCTGTGCCAGGGCCTCACCAACCCCACAGTTAAGAATATTTTTTTCTAATATCCAATCTAATCCTCCCCTCTTTCAGTTTGAAGCATCCCCCCTTGTTCTGTCACTACATGCTCTTGTAAATGCTGATGACATTTAACTGCATGCTTTTACAGCAAAGCTTATAATTTTTTATCTTCTTAATGCAGTGACAGGGATGGTATCAGGATAAATTATGCTTAAAAAATCTATTGCTTGCATAAACAGTAAAAGATAAACAGTATTTCAACGAATTATTTCTTGTCTAGAGGGTACTAGAGGGCTGGCTAAGCTCCCATGACCCTCTGAAGTGTGTGTTAACTTCCTGACAGGTATGGTAATAAATACTTCCGGTCTATTTGTCTCTGCAGACCAGCACGGAGGTTTTTAAAAAGGTATTCACAAATATTTCCCATTCCTGCTGGTTTTGCAGCCAGCCCCATGGCGTGGGTTTTATATCCCACAACATTTACTTCGAGTTCAAGTGCCACAGGCATTAGGCAAATACATCCTTGTGTGAGTGTTCACCCTGATGGCACTCGGGCAGTGATGCCGAGGGTACTTTGTGGATTTTTGGAGCAGAAATAACAGGTTGTCATGATTTCTGTGACCAGCTGAGGTGCAGGATGTGGCCTCACTATTTTTAACACCTGCTGCTACACCCACCTGTAATAGGAGAACATCCTGTGGGTGTTAGGGTAGGTGATGCAAACTTTTAAGTCCAGACAATAAAGGTTTTATAATTCTTCAAGCTATCAGTACACAAGAATAAAGTTTTAGCAAAGCCTACTTAACACCTTTTTCTGATGTCATTAGCCAACGGAAACGAAACCATCAGCAGGCCTCTTTAGTAAAGATAATTAAAAACACTTCTGGAAGTTCTCATGTGCTCGGTAAGGGTTCTGAAGATTTCTTTGAGGGAGCCTCAGGGACGGGACTTTGATTCAGGAAAAGACCGCGCAGCGAAAGCCCAGACACTGCTGTGCGTGCGAAGCAAAATTTAATCCCCTGAATAACTTCAGCGGAGACCTGCAGGAACACGGAGAAGAACGACACGGCAATGGCGCCGCATTTCCTCCCGGAAGCGCCTCCTCCCGTGACACCCGGCACGGCAGCGACCGCCCCCCGCTTCACCGGGCGCCTCCGGGACGGGGGGACAACCAGCCCCGGTCCGATCCGGTCCGATCCATCCCATCCCATCCCGGCCCGCCGCCGTTCCCTCCCTCCCGCCCGCAGGGTGANTGAGGGAGGGAGGGAGGGAGAGAGGGGATTCCGCCCCTCGGCCCCGCTCTCACGGGACCCCACCTGGGAAGCTGCGCCCAGCTCTGCGCCCCTCAGCAAGGGAAGGGCAGGGACCTCCTTGGAGCGAATCCAGAGGGTGCCGCTAAGGTGATCAGAGAGCTGCAGCGCCTCTGCTCTGAAGACGGGCTGAGAGCGCCGGGCTGGTTCAGCATGGAGAGGAGAAGGCTCTCCAGGGATATTTTTGCACCCTTTCAGTGCTTAAATGCTGTAAGAGAGACAAAGAGAAGACTTTTTTAGCAGGGCCTGTAGCAACAGGACAAGGGGGGGCGGTTTTACGTTGTAAGAGGGTAGGTTTAGATTAGATATAAGGGTGGATTTTTTCTGGTGAGGCCCTGGCAGATTGCCCAGAGGAGTTGTGGCTGCCCCATCCCTGGAAGTGTTCAAGGCCAGGTTGATTAAGGCTTTGACCAAGTAGATCGAGTGGGAGCTGTCCCTCCCTGTGGCAGGGGGTTTGTGCCAGGTGATCTCTTTCAACCCCAACCATTTGGTGGGTTTGCAGTTGTAATAACGAACAAAACACTACAGAGAAGCACCTGGTGTAAATGAATCAGAGTTCTGTGAACAGCACAGCATTTAACTTCATTGGATGAATCTGAGTGAGCTGAGAGGTTGAAATGATGGCTTCAGGTCCGGAAATCAAAACCATCAATTCAGGGTTGGTTGCATTTATGTTCCTGATATTTGGGGAACACCAGTTTTACATCCTCATGCCAGCAGCATCTTCCGATCTTGCTGCCAACCAGGGACTGATTTTCAGTCTTTTAAGTTTTTTCAGCATTCCCTCGCCCCGTGTAGAACAGTGGCTTCCTGCTGCTAGGAGTGTCCATCCTGCTGGGAAGGTGGTGATGTGAATTCTCTCTTGCAGGACTGAGGTGACCACTCAGGATTGAGGGACAGGCTGCTCCAGGACCTGGGGGATCAGCAGCGTGTCCTGCTGCACAGGAGAGCTTAGTGCTGCTTGGAAATACCAGATCTGGGGTTCAGGTTTCAGGATAAGGGATCTGTGCAAGTAAAAGCATCTCAGTACATTGACAGCATTTGCTCTNGCCTTGCTGCAGCCCCGCCGGGACGGAGCCGGCGCCGCGGGGAGGTGAAAAGCGGCCCCGGGGGCGGCCATGCGGGCCGGCAGCGCACGGAGCCCATGNGCTGCACAGGAGAGCTTAGTGCTGCTTGGAAATACCAGATCTGGGGTTCAGGTTTCAGGATAAGGGATCTGTGCAAGTAAAAGCATCTCAGTACATTGACAGCATTTGCTCTGGGGAGGAAAGCTGCCATTTCTGCTCGGAAGTGAAAGCATCAGCATGTTCTGACTCCTCGTGGGTTGGCGTCTCAGACTCGCTCAGACGTGCCCAGAGCCAGTTTGGGTTGGCCAAGCCAGACCTGGCTGCCAGGCTCTGCTGCCCCAGGGCTCGGTGCTGGCTTTTCCTCAGCATGCTTAGCTCAGCTCCCCAGGCAGGCTTCTAATGCTGTCTGCAAGGCAAGTCTGTCCGCACATGGTTTAGACCTACTGTTAACTCGATTTGTGCCTTAACTTTCCTGAGGACTTGGCAGATAAACCATTTGTGAATGAACTTTTTTATTCTTGCATAATTGTGTGTGGAAAAACAGTAAATGACTTTCAGCTTTAAAATTAAATGTCTGTACTTGTATGAAAGTATTATTTTTATTCTACAGAAACCACAAAGTTTGACAGCTTGGCAGGAATCAAAGCAGAATCTTGGCATTTTGGTTTTTAAACTGGTACATTTTACAAGTCTTAAGCTTGTAGATTTAGTAATAACATGGCATCAACAGAAAGGCCTAACAATGTTCCCTCTTTTGTCAACTGTTATTGTTGAAGGAAGTGTAATAAGAGTATAAGTTTCTGATCCTGCTCCCTCTGCATGTTGCCACTCAATCTCTTAAAGCTGAGTTGATTTTTTTTTTCTTTTAATAATTTGCAGCTCTTGCTCCAGAAGACCACTTGCCCACAGGTTCTTTCTGTGGGTGGGTTCCTGCATTGGTAGTGACCCACTGGGTTTCATCACGGGTTCTTTAGTGTGAACTCAGCTGTGGGGTGTGAGCTCCAGTGGCTCCCAGCAGAGCCCCCTGGAGTTGCTGAGGTTTGAGAGAGGATTGGAGGCTGCTGGGAGCCCCTGAAGCCTCAGCTGTCCCCAGTAGCCTTTGATATCCCCCTGCACAAGGCAAGAGCTGCTGCCTGGGCCTGTGACCTCTCGAGGTTGTGTTGCTGGCTGATTGTTCTGGCTCTCTCTCCTCTTGCACAGGAGGATGCCCAGGAAAGGAGGGAAGATTGCTGACGTGGCCAAGGAGGCGCAGTGTAAGCGGCCCAGGGTGGACACAGCTGAGTCTCTGTCCGTCCTGAGTTTTGAGAGCCCAGCCAGCCTCTTCAGGAGCCTGATCTCTCCCATCGAAGAAGAGGTGTTTTTCAGGGACTACTGGGAGCAGAAGCCACTGCTTGTTCAGAGAAATGATGCCCTGGTGGCTGCTTACTACCAGTCCCTGTTCCAGCTGTCACACCTGAAGGAGCTGTGCAGCCAGGGCCTGTGCTACGGGCGAGATGTGAACGTCTGCAGGTGTGTCAATGGGAAAAAGAAAGTCTTAAATAAAGACGGTAGAGTGAATTACATGCAGCTGAAGAAGGATTTTGACCAGAAAAAGGCAACAATACAGTTTCATCAGCCTCAGAGATTTAAGGTGGGATTGTTTCATTGTAAATAATGCAATTAATGCTTGTTTTATAATGTGGTGTGGCTTTTGCGGAGTGGCACTAGACATGGCTTCGTATCTGCCCCCGGGGGAGGTTGGCATCGATGACCTGGTGAAATCTTTGCACAAACTTATTGAAACACAGTTTATACTTCAGTACTGACCATTGTGTTTCAGTGCTGTGCACTAAGGACAAAGTCTGATTCATACTATAATGTTTTTCTGTTATATTAAATATTCTTTTAAAATGCATATAATTAATGATTAGGCAGTTGTGCTTTAGTTATCTCTTCCGTCCCACTTTTTCCCTGTGCAAACAAGGGCTGTAGTACCACTTCCCTTTAATCGAGGGTGTGGAACCATGTCAGGTGTTTCCAGGACACTCCCCCATTCTTGCCAATGGATTAGCATTGAATTGCACCGTGGAAGGGACCAGGCCATTTTACCTGGGTGTCTTTGTGTTTGGGAAGGAGACAGTGGTGCTGCACAGTTGCAGAGGACTTGGACATTTGTAGGTACTTTGATTTAGGCATCCCTTTTCTGTCCCAAGGTGTCAGCACAGCGTAATTGTGAGGTGGCCCAAATAAGGACCCAAATACACAGCTGAGTCCCACGTGTAGTGTCACTCACTGATCTCAGTTGTTGGCATCTCCTGCTGTTTCCCTGTCACCTCTTGGGTGTGGATGGGTAAAGTTTGTGCTTGAATGTTCCCAAGCAATTGGAGTCCCTTGTAAAAGGTGTCTGGCCTTTGTGTAATTCGCTCTTTGATGCAGGTGGGATGATGGGTGGTTTATTCTCCTCTGTTTAGCCTCGTTTTTGCAGCCTGAAATTGGTACAGGGAAGAGAGCAAACACCAGTGTTAAGTTGAGGCACCAGAGGTTTTGGCTTACCCATTACCTTCGTGGCAGGTCTCCTTTGCTACTGCAGTGCTTGCCTTGAGGAGAAACTGCTTCCCAGGCTGTGTGTTCCTGGGGGATGTCACCATTTTTCCCCAGTGATGGGCTGGCGGCAGCCACGCTTGGCTGAGCTCTTCAGTAGTAACAGCACAATATTTTTATTTATTTGTTTATTTATATTTTTTTCCTAGGAGGAGCTGTGGAAGATTCAGGAGAAGCTGGAGTGTTACTTTGGGTCTCTGGTGGGGTCCAATGTTTACATCACTCCCCAGGGGTCTCAGGGCCTTCCCCCTCACTACGACGATGTGGAGGTAGGACAACACCACCTTGTCTGTGAGACCCTTGGTGGGCTCCTGGCACTGGATGCCTCAGTGTGTGCTTCCACCTCTCCCCCACAATAAACATTCTAGAAAGAGTTCTGTTTTTCCACTGAAAACTTGGGGTGATTATTTGCAAATGTTTCCTTATATATTTTTGCTGAAGGTGTTCTGACAGTAATGGCTGAGTTTAGGTGACTGGAGAGAACAGAGATTTCCGAATTCAGGATGAAACAGATCACATTTCACAACTCTTGTCTCTGTTGTCTCTAAACAGAGTACTAGAATTTAGTTCAAATGTAGATTTCTGCATTTGGATATCTAAAAGGAGATGTGAAAGGAATTGTATTTGCCATGCTGTGGGGTACTTGAGAGCAGGGGAAGGGAAAACCTGTATTTGTCAGAAAAGCAACCTGTGCCACTATTTCTGTCCCTGGTTTCTGGCTTGGTTCCACAGACTTGGCAAGGCAGAAGATAAAATACCCGATGAGTTGGATGTGTGAGGGGCAGCGGGGCTTCCTTAGGCCCCCCCAAAACCTTTGGGTTCGTGGTCTTTTGCAGGTATTCATCCTTCAGCTGGAAGGAGAGAAGCACTGGAGACTCTACAAACCAACAGTACCTTTGGCTCGGGAGTATAACGTTGAGCCAGAAGATAGGATTGGGAGTCCCACACATGAATTCATATTAAAGGTATTAGAGTTTAACTGCTTCACGTGGTCTGGGCTGTGGTAGCAAGAAAAATAATCATGCTTGGTAGGCTCTTAGAAGTAGCTGATGTGACCAAGTTTAAGGACCATAAGATTACAATGGGATCAGATTTCATCATTATTGCTTTATGACCTTTCTCTTTGTGCTGGTGTTTATAGGACTAGCCATGAATAAACTGATTTTTCCTTTGTGGAGGCAATTTCATGTGCTTTGCACTTCTTTCTTGTTTTGACTTCCCTGATCTATATTATATTCTGTGGAGATATTTAATTTATATTGATGAGAAGATAGGGCAAGGAGGAAGGTTCTACTTGTTGGTTTTTTTAAGTGTTTTAACTAAAATTTTCAGACCGTTTGACTTCTCTTGTGAAACAGTGGCCTTTTCTTTTGATATGACCTGACCCAATTCTTAGGGCACTGAATTACCAGCAGATTCATCTCAGCTGCCTCTTTGTCCCCTTCCTGCAGCTCAGCAGGACTGTGCATGTCCTAGCATGTTAAAAGCTCGTGTTTGCAGACAGGTGTAGAGCAAATATTGACAGTAGGTTGGAAAGTTTGAGGTGTTGGACTTCTGGCTTAGAGTGCTTTATGTTATTAAACTGTACAGTGGAGAACTGCTCAATTTTGTGATCTGTAAAGAATATATATTGTCAGTCTGTCTGCTTAGAGAGTATTTTCTCTGGACTGCAGTAAGGTTTGGCCAAGTGGGCCTAAATGTATCAATTCTCTTTCATTTTCCTGCAGCCAGGTGACTTATTGTACTTCCCAAGAGGGACCATTCACCAGGCTGACACCCCTCATGGGATCTCCTATTCAACACACGTGACCATCAGCACCTACCAAAACAAGTAATTCCTCTTTATTTCTTGTTTTGTATGGCTTTCCTCTGCCAGATGATGTGTGTCAGTAGTAGAGACCTGAACCTGGTCTTTCAAGGAAGCGATGTCCTGCTTCTTAAAAAAAATAACCTTGTAAGGAGCTCTGCTTGGGTCTTTCCTGTGTTCATGCTGCTGCTGCCCCCTCAGCTCTCAGGTGCTGGGCTTGGAGTTACTGGCCTGCCTTAGGAATTGGGAAGGATTAGCTGCAAAACAGGGCGGAACAAGTTTGGGCATATTTTAATAACTGTGAGATGAATCTCTCACCACCAGCTGTGCCACTGTGGAAGCCCAGGGCGTCAGTGCTGCTGGTCACTCTTCCCGTGCACAGCAGGGTTTGTCCAGCTGGAGCTGTATGGATTTATTGGTCAAGCAGTGCTGGGAAGGCAAGGATTCAGCTCCTTGCAATGGGATTGCTGCAGATCTGCAGCCTCGAGTGGAGTCAGTGCAGCTTCCCCGTGGCTGCCCCAGCCCAAGGCCAGTCCAGTGTGTGGCTTGCCAGGAGCACGTAACCTGGGGATGTCTGTCATGGGTGAGCAGAGGAGCAGGAAAAGCTGCAGGCTGCTCTTCTTCCAAGGTTAAAAGTGGGATCATCAGCCATTAAGGTTATTGGCAATGAAGTGTAAGAGCCTTCCCCCACCCCTGCTGTCAGCGAGCATAGGTAAAAGGAGCAGCAGTCCTGGTGTTCTGATTTGGCTTGTGGATGGAAGTATGATGTGGAAACATTTCCTTGGAAAACCGAAGAGAATTTAAAAATAGCTGTGGAGGTGGCACTTCCAAGTGTTTTTGGGCAACAAGGCAAAAGGGACGTCTCTGTTGAAGCAGAGTTTGTCGAGACCAGATCCCAGCAGGCAAATGGGTGTGCATGTGTGGGATAAGCAGGGCAGTTTGGAAAAGCAATGAGCAGCTGAGGACATTTGCAGGCAGATGGAAACCGGGGGAAAGAGAAGCACTAAGAAGTAATGTCCAGTTCCTTTTATTGGCCAGAGTTCTTCCTTCCCACTGGGTAGCAGACAGTGAAACATTTGAGTAGACATAATAAAAAACAAGGAGACTATAGGAAGCAATAATTGTTTTGCCCCTTAACACTAGTTAGGAAAAACAAGTAGGATTTCTGTTTTATTTCAGTGTAACTATTTCAGTAATTTTTTTTTTATTTCCTGTCCTTCAGCTCTTGGGGAGATTTCTTACTGGATGCAATTCCTGGCCTGGTGTTTGATACAGCAAAGGAGGACGTGGCGCTGCGGACCAGCATTCCGAGGCGGTTGCTCATGGTTAGTAGGTAGGACTCAGGGAATAATGGTGCATGCAGGTGATCTGTCAGACAGAAAAAGCTCTGTCAGGCCCAGCTTCTGAATCTTTAGGTCAGTGAAGCTGTGAATTGCTGGGGGACCTCCTTATGGGGGTCCTGTCCTGCTGCTGCTCAGCTCATCAGTGTGCAGAGGAGCAAGGGTCTCTTCAACTGCCCTTGCAAGTGCTTTAGTGCCAGAGCAAGGAGAGTGAGCTTCAGCTTTGATACGTGAACAGCTCCTGGGGAATGTGTAAAAGAGGCAAAGCTTACTTTGGGACTAAGCAAAGATAAAAGAGCAGTGTCCGGATTTTCACTGCTTTGCTGCACTGCTTTAGGCCTGGTGTGTTCAACTTGAATTCTCTGTGGATGTTCAGCAGGTGAACACAGCTGACTGCACCAAAAAGCTGAGCAGCCTTCTGAGAAGGCTTGCAGACAGCCTGGAGACCCCCAGGGAACTGAGATCATCTGACATGAAGAAGGATTTCATTATGCACCGCTTGCCGCCGTGCTTGGGATGTGACGCTGATCCTTTGACTCCAGGTACAGTTTGAACTTCCCAAAACTGGCTGATGTGATGGTAGTGGCTAAGTCTGCTTCTGAAAACTTCTGGCATTTCATTTCATGGCAGGCCAAGGTCCCAGTGTAGGCCCAGTGTTGTGTGGTGCCTGGCTCTGTGTGTGTTTGCACACCTCTCTTGGTCTATTCCCAGTCTCTGGGAGAGATGACCCATTCCCCTTAGACTGAAATCAAGGTTATGCTAGAATTAAAACATCTCTCTCATTTCTCCTTCCACCACAAGTTTGAGAACCTGTGGCTGTGGAAACACAGGTTAACAACAAAACCTGGCTACAAGAGAATGGGTAGTGCACATTGGGCTCAGTTTGTATCGTGTCTGGTTTTCTTTCTTTTCTAAGGGAGAATGTGTTCTTCTTAGGTGGGAAATTGCCAAAAATAGATAGCAAAATCAGACTGCAGTTTAGAGACCATGCTGTCATCACTGTGGAACCAGATCAAGAGAATGCTGTAAGTACTAGAAGCGCCCCTTGTCTGCCTGGGGTAGGGAGTGGGAGGCGTGTGGATTGTTGCTCTGTTGTACTAAAAGGGTTGTGCAGTTCTGCTTGGCTGGATCCTGCATCCCATTATTGCTGTTAGGGTATCCTGGGGCTGTTTGCTGAGCACATTCCAGCCTTCTGGAGGGACGTACAGGATTATATTGTCTGTGATTCTGCATGGCTTTTATCTGAATCACATGGGGTAGGTCGTTACAGCAGCTAAAATGGCCTCTGGAGCTCTGGATAAAAGATTTAACTCTTTGTATTTAAGAACATGAAGAAATTAGAAAATTAGGATTCCTGAAGAGAGAATTTTCTTGGTTGCATTTAGTGTTCACTGCTGAGTTATCTCTGTACCTAAGTGGGTGACAGTGGCACTTACAGTTTGTTCCACAACATAGATACTGGCATCTTGCATCGTTCTGTGTTTACACTGCTGCTTATCTGTGAAGGTTTATTAGTATGAAATTATAGAAGTGCTTTTTTGTTACCTTAATTTAAAAAAAAATTGGGGGGGGGTGGAACACGCACAGGATGGATTATCTTGTAAAAGTTTGTGTGGGTTTTTTGTTTCGTTTTGTTTTGGTTGTGGTTTTTGGGTTTTTTTTTTTAGTGGAATGTTTCCCTCCAAGAAAAACATACTAGAACTTTTCTGATTTTTCCCCTCCATTTTATTTGTGTCCATATTGCTGTGAGACTGTGTAGAGTTTGGAAACTTTTTTTCCTGATTTTTTTTCCCAACTGATTTGCACAACCTTGACCAAGGACTGATAAACGGGCATGTGATGTTTAAGAGACAGATCAGTCTCAGACTGGAGATGTATTGATGGACGCCTGTTCATTAAGAATTTTTAGGAGAGGTGCCTTCAATGGCCTCTTTTCTACACAGCAGCAGCCCTGTGCCTCCAGCAGGGGCAGTTTTAGGGCAGAAGGGTGGAAATAAATTTCCAGAGGTGTTTCGGAGAGTCCCTTCTTGCTGTGGGGGGTGGCTGCTGGGTCATTCAGTTGAGAAGGTGCCTTGCTTTCCTTGCTGTAACAGGGGCCTCTGGAATTAAGGAGCTGGCATTGGAGTGAGGGTGTGGATCACCTGTGACCATTTCTTCCTGCTGCCTTTTAGGATGAAGTTCGCAGGGAGATGGTTTATGTGTATCATTCCTTAAAGAACAGGAGAGAAACTCACATGATGGGGACAGAGGATGACACTGCCAGCGAGGATGGCCTGGCACAGGTTTGTTCTGCAAACACACCCCCAAATTTATCTGTGCTCTGTGGGTTTGGCTGTGTTCTTCAGCACCCAGTGTTTTTCAGCCTGTTCCCGGAGTACCTGGATGAGCTGAAGCTGCAACACAGGCAGTGAACAGTAGAACGAAGTAATGTGATCTCATGCTTAATTAAACATTTGAGATGCTAATGGGCTGTCTTGTGCATGCCTCGTGGCCCAGTTAACAAAGCTGCTGGAGCAACTAAAAGCTTCTCTGTGTCCTTCAGCAGGTCCTGTTGGAGGCTGCTGGAGATGCAGCACATGTTCCATGGGGATCACTGCGCCTCATTTCTGTCATGTTAAACCTGTGTTAGCTCCTGTACCCACTGGAACACCCCGTGCAGGGCTGGGAGTAAAGATCTCACTCTTCTAAAATGTCTTTCAGGACTGCACAGCTCCACCAAAGAGGCAGAACAGAGCCCAGCCTGGCCTTGCCTTGGCCAGCGCTGCAGGGCTTTTTTCCTGGCAGTTATTTTCCTTTTGAAGTATAAATCTCACTGCTCCTCTGGAGCTGAGGCTGGACACTGGCACCTGAGCAGCACATGCACATCCCAGCATCCTCCTTCCTGCCCTTAAAAAAAGGGTCCTGGGAATGAAGGTCTTCTGTGCCCAAAGACTGCATGTGTCAGCTAGAAAAAAAAGCTCTGTGACCTTGCTAAAATGATGGGTAGGGTTAGGCAAGAGGGTAAATTAATTTTTTTTTTCTTCTGTGTGGAAGTTACAGGAGGCAGTCGCATGTGCCATAAACATCCCTACCTAGTAAAGTGTGCTACAGCATGGAAGAGTTACTTCTTAAGTTAAACAGGTCCGGATAAAGCTGTGTCCTTTAGAGGCTGCTCTGAGGAACAGGAGTGTGCTGTGGGAATGGAGCACATTCCTGCTGCTCCCTCCCCACAGCCCCACACACTGCTGCAAAGTCCCTGCACTTTGCTGAAGGGTTTTTTTCTGTCCCTTTGCCCACAGACTCACGGGCTGCGGTTCCCTTTGTCATACCTGGAGGCACTGAAGCAGATCTGGAGCAGCAGCGCTGTGAACGTTAAAGAGCTTCACCTCACCTCAGATGAAGAGAAAGAAAACCTGGCCTTGTCACTCTGGACTGAATGTCTGATTGAAGTTCTTTGATGCTTTTGTGAATTAGCTTAATGGCTCCTGGCCATTAAGCAGCTCTTGAGAGCAAGACTTATTAAATTAGCTTTTTTTTAATCCATCCAGCCTCTGGTTTGTAGTGCTAACAAAGCATTGAAAATGTGTACTTTGTTACTTTCTGCTGCCAAATGTTAACTGTCCTTGCACACTTTTAGGAAACTGGGCATGGGGACAAACAGGCAAGTGAGCCCCGGCTCCAGGTCTGTGCCTGGATGGAGTCACTCCTAAGTACCCCCAGCCCTGTGGAGTCCCCTTCCCTCTGGAGAGGTGGAGCACATCCAAAGTTATACGTGGAAAAGGCTTCAAAACCTTGGGCATAAAACATTTAACTTGTTTCTTTTCATTTGTAAAGTTCATCAGCAGGAAAATCTGTTTGATTGCCCTGACAGAACAAAAGCTGCCTGGCAAAAGCTGCATGTGCTGTTCCCACAGGGGGAGGACTTTGCCCAAGTAAATCCCTTTTCCTCAGATGCTGCTGGAATAAACAGAAATTAGTATTTATCCTCTACCTCCCTCAGCACCAGTTCCAGGTGAAAGTAACCCAAAAGCCTGCAGCTGGAATCTCTATCTTCAGTATTCACTTGAGTGGGTTTTGATGAGCCTGGTGCAGTTACTTTAATCCTTCATTGATTTTTAATATGCAATCTCCTGTAACAGCACAGCCACATGTTCAATATATTTATCTCCCGTTTTTGGCCATTAGAAAAGAAGTATTTTACAGGAATGTACTCAGCATCTCCTGAAAACTGTTATTTAGTTTGTTTAAAAAGAAACCAACCAGCAAAATGTTTCTCCTAAAAAGTTTTATACAGTTAAAATATACATGCTTTAGCATTTTACATTCAAGGTCTCTTAAGTACAAAAGCCTGCTTTACTTTGTTATGTAACACTGGGACACCAAGTATGATTTAGTAATTCTTCATTTAAAAAACTACAGCTTTTTACACAGGCTTTTAAAATTTCATATGGCAAGTCACATGCAGAACACTTGATGTATTGATTTATATGGAAAAAAGCTCAACAAGTGCTCTAGTTGAAAAAATATATACATACATTTGAGGATCTGTTACTCAAACAGATTTATGATAATGTTAGAATGCAAAATAGTAAGTGCAAGTAGTTTTTTTTTAAATAGTACTATTTAGAACTTCATTTCATACAAAAATAGACATCCATATATTTTATTTCTGTGGCAAACTTAAGAATTATGTCTTTGTTTGGGGATGATCCTGTTTAATTGCACAGCTGGCACACCTTTTGGAACCTCAAATATCTGACTTCAGCTAACCTGAACTCTTTAAATAGTCC
This sequence comes from Donacobius atricapilla, assembly GCA_013397315.1. Lineage (NCBI taxonomy): Eukaryota > Metazoa > Chordata > Aves > Passeriformes > Mimidae > Donacobius > Donacobius atricapilla. Next base: position 3,434 of record WBMY01012613.1, on the reverse strand, counting down.
TAGAAATACATACCCTGAATATACAAAAGCTGGAAAAAAAAAAATATTTTCAATGAAGATCAGTTTAGATGCTGAAGCCAGGGAGCTGAGGGACTTCTCTCCCATGTCAGGTGTTCCCAGCCCTCCTGGGGGCTTACCAGTATCACTGAGGGGGTGAAGAGCCCCTGCACTGCCTCACTTCACAGGATGCGCTGGAATCCAGTTCCAAGGTGTCTTTGTGAACAGAATAAACTGCATGTTAATGAGAGACATGATTCGAGATCGCGTGGAGCCTAAACAGTTTCACTTGGGACATAAAAGCCCAACTCGAGTTCCTTGAAGCCCATCGGAGTGTTCACTCCTCAGCAAGCTTCCAGCGGCGTGAGAGGAAGGTGAAGACAGCATTTCTGAAGAGCCTTTCCCCTGTTCCCTCTTGCGCTTCCCATGCTGCTGAACCTCTGCCTGCTCTTTTGCATTTACCTTTCCTACTTCGGAGGAACAGTAACGGTGACTTTCACAGGAGCAGCCTCTGCAGAATCAGCTTCCCTGCAGAGAGACATTGGATCAACCTCCCATCTTCCAGGTCTGTGCAAAAATTCGGTTCTTTTAGCAGCTGGTGCTTGGCATGAAGGAAAATAGAGAGGAGTTGCTGCTTTTGGTTCCAGTGGTGTGTGACTTCAGTAGTTGGGTTCTTTCTTACCCCCTAGGTGTTGGTAGCCCAGAAAAAGTCCATCTGTGGGCTGGGTTTTACTCAGACTATTTCAATGTCCCATTTCTGGGAAGGTTTGTTTTTTATTGGCTGATTCATAATGATGTGATTCTTGTCGTAGTGATTTCCTCCTTAAAAACAAAGGGAAGTCATGAAAGAAAAGCTTCTGAAAGAAATACTCAGAAATTATACACAGTCTTTGAGAAGTGCGGCTAAGTAGGAAAATCAGCTGAAAAACAACAATTCCACGAGGCTGGTGTCTGTAACTGAGCAATGACAATTCTAACCAGCCTCCTTTTTTCAGCTCCTTTTCTCTTTTTGAGCTACTCTGTGGTTGATTTTCCTTCACCATTTTGTCTTCTGTAACTTGCACTTCTTGCCATCTTGCACTACTTAACTCCCCAAAACACAGCCACTGATCTGATCAAAATAAGGCTCTGGAATCAAAAGAGAAAGTTTGTTCCTCCCTGCCCTGCTGTTTCTTGTCCCACTGCCAAGCAACTGCACAGGAAAGGTAGGGTACAGTTTCTGACCTTAAGCAAAAATAAAAAAAAAAAAAGCAAATAAAAAACTGGAATATGGACGCTAAGTTTAATCAAAAAACACACTTAAAATCTGTGAGGTTTAGAGGTTTTTGTTTTTAAATACCTTTAATATCAAGCACCAGTTGCTCACTGAGGTATGAACTGATGATTCCATCCTCGCTGAGTCTCCATTTTTGCCTGTCCTTCCCATGTTCTGTCCAGAGGGCGACTTTGGCCCCAGGCACATCTCTGCCCCCAATGACATCCAGACAAGCGTTGTTGGCCTAAGAAACAATGAGGGCAGTGAGATCCAGGCCACAGAGCCTCAGTTCTGTGCCTGCCTTGTCTCAGGCACTGAGCATAGGTCAGGAAATTGTGCTGCAGTTGGTAAAACCCTGGGAAGCAAGCGAGGAACAGAATATTCAACACCCACCCAAGCTAGCTGCTTGATCAAAGGCGGTGGTCTTTGTTACGTCGTTTCTTTCACGTTAAACCATCAGCTTTTTTTAATACTAATTAAAAGGGCATCAAGGGCAGCACGAACAGGAAATCACTCAGCAACTCACCTTGGACTTGAGGAGCCCCCGGCAGTAGTGCCAGAGCTGGGAGTCGCCGCCGCTGCGCGGGGCCACGCACACCGAGGTGGTCCTGATGTCTGCCAGGCTCCCTGCCGCCGTCAGGTACCTGCCCTGGGCCCTGCTCCTCAGCCTCAGGAACACTGCTGGCTGCAGGGGGAGAGAGGGACAGCACAGGGATCAGCCACGGCTACGGCAGAGGGCCTCCCCTCCACCTTCCCGCAGTCTTCAAAACTCTATATTCGACTTTTGATTTTGTTTTACGTCTGGCGTCTAAGCTCTATGTTCCATTTTTTTATTTTTTGTTTTACGTCAGTCTTCTGAACTCTATGTTCCATTTTTGCTTTCAGTTGAGGACGCTCGGTAACTTTTTTGGCTGGAAACAAAGGTGCATGTGAAGCACGGAAAGTGGTTTTTCACATGAAGATGGGCAGCTATAAACAGCAATGGTAAATAGGTTTTTTTTTTTGGTTTTGTTTTGGTTTTTTTTTTAATGTAATTATGGCCATAGAACTAATTCCCGTGCTCTGCCAAGATGCCTGGTTCAGCACATTTCGCTCGTTCCGAGGGCAGTCAATGGGCTGTACTCCACAAGCTTTTAATTCTTGGGACATAAAACTCACTGAGTTACACATCCAGCAACTTCAGCCCTCACTAACTGGAATATATGGCAGAGAGATACACCCCTGTTTTTGAACAGTCATGGAAAACAGGGCACTGACCTGGTTTCCCTGTTGCTTGGTTTACTCAAGAAATAAAGCGGATTTTGCGGAGTGTGAGCTTCTGCTCTGTTATTCACTGGTTTCAGCGCAAGTAAAGGGCAGCTCTGCTGGAACCCCAGCTTCAGCACAGCTTTTTTTTCTGGGAGCTTTAAAATATTTTCCATATTAAAACAAGCCTTGAGCTACAGCCAATAAGGCTTCTCTCCCACCAAGCATCCATCACCAAAACCTGTAGCAGTAGAGTGCTTAGGTAGTCTTTATGGTTTAGAGATCAAAACCTTTCAGTGAGACTCAAATTGGAATTACCTGGGGTGAGGCAGAGAAGGAAAACCTGGTGGGAACTGTTGAGACAGGTGAAAGAATCATAAAAGAAAGGCCGCATAAAATCAGGACTAGTCTGCTAAGTTGCCAAAGTTAGCCTGTCACATCTAAGTAATTTGCAATTTCCCATGCCAAAACAATCTTTGTATGAAAATTCGTCAGCATAACAACCTATTCTTGGATTGAAAAACAAATGCACCTGCACTAACATGGCATTTATCCCACGAGAATCAGTAAAGACAACAAACAAACAATGCAAGACTAGAGAGACTTGATGGAAAAGCAGAATGCCTTACTAACCAGCAGAATAATTGGCAAATAAGCTCTGAACCAATGAAAGCTGCAGACGAGGTCTGTAAAAACGGTATGAAATGAGTTGCGAAAATAAAGAATCGGCTTTTCCCGCGTGAAGAAAACGGAGTCGCGGCTAACTTATCCCAAGACCTGATGGCCCGAGGCGCCGGCCGAGCCTGCCGGGACCCGCGGGCCGGAACGCAGAGTCGGGAAGGAGCGGCCCGCAGGGACACGGAATTCCAGCGGGGGACGCACAGCGCAGGGAAAGGCTGCGGCTACAGCGGAAGGTACAGACACGCGCGGCGGAAAA
>WBMY01012612.1:95222-121229 GCA_013397315.1 Donacobius atricapilla | reverse complement strand
CATGCCAAACCAATACACTCTTCCTCCTGAGAACTTTGAAATTTTGCTTGGTTGTTGCAGGATTCATTAGCAGCTATTAAGCACTACTTCTAATACCTTAAAGCAATGAAGAATTTGAAGAAGAGTCAGTGAAATATCAAAGTGAAAAAGAATCAGTGAAATATCAAAGATATTTGATAGTCATGTAGAAAATTAAAGTCTATGTTTCCTTTAAAGTGTAAAGCTCAAACTGTGCAGTGGCAAGTTTGTTAGTATACAGCGACTGGAGATACACGTTGTGTTCCTCCTTTTTTGGAAAGGTAACTTCTATGGTTAACTCCTTAGAGACTGCACTAAGTAGTTTAATAATGTTCATGGTGACATCAAATAAAAATACCCTTGTTAAGAAGCTTTCAAGTATGAGACAACTAAAAAAACGCTAATTCGTCAGCCAGCATTTCATTTACCTTATAGAATATACAGGCTCAGAAAGAAAGAAAAAATGTTCCTGATGTCTGTAGGTTAACCAGCAGGTTTGCATGCATTAACAACTCTGCACTTGCAACTTCTTTCACTTAGATCAATGGAACTTAAGGCCAAATCTCTTACAGTTTGAGTGCCTTTTAGATAAGATACATGTACCTAAAACTTTCCAGTTTCTAGTGTAAAGTCAGGCCTGATTCTGCTGACGTTAGATGGGCACCCTGACAGAGGCCTTGGGCCAAGATGACAGCCTGAAAAATGTCCCAACTATTCATTAAAACATTTTTAGCAAGTTACTCTTTGGTCATCCACTACATGGTTGCTCTCCTATGGCAGTGCTGCTGGAAGTTCCTTAAAAGATGCAGTCATATATGACTTAGTGTCTGTGACCAAATCAGTATTTGGCTTACTTTTTGGAAATACATGTTCTTGCTTATGGTGTAACTTTGAAATCCAAGACTGAAGTAAGGATCTTATTCTTTGTCCCTGATAGCTTGTTTCATTTGGGTAGTAGAGAAGGCAGTCTTCAGCAAGGTGAGGTTTAAAGCTGATGTTTCTGCTTTAAATGTAAGTAATTCTTTCAAAAGTGGAGAATTGCATGTAAAAAGAGTACAATTAGATAATTCTTTAGTTTGGTGTAGAAATGTGGACTTGTGTTTTATCAGAACTCTATGCCTTGTAGCAGCTGCAAAGTGAGATTGCTACTACATGTGACAGATACTGGCCAAAAACTTGATGCTGTGAAATTAAACTCAAGTGTGACCTGCAGGGTACTGGTCAGCTGAATTACCCACACTTTTATGAGATTCTAGAAGAGTGGAAGATTTTTATACCATGAAAGACTACAGTTATATTTACCTTTGTAAACATTATTTAAAGAAAGAGGGGTCTTTGTATCTCAAAAAAAGATATGTGTCACCCTGATTTTTTTAGCCTTCTCTTCTGTTCACAGTTTTCATCATTTGGGGTAGTTTCTCATGCTCGGGTGATGTATAAACACTTCCAATGTTTTCGTAATTTCAAGGTAGTTTACATTTTTGTTCTTAGAGATATGGACAGCTGATAGACAGTTGTCTTGACCCATGGGATGGGGAGAGGTGTCAACCTTCTCCCCTGATCCCTGGCCTTTGTAGAAATACTATAAAATGGAGCCAAACCTTTTAATAAAATAGTTCATGCCTGTTGGGGGTTAGATTTGNTGAGACCAGACTGCCCCGGGCTTTTATGAAACAAAAGCCCCTCGAGGTTCCTGGTTTTGTTTATCATTAATGCTGTAATTGTTGTTGTTTGTTTGCCTTGTTATACATACTAGTAAAGAGCTGTTATTCCTACCCCCATATCTTTGCCTGAGAGCCGACTTAATATCAAAGTTTTAATAATTCGAAGGGAGGGGGTTTGAATTCTCCATTCCAAAGAGAAGTCTTGCCCTCCCTAGCAGATACCTGTCTTTCACACCAAGACAATGCCTTCTCACCAAAGTGTGTGTGTCTGTGTGACGAACAGCGTCAGATATGTAGAAATCCTTCATTTAATGATTTGTAATAACTGTACTAGAGCTTTAAAGTGTCATTTGGGGTTTTCTTTCTTAATTGTTGTAAGTATGTGCTCTAAATTCAAATACAAACAAACAAATGCAAAAAATAGGCTTGTATATATTGCAGCCATTGGCCAAATGAGAGAGCATGGAGCAGGGAATTCAAACCATCTCAGTATTATGGGGTTTAAGAAAAAACCTGTCGGCATCAGGCATAAGTATGATCTCCTCCTCCTTCTCCCAGTCCTTCAAGAAAATAAAGTCTTGTACATGTAAATTTCCTTATGAAGCTGTTTCTGTATTAAGCAAATCGTTGCATTAGTGTTTCAGTTCAAGAGATGTGACATGTGATCTTGCACCATGTCTCATCAGACCACAGTAACTGGGAGCAATGGCAAGTGGAAGTGACAGCCCCTGCCAGACCACAGCAATACAGTAGTGTTATAACCCAGTAAAAAGGACAATAATGCGTGTCATGCTTGTTAGTCTTCTTTTATTTTTTTAAGAACTTTTTACCTCTGGTTTAATACAGAGCAAAAGTGGTATTAAACACTAACTGTGCCAGACTAAAGTCTGATTTTGATATAAGCTGAGAAGCCTGATTTTCAGAATGATGACTGATTCTGCCCTCAAGTTTTGTGCTTGCATTGTTGTCGCTCTGGATAGGCACTGGGGCTTAATAGGGCTAACAAATCTGTTCTAACTGGTATCATAGCATCCTGTGTCACAGCCCTTCAGGAAGTCACTGTCTTGTGATAAATGCATGCAACATTATCTTTGTTGTGACCGCAAACCAATTAAATCCAGACAGATGGCTAACAGGTGATCAAAAAGAAAACAAAAATCCTTGGGCTTATGGTTGCTTTTGGAGGGTAAAACCCCAAACAAATTTACTTGTTACAGGTTTAAGCAGCTCTTGTGGCACTATTGCAAGGCTGCAATGCCTTTGTGAAAGAAGGTAACAGGCTGGAGGGAAGTGGGAGAAGACAGAATAAGTACCCTTATGTAAGTACAGTATGTCTCAATTAGGAAAGTGAAGTCAAGAGGTGCAAGGATGCTGAATGGGAACGAAGAGCCTGCTGGGTTTAGCCATACAGAGAATAAGATGTTTTATGCTTGGGGTATTACGAAATCATGTGCATTATGCTTTCAATACTTTATTGCTTCTACTGTTGGAGAAACCCTATTAATAGATAATTAATGAATTAGTTCATTATTTAATGAGCCCCTTTTCTGCTATGCAAAATGACAAGTATCAGTCTCTTTGAGGTAGAGGCTTTTTTGCTATTATAAGCATGAAAGAAGAAAATAAATAAATGGGATATGAAGCTGTGGTCTCAGTGCCTGCATAACCATTGTCAACTTTAAGTCTGGTTTTACAGGAAGGTTGCTTGAAATGCTTCGAACATCTCTTGATGACAACAAAGATGGTAAAATAAGTTTTGGCAAATCTTGTAGATGACACGTCAAAACCCATTCCTGTTTGCTGTCTTTTTAGAAAGTATTGATTTTATTGTATGTGTGAGTCACTGTAAAGAAGATTTATCTGAAGAGAATGTCACTATAATGGTTATGCAAAGGCTCTCCTTGAGAGGAAGGTCAGTAATGGAGAAGTAAATGGGGTCTTTCAAGCTGTTTAGTGGGCAGGTTTGAAATGGTAGTCTCAAACACAGGTATGGTTCATACCACAAGAGATTTCAGCTCTGAGAGCAAATAGCTGCATTTTTAAGGTGGGCTTGTTGTTTATAACAATAACAATAGCAGAAGTGTTCCAAGTGTTTGTTGTGTTACGCCTTTTCAACAGGAAACTGGATTTACATCCATAGATTACATTCATCAAAACTATGAAAGCAAACTTCTGGTTCAGAGATGAGTTGATGGAAGAAATATTGTGTGTAGCTGAAAACCATAGAAACAGATTTAGTGTAGAGGCATTTCCTCCTCACTGTTTACCAAGATTTCTTGTATCAGTGGTGGCATGACTGCATTTGAACTCTTGAAACTTTCTCAATATATTTTGAACAAAACGATTGTTTAACAATTTTCTGCTTTTTTTTTTCTAATTAGACCATACTCTGACCATTGAATGTGCAGCTGAAAAGGATGAAAAGATCTCGTTCCAGTCATGAATGCTCTTTTTTTTTTGGTACTGTTTTGATTTTCCAAGCTCAGAAAGGTCAGGGTTATTCAGCTTCCACTTGGCCTCCTTCTCTGAACAAGTAATCCACATTTCAAACACATTACAAAGTCTGGCTCTGATAAGAGGCATTGAAAACAACAACAGAATTCCAGCACATTACTCTGACTTGACTGCACCAATTACAGGACAGGCATGAACAAAAGCAGTAATGCTCTTGGGAAGGAGGCTTTCCCATATGGATGTGCACTGGGGCCAGTGCATTGTTGACTTTACAGTCCTCTTTGATAAGTGATCAAGAGCTATTATGTTTCTGTATACAAGCACAAATGGGTACATTTAAAAAAAGTGATGTTATCACCTTTTATTGTTGGGATTTAATTGCAAGTCACAAATCACAGATTGTGCTGGGTTGGAAGGGACCCACAAGGATTATGGAGCACAGCTCCTGGGCCTGAACAGAACCACCCCTGAAAGTCAATTACAAAGGCTGTGGTAGAGCTGAAATGTGTACGTGATGAAATATGAGATCCCTAGCTGGAAGGAACGGTGGATGTGGTTTTAACGGGTTTGTTTTCTGGATAGAAGGATTTGAGGGGTGGAGGGGGTTTATGAGTGTTCCTTAGGGACTTCAGTTATAAACTAGATGTTAAGTGAGTATAGTTTTGATGAAGAATGCTTGCTGTTTGTTGAATTTTTGGTGTCAACCAGATGGATCTTTACTCCGGAGCTGGGCCACCTCTGTATGCAGTCATGAGAAGTTAACAGGTTTCTTTGTTACAAAGATTGTTAAACCTTGCAAATGGAGTGCACACAACAACTGAGACACAGAGTCATCTTAATAATAAGGTTAACTTTTTACTAGCATAAAACAGACAGGGAGTGATGGCATTGAATTTACTTGAGCAAAAAAAAAAGAAAAAAAATTATTTATTTAAACTTTCACTGTGAAAAGTAACAGATGTTAGAGTTAAATTAATGAATGTTTTAATTTTTCTCCCATAATTTTTTAGGTATTCACTTATGGTAATGGTTTTTTTGGGTATGAAGATGCAGTTGAGGCTCTGGGGAATTAATTCAGCTTTCTCTATTACTTAGTAATTTGAATTCGATATTAGAGCAAGGATTTTTTTTTTTTTAATTTAATAGTCAAACTAGAAAAGTAATAGCCTACAATAAAAAATTTATGTCATCTTATTATAAGATCTCCTTGTGATCATTTTGTTTAATTCTTGGGTTACTTTTATGTTATACAAAAGCTACCTTAAAAGAGAAAATATAATAAGTTAAAAAGGAGACAAAATCCTCAACAACCAAACTGACTTTGGAATTTTTACAAAATAAATGGTCTTGGTACATAATTTTTGTAGTAAACTCATGTTAGCTGAAGAAAAAAAATCAGGTTGTCATACTGTACATCTGTTCTTAGATTTCCATGTTCTTGGTTAATAATTTCAGCTTCTGTTATTTCAGATTTTTTTTTTTTTTAAGTGCTCTGTTGGAAGATTCTGCTGCAATTTTTGACCAAGACATGTAGTCTGCTGATACTCATATAAGTATAGATCAGTCTACAGCCATTCATGAAAGAAGTGGTGCATAAACAATATGAATTCACAGTGGACCTGTGAAGAGAAAATTACTTTCCTGATGAAAAATGAAAGCAAGGGAGAAGAAATGAGGTTGAAGCATATGAAATTAAACCTTGCTCTTCTAATACATAGAAATTTGTCATTTATTATTAAGGCTCTAAGAACTTGCCAAAATTATTTCTTCATTAGAATTCCAGTCATACCTCAACCCTCTTTTTCCTTGTCCCCAAAAAAGTTTAAGTGGCAATTAATTTTTGTGTAGTGTCTCAGCTTTTAACCAAAGTACATCTTTCACATTTTTTGTGATGTATGTGGCCCTAGACTAATGAACAATAAACATTATTTGACTAAAAAAAAATCTTTAGCTGCAGACACAGGAAATACAAAATCAGTATTGTGGTGAAATATTTCATTTTCCTCTTTTTTTTATTTTTTTCTCCCCCGCAAAAAAGATTTGGAATGCATTAGGTTCTTTGAGTCAGCTGAGATACAGATGGAGCCAGTCAAATGTGGAGCATGGCCAGCATTCCCAAAAGATGTTTCAGTGTTTTCAGTTTATTTTCTAGTCAATAATTTTCACAGGAAAAAAAATGATGATAACACTGACAGTAGCGTCTTCTCTACAGAAAGCAGAGAGGATGGAATATTTCCATGTTGAATTAAAATGCAGACATTGCTGAGCAATGAAAACAAATTAAGGCAAATTCAGTAACTTCATTTTAAAAGCAACAGTGAGCTTTAATTGTCATAAATTCAGAACTAATTAAAAACATGTTGACAAAAATTGGACCAACAGCTTGTCATTTTCAAATCTAAGTGCAATGCTAAGTGCCAAGAATAAATTACAGAGTTTGAATTCAGTTCTTAGGTTTAGTGCATTTACTACATGTAGGATATCTCACGATCTTCTTGGGAGAAGACAGTAGAAAATTTTTAGAAAAATATTGTTTTCATTTGACTAATATTTTATAAATAAGCTCTGAACTTGATGTCTAAATGTTGAGAACTGGAAATATTGTCAGTGACTGGGTCTAGATGGGTGATTCAGTACTATGTTAACTCCATCCTGGGTGAGAACGAGGCACGTGCCATCTCTTCTCCTCCCTAACAGCATATGAGGAGGAAATAAAACTGAGGACATGGGCTCTAACATGGAGCTCCAAGTGGTCCAGATGGGTCCCAAATATGGATTATTAAATAAATAGAACCACAAGATGTGCTGCAGCATACAAATTGCCTCCTCAGTGTGTTCCCATCTGCTCTGATTCTAAATAGGTGTAATGTAAAAAGAAATACTAAAATCTCCAGGAGTTAATTACTTTAGGATCGATAAATTACCAAAATCTAGAATCACAGAATGGTTTGGGTTGAAAGGGACCCCAAAAATCATCTAGTTCCAACCCCTCTGTCATGGGCTGGGATGCCACCCACTAGGCCAGGTTGCTCATAGCCTCATCCAGGTTGGCCCAGAACACTTCCAGGGATGGGGCATCCACAACTTGTCTGGACAACCTGTGCCAGTGTCTGACCAAGCAAAGAATTCTTCCTAATGTCCAATCTAAATATCTCTTTCTTTAGTTTAAACACATTCTCCCTTGTCCTATCATTATCTGCTTGTGTAAAAAGTCACTGTTGCTNCTAGTTGAAAAAAGACTCTGTGCTCTTTTTTTTTTTTTTTTTTTTTTTTTTTTTTTTTTTTTAATTTTTAATAAGCTCTCTTTAGGTACTGGAAGGTCCTATAAGGTCTCCCTGATGTCTTCTCCAGACTGAATAACCCCAGTTCTCTCATGCTGCTTTCATAGGAGAGGTGATCCATCCATCTGAGCATGTTTCTTGCTCTCCTCTGGACCCCCTCCAAGAGGGGTCTAACAGGGTCCACATCCGTGTGCTGAGGACCCACACCTGGCTGGATCACTCCAAGTGGAGTGATCTACTCACAAAGGCAGAGTAGAGGGGCAGAAACACCTCTCTCAACCTGCTGGCCACACCTTTTTTGATGCAGCCCAGAACAGTTGGCTTCATCATTCTATGCTAGTTAAATTAATCAGTGTTTCCGGAATGTAAGAAAAGTAGTATTCTAGGGAATAGAGAGGATAAATCTTTGACCTGGAATCTTCAAAATATAAACCTTTGTATGTACAAGGTTTTGCTGCAACTCTCATATGACTAGAATGCTCTTGCACTTGGTATTCACGTCTTTCTGCTGAGCAGGAAGATAAATCCACACCAATATTCTGAATTAAGTTCTGTATTGGTGTGCACACATTTAAAACATGGCACAGGGTGAGTAACTGCAGAATTCAGAAGTTTTTGCATAGGTGAGGTGGTGTGCTTGTGCATCACTACGCACTGCAAGCGCTGGTGCTACTGCTGGATAAGTCTGAAACATCTTCAAATTAGGACCAAAAATACCATGGATTTTAAAAAAGTGTAGGTTTACCCAAACATCCTTTCACCTCAACTTCAATGAAGGGCTTATGGCAATATACTAGATGTCTCTTAAAATACAGCCCTAAATTAATTAGTGAAGTCCTCTAGGGTCCACCCTAACACAAGCTGTAAATTTGCAGGACCTGTATGTGAAGTGGGATGACTGATAGGCTGTAGAGTAAAGGCATGTGATTATTTTACTCTTTTAAAGAAATCAGTGACAAGCATACCAGTACGGGATTTTTTTTCTCTCAGCCAATTACTTGTTTATAATTGAAATTTCCTGAATGACTTTGCAGGCTTTGGCATCCTGTAGCAAGACCTCAGAAAATGAATAAGAACTATTTATACAACTAGTAGAAATACACAGGAATAAAAGCATGTGTAGTGAAGGGCAGAATGAAGTTGTTTGTGCCTTCTTTGCTGGTTAATGGTCTGGGTAAATCTCAGAGTAACTTTATATGCCTAACCAAATTTCAGCCTGTCTTCCTTTCAAGGCTCTCAATTGCTCAACAACTGCCCTGAACAGAGTAGAATAATACAACTTTTCAGCAATGAGGAATGGTTAAGGACTTAGTTCATTAGAATATCAGTTGTGCTGAATTGCACAACCCCATGTGAAGGATGTAATCCGTATCCCTAGGAATGCCAGTGGAAATTTGAGGTGTGACTCATGAGAATTATGAGTATAATATTATCCAATTATTTTAAGTCAGTTATAGCTAATATAGAAATGTACAAATACTCTAGCACACCTTAAAAGATAAAATTAGAAATATGTGGGGCTTTTATGTGTATATATATGTGTGTGTGTGTGTGTGTTCAGCAGTGTAAAAGGAGGGCTGTATTTTCTCACACACCTCATGGCTTAGCTGTTTTTTTGCTAGCTTGCTGTGTTAAGTTGTCAGACTTAGGCAAGAAATGAGTTGCTTCATTTGAGGTATAACGAATACTTTGCTTAAATTGTCTTTTTTTTCCCGACAACACAATGCCTAGCTGAGAAAATTTAGTACAACAAGGTTCATGTTGCAAGAACAGGTTTTCCAGTATTCTCTTATGCAACTTAGAGTAGTTGACCTTTAATTAACAAACCTCTCAGTGGTGCACCTTACTGCAAAAATAACCAAGACTTATACTTTTAACATTTTTTCATAATAATCACCTCTGAGTTTGCTAGTTCTGTGTATTTAAAATAACCCTAAAAGATTTTCCAATACCTCTAACTGAATGTATTTTTTTTTATATAATATAAAGGCCTTTAGCAGGAAGTCCTTAGTGACTTTTTGTTCAGTTACCATGGTAACTTTGAACTTTCTTTGGCTGTGGAAAAAAAGCATTCTTTTTTCACTATTAAGAAAAAAAAGTGTTTGGTTTTAAGCAAGAAGGAAAAACAGACATAGTTTATCAGATGAGCTTGTATATTTTCAAAAATCTTTTTTAGAGTACATTGATTTTTTTTTTTTTTTCTGTTTAGGTACCTATAAAATTACTGAAATGGAGAGGAAGCAACTAATTTAATGAAAATTAATGAAAAATTAAGAAAGTTAATAACCAGGGAATACTATATATATATATATAAATGGGAATTAGATTGCATTCATATAATTGATTAAACTTCAAATGTTGTCTTTGTAGTGTGATCCAGCTCAGATCTTAGAGAATTTAAAGAAAAAAACAAACAAAAAAACCATAATGAGGTTTGTATTAGAGCTGTGCTTTATTAAGCCTCTTATTTTCATTTGAAGGATATGAGTGTAAGTGTAAGAATACCATGAATGTGGGGTCTTGCTGTGGGAAAATATTTAATGTAATGCAGGAAACAAATATTCATGTGGGCAAATTGCTTAAAAATAATACAAAGATATACTTGAGTTATTCATGGTCTTTAACATCAAGCATCTTTATTTGCATCAACTTGAGAAAATATTGATAGAAGGATTCCTTCGTAGGTTTTTTATAACTATTTGGATCAAAAAGATTTATATCTGGTAATTTGGAATTATCTTTGTGATGATTATCAAGGCAATATGTTGGTAAGCAATTAAAATGTATAATCAAAAATGAGCACAGGACAAAATCCCTGCCTTGGTAGTATAAAGCTTGAAAGCTTTCATTAATTCCTGCTTTCCTTTATTATATTAAACATTTTTAAATATTCTCTTGATGAAAACCAGATTAGTTCTAATTGCATAACAAGTACTTTTGTGATACTATAATAGAAAATACTCTGATGTAGCAAACCAAGGAAAAATAAGACTATATGAGCTACCTCCAGCTCCATTTTTTGAAAAGAGTTTGTGTAGTCAGCAAAGTTACAGTGGTTTTACCAACATCTGCCAAGTTCACCCCATCAAGTTTCTCCACTTTTCTTTTTCTCTTCAAAACTATCTAAAATATAAGCTTCACTTTTGTGAATCATGTTGCCAATGGAAAAGAAGAAAAATATTGGCTGAGATGTGATAATTAAAAAAACAGAAACCAGTAGGCCTTTTTCCTTGGTGAACAGTACAAAACTGTATTTGGTGTGAGGGATAGCTGATCAGAAACACCTGCATGGTCAATTAGGGAAAAGATCAAACCCTAATTTTCAGTGATTGATATTGTCATATTATTATAAGCCATATTTATTCTAAATTAACTATTTTGGGATTGGATATTCTTGTTCTAATACCGCGTGGAATGTACCTCATCCTGTCCTGCACTGGAAAAAAAAGAGTTGTTGATTGTTGGTTTTTTTTTTCTCCCAGTGTTATCCTATGAGGGTAGTATAGACAAGTATGATGTATATCTTTTAAAATCTAATAAATACCAGTCTTGCTTTAAAAGCCTTGAAGTTGGGAATGATAATGTTTGGCTGAGACACAAGCATTGTTGCTACAAGGAGCCACACTTTCAGATTCTGAGGAACTAGATATCAACATGAGGAAAAAGCCTCAAAATTAGGATTAGGTTTTAAAATTAGTTTTAGTGCATAGCCTTTTGTTACACATCCTAAATATTGTAAGCAAAATACTTAGATGCAGCAAGTACCTACATCTTCAGAGTAGATTGTATTAGCTTCTAGGATATAATAAATCCACTGGGCCCAATGCCTGAATTAACATAATAATTAAAGCTTCAGCACATTGTTGTAGGTCACAGTAAGAAAATGTTTAATCTTTCTGCATTCATCTGTGTACATTCAAGGCATTGGAAGGTCTACAGGGACTGAATTAAATTTAAGTGTATCACAAATGAGCAGGGTGTTTTAAGAAAAATGTGAAAAAGATTTAACTTTGTTGGGAGCTGTTCATAATTGGTTTTGTTCTGACAATAAAAGATACAGCAAAAATTGGGTCACTACTCAAGTTAGAGTGCAATTAATGAGAGAAAGCCATGGGTGTATGGCAGCCAAAACACAGAATTATCCTGCATCTGCCCACTTGAGGATTTGGGGTTGGTTTGGTTCATAGATCATTGTCTGTGGTCAGCTGTGCCTATAGGAAAAAACAAGTACTGGGCTGGAGTGAGTAAGCACAGGATGTAGTAGATCCTCTGAAAGTTACTCTACAAAATTAGCAGAGTGTAAAGAGAACAAAAATGTGCTTTTCCAAACATAATTCTAGGCTTGAAAAATCGATGACATTGTGGGGAAGCTTTAATGTCATTTCATGAGTCTCGATTGAAGCCAAGGAATACTAAAAGTTATCTTGTCCTGGCACTTCTCACCAGCCAGTGAGAACTATCTGGATGTTGATAATTGCACCACCAGAAATGGGTCAAGATACAGCTCGTTTTGAAACCAATTTGGAAATCCATGGTAAATTCCTGAGTTTTAATAGAATCTCTGTCTGCAGTTTCCCTTTATTCTGAAGTAGTTCTTTGTTAATACAGGTGTAAATGGGTTGAGTGATTTAATGGCTGATTTCCTGTGCTAGGCATACACGTGACAAAAGACTCACAACAGGATGGATGAGGAGAAGTTCTGTTTGTGTTACTGTATTCTGACGAGACAGGGCAGGCTGCTCTTCAGCCTTTCTTTGTGCTTGTGCAAAAAGCCCCAAAACGTGGAAGATGAGGATAGAAAATAAAAATGGGGAACATGAAGTTGCCTAAATTCGTCTGTTTCTTGCATGGCAGTATGGAAAGTTGCTTATTAACTCAGCATTGGGGGAGTAGGGAAATAACTGAGAGGGGTGTAGCAGTAAAAACAAGAGCTGCAGGAGCTGCCCTTGGTTACATCAAACATTCCTAATTTCAAGGCTAACAGACTGATGAATGTTGCCTGCTTTTGTTTATGAGATGGAAATACTTCAGTGAGCATATTGTCTCCATAGCCCCAGACTACAGTACAAACAAATAATCCTTGAATAATAAAATAATCAAATAATCCTACAGTTAAATTGTGTTTTACCTCTAAATTTTGGTTTAGAAATCCAATGAAAATGAACTCAGGTAGAAGTGAATTAAGAAAGAATGAACTGCTAGTCTGCAAATTTCTAATTTAATGACAATTAAGCAGATTTCTTAATGATGCACATACCTTTAATTTTAAACTGTTTACATCTGTACCATTTCATTTGAGTATTGTGATATAATGTTACCTCAACAATGGAACTGATGGGCAGGACTCTAAAATACTTTAAACACAGCTTTTTATTGGGTTTGAATCCAAACCCTTAGGAAATCTGTAAGGTGTAGGAGCCTTGAGGAGAAATAGAGATAATAATTACAGAATGCAGATGCAGTAATTCCCTTTCCTGAAAGTTCAGAAAGGTTTAAATAGTTTTGTGAACATAATAACTGACCTGGTGGTTCGGTGATGAATCCTAGTGTGTTTTGTCAAGAACTCTTCAATTTTAATTAATTTGAAAGTATCCAGAGTAGTAATCAAATAGCTTCAGAAATGTAATGCCATATATTCAGACCAAATGTCTTGTGTATTGTGCACAAAGGGCTTTACTAATTTTCTCAGGGTGCTATAAAATGATGAGGGGCTTTAGAAAAACAAAACTATATTTAGCAATACAAAGAAAACAGTAGGGTTGTAGAAGAAGGTTGAATTAATAGCCTGTGTAACTCAGAGTGCATGCATTTTCTGTATATTGAGTCTATCACTCTGGCTACTGTAAGATGGCATTTTTCTAACATAATAAGTGTAAAACCTAACCAGCCTTTGGGACTGTGCATCTAAACAGGAGACCTATGGGGGCACAGGTGGGGGAGAAAGCATGGAGTCTGCTGGTAAGAGCGTTTGTGGTCAAGTAATGATTTGAAGCAAACTTTCACTTACTCTATACTGTAGCGGGATTTTTTTTTTTTTTCTCTGAGGGGAAAAGAAGGAGTTTTATTACACTGGAAGTTTTCATAGAATTTGTTCTATGCTGCAGTATTTGTGTGTGAATAGTCACTCTGGTTGTAATCCTTGCTCCTGATTCCTGTGTGGTTTAGTGTGGGACCAGCAGTCATGCTCAAGCTGTGCAGGAGGAATCAGCCTGTGGTTGAAGCCTAGGCTTCAGTCTTGCTTTTTTTCCACATTTGTTAGGAGACAGAAATTTGTGGAAAATAGATGTCAGTTGCCAAAACATTTGGTGAAGGATACAGGCTCTGTTGCTTTTTCCCTGCCATCCTCAGGCAATGGCTCAGTGGAGTACCAGCAGCTGTGGTGAACACAGTCTTAGTGCCTTGAAATGAGAACCTCAGATGCTGAGTGCAGATTAGATTCTTGAAAGAGTACCCAAACCTGAAATTTATTTAATGTGCTTGTCAGTAGAGCCTTACAGCTTTTCTCTTTTGATTATCCTTTGTAAGATATGTTAAATTATTTTTTCAGTTGTGTTTTCTTCTGTAAGTGTTTTTTGGATGATTACAGACTTGTTTCTATTTTGTATCTGGAGGGCAGAAGGCTGTAAATAATGCTAAGCTCCTATGCAGTAATAATAAATATTGAAGTATTTTAAGCAGTTATTTTAGACAAGTTCTTGGAAAGGTGAAATTACTTCCTAATATCTAATGTTTGTAAAATGAGGCAGTATCTCTGACAGTGTCACTCTTTTTTTTATCTCCATCTTTTTTCTACCCTTTCCATTACCAGAGAAATGAGTTGTTAAATTTTATGTTAGATCCATGCAATGATGCAAATATGCTGCATTATCTATGACACTCTTAAGTATCTCATTTTCTTAGACATATTTATTGTATAAAGAGCAGGATAAAGTACCAGTGGTGCAAATGTGCTGTCTTCAGTGGAATTTACCAGCAGATAGCTTGGCCCAGTCATGACAGCAAATCTTTTCTCTAAAATATCAATATAGCACTAGAGTCCAATTATTTTTATACTCTGCTAATCTTCTTTTGCTTTTACAGTGTTCCTGCAGGCTTCTATAAAAAGACTTTTGGTAATCTCAGTAGGGAGGCCTCTTTATCAAACAGTTTCAAAGACTTATGACTTCTGAAAAAAAGAAGGAGGTAATACTGATTTAATGGAGAAAGGGGCCAGTCAGTCTTCAAAAAACTAAATGTGAAGCCTATATAATACTGATTATTTTGCTACTTGCAGAAGTTTTCTTGGATTTTCACAGATTTGATAATAAGACTTGAAGAGATTTAGAAATCTTTTATATTTTTAAAATACGTGCCTAAAATGGTCCTTTAAATATAAATCTAGACATAGCTCTTTTTATATATTCATAGTTGAAAATAAATCAATGCACATATAGTTTATAGCTATGGTCAGGCCAAGAAACTTGCTTATCAATTTTTGAAAGTCTCATTTAAAAGAAGAATTGGTATCAAGAGTATATCTTGCAAGCCTTATTTTGTTATCACTGTACTGGAAGTATGTTAGAACATTATTAAACTCTGTTTAAGAGTGAATGTTGCCAAGCCCTGGTATTTATTGAAAAAAATAAGAATTGTTGTGGAGAAGGACCTGGGGGTCCTAGTGGACAACAGGCAGTCCCTGAGCCAGCAGTGTGTCCTTATGACCAAGGCGGCCAATGGTGTCCTGGGGTACATTAGGAAGTGCGTTGCCAGCAGGGCAAGGGAGGTGATCGCACCCCTATGCGCAGCCCTGGTGAGGCACATCAGGAGTGCTGTGTCCAGTCCTGGGCTCTTCAGGACAAGAGAGATATGGAGCTGCTGGAGCAGGTCCAGTGGAGGGCTACAAAGATGATCAAGGGACTGGAGCGTCTCTCTTATGAGGAAAGGCTGAGGGAGATGGGGCTGTTCAGCCTCAAGAAGAAAGGACTGAGAGGGGACCTCATCAGTGTCTCTGAGGGGAGATGTCAGAGGATGGACCAGGCTCTACTCAATAGGACAAGAGGCTCTTGGCAGGAACTGATGCACAAGAAGTTCCTCCTGAACCTGAGGAAGAACTTTGCTGTGCAGGTAACTGTGATCTGGGATGGTTTGCTCAGAGGAGGCGTGGAATCTCCCTTGCTGGAGAGATTCCAGAACCATCTGGACACAATCTTGGGCTGTGTGCTCTAGGATGACTCTGCTTGTGCAGGGAGACCAGACTAAATGTCCCACTGTGGTCCCTTCCAGCTTGACCTATTCTGTGATTCTGTGAAGTGATAGCAAGAATTATCTTGTTTATAAACTAACAGTTGTTACTTGAAACACATTAAGGTATCCATCAAATTTCTTTGAATTGTATCCTCCTTTATCATGTCATGGGGTAAGTTTTAGAGAATCATGGAAAAAGGTATGGGGGAATGGATTTCAGAGCTTTAATATTTTATTGATGTCTTGCTATGTGTTTAAGAAGCTTTTCCATGCTACAGAGTTGGAACATCTGTAAGCAGGCTTGTTTCATGAAGTGGTTTTGTAGTGGCAATGACTTAATTCAGCGACACTTCTTTCTTAAAACTTTTTGTTATGTAGCTGCTACCAGTCCTTTAAAACTTGATGTAAATTGCATTGATAGCTATCTCTGCTTATTAGCAAAAAACCTTATGTATTTTATTTCAGTCAGATAAGTCAGATTTTGAGACTGCCACATGTGAAATTATCATCTGAGTATCTCTGGTTTTATTTACACAAAACCCTGGTGTTATATTAAGTAAGAAGCTCTTGCTTAATCTGAGCAGTGCTCTTTCCTCAACATCTTCCGTGTTCCAAAATACTACAACCTAAATTGTGATTGGGGGTAGGAAGAAGAAGGAGTATCAAAAACAGTTATATCCTCTCAAACCATTAAAAAAAAAAAAGGTAGTTTTGCAATTTTCTTTATTGTCTTGGAAAGTGAGTGTTAATTTAAGAACAAACAATAGTGCCAGAAAAGCAAAAAATAGCTACAATTCCTTGGTGTAGAATATCATCTGTCACATTACCGTAGATTTCTTGAAGCTTTATTGTCTTTTCCAGAATGAAATGTGTTAAATTAGTTTGAATTCAATTTGCCTTTTCCCCTAGCCTTTGAACCCTACTTTTATGTATTCTTTTATCTGACTACTGCACACAAAATACAAATAGAGGTGTGGGGTTTTTTTATTATTATTAGGGCTTATTCTGGTCTTCAGATGTGATTGGGGATTTCCAGTGACTGCTGATAAGTGAGAACACTGACCAGCATATGGCTCAGCCCACCTTTGCTGCCCAGCAAGAATTGCAGTGCAATAAGAAAGGTCTCTGAAGGAGAAAAGCTGAGATACAGGGAAGAAGAGAGTGGAGAGCAGCATTGAAACAACAGGAAAAAAACCTGAAAGTAAAAGGTCAGAACATTTCTAGGAAGATATGTCACAGCCTCCAGAGGTGGTAGCAGCACTGTCATAACCATCAAGGTTTTCTGTGTGTTGGGAAGTCCTTTTGAGTGTTTCATCTGAATTTTTAAGTAGTCATTTCCTGATTCTGGATTTGCCCTTGAATGTTTCTCCTCATATGTATGCAGGTGGTTGCAGTTCTGTGTAAATACCTGTGGGTGTTTTTCTCTGTAAAATACAGACAGGTCAGCTGCTTTTATTGCTCTGACCTTGACCAGAATCCCTGTTATACAGATAGTTATTAATATTTTTTTCAATTTGCCTCCGTTTTAAAATGCACATTTATTTATTTAACTGTGGACACATAGTTGATTCTTCTTTCCAGAGCAGAATAGATTCCTTACTCAATCCACTAAAGATCTGTGCTATACTCATCAATTAAATGTTTCTGTCGTCCTTTGTGCTTTGTCCATCAGTTACATTAATAAAGATAAAATATCATTAGTCATTGTAGTGGTCATTAATCAATTTAACATTTGGAGGAAGGTTATCTGAATTTTTAATGAAGTTTATTAGAGTTCAATAGCAATTGTTCAAACCAATTTAAATTGGCAATATTCTTTTGCTCTAATTGAAAATTCTTCTACCTTTGTCATTCTTTGGAAGAAAAAACTGTTTCCAAAAAAACTATACTGAATTTCTTATAATTCTTACTTTATTTTTTAATGATAACATTTCTGATCCCATAGCTCATTTCAGCACCTGACCTAGGTACTGATGGTGGCTGAAAGTAATTCTGGGGTGCCAAAAGAAGTATCAAATGCATCACAAGAAGGCACATTTATCCTGATATTACTTCTTATATGCAGCCTTTTGTTAAAAAATACAGTTTGGGCTGATTATTTTCCACGTGACAATGAATTGGGATAATGAAGCTCAGAGTATTTTTGACTAATGGTCTGCCTATCTTTGAGAAGTTTTGAGCTTCTTCTAAATCCAGAATTAATCAATAAAAAAGAGTTCTTTTACTCTTTGTAGCTGACATAATAATTCTTTTCACTTCATTTGAAGAGGCAGGCTTGCAAAGAGATATTAGGCATGGCTTGTTTAGATTAAATATTTCTAGTATAGCAACAGGCCATTAGCACATCTCTGCTCGTTATTTTGAACAGCAGATTTCTTCAGCTGAGGCGTCAGCTTCTCAGATCCCCTTTGTTGCTGTAGGATCCTTTCATAGAATGTATTCTCTGTATGCTCAGTAACTCAGAAAGAGTTTTTTTGTTTTTTGTGTGAAAAATCTTTCTTAAATGGGAGTATCCTCAACAGACTGGAAGATGTAATAAACCAACTGTTTTCATAATAAATTTCCCATATTTATAGGAAGACCAAGAGTTATAAATAGCTTCTTCCAAACATGTTTTGAAGACTAACACAGAGATCCACTGACTTTTCCCAAATGCTTTTATGCAGACATTGTATCATTACTTCAATAATACAATCTTAGGCAGAGGCAGAAAAAGAAAAAGCAAAAGTTTTGTTAATCCCCTCTGGGAGATGTTTTGTTTTACCTTTTTCAAAACCATGCTATAGCTCTTTTTACTGAGTCAAATGCTACATATTCCTGCAGTACCTCTCTGAGACAACTGCAAAACTGGTTTTATCGCGGTGGCTCATCGTGTACATAGTACCATTGCAGTGGCTTTCCCCCTGCGTCTCTGGAAAGCTTATTGCTGCAAAGGGTGTCTTTTAACAGGAGTTAATTAGGACTAGAAAATTGCTTGTTGTTTTTTATTGCATCTAAACCCCAGGACATGATGCACTAATCCTCTAGTGCTGTGTGGTGCCATGAGAGAGTTATTCAACTGATGTCTCAGAAGTTTATTAGCTTTGAAACTGTTCCTTATAAGATCATTTAACTCATTAACTCTTTCTACACATAAAATGTGTTAGTTGGGGATTATTTTCTTCCTTGTTCTTTCATTTGAAATGTGTCCATAAGTATAGCACCGACAAAGTAAAACCAATTTTTCTTTCTTCTCCTATTCCACATTTTTACTTAGGACAATGAAAAACGAATGCAACTCATTTGGAAAATGCTCAGCAAGGAGTAAGGTGCTACTGCTTCATCCAAGAGGCAATACAGAAAATGGATTTTTATCTAGGACAGAGACTGCTTTCAATTTTTGGAAGAGTAACTGCATTTGTTTTTCCCAGTATGCAGAGGAAGAATTTATCTTACCTGTTTCATCAGTCAAAGAAAATTAACTGTAAACATTGCATTTACACAGGTTATATACTTATGGGGAGTAAAATTAAAAATGCTATTTTCTCCTATCAGAACATTACTTTTTCTACCAGTTCTGTAAGCCATTTGATACTGAAAGTCTGTGATTTTGATCCTTAGAAAACTAGAAATCTGCATTTTGCAGTATACCTGGGAAAAGGCTAAGGAGGAATTATTAAGGCCTGGAAAAGGCCTTTGCAAAGTTGTCCAGCACAGTTTTTAGCTTAGTGCAGAAACTGAAGCCTGTATTTATTTGTTGGTATAATTCTACTTTGGTTTCCCAACTTCTTTCCAAAAGTCATAAATAGTTCTAAGGCACCTTTTGGGTTGAGTAAAAGTAGTTTCTCCTGTGAATGTAGAAGTGATGTGAGAGTATTTGACATTTTGCAGTTTGTTCTTAATTTAACAAGAATACCTTTAAAATCATTATTTTAAACTTTGGAGCTTTGAGTAATTTTTTGAGGCATTATCAATACGATATCAAGTGCAGGGCATTGTCATCTACTTATTAATAATGCAACTGCTAATTAGAAAACATTCTCCTATTTTCACCTTCTAGCTATTTAGTATTTAATGGACACTAAGATGGCACCATTCCTGAAAACTCCTGCTTGCTTTCCTCTCCCTCCCCAATTGCAAATCTGCTTTTGAAGTGCATACTCTGTGTGATTAAATAAAAAGACATGAAAATTAGTGAGGAAATTGCATGGTGTAGCCATTTTAGTTATGAATTTAAATGACTGTTTAGCAAAATGGAGTAATTTATCACTTATCTAGTGTTCCCTGCAAGTCATTTATCATGAGTAGCAACAATTATAATTATATTCTAATCTGTGATGGTGGGAAGGGATCAGAGGCTCATACTTCAGAGGTTCATACTTGTTGTGATTGGCTACTGATTTAACGATTGCGTGTGAAACAGAACAGGAGCTGGAAAGCTTTCCTAAGTTTCTTTGCATCATGATATTATACCTGACTGTATCAGTTATTGCCGCCCTGATTTTTCAGCCTTGTGTGTCTCACTCAAGAAGGTTTCATAGTTTTCAGTTTCTCACACACGGGTGTTATAAATAGAAGCAATGTTTTTGTTAGTTCAAGTTAGTTTACATATTTTTTTCTTAGAGATATAGACAGTTAATGGACAGTTGTCTTGACCAATGGGATGGGGAGAGGTGTCAATCTTCTCTCCCAGTCCCTGGCCTTTGTAGAAATACTATAAAAGTAGAGTCAGATTTTTGTAATAAACAGTTCATGCCTTCTCACCAAGCAGAGTGTGTTTGTGTGTCTAACAGCAACAAGTTATGATGTTAATTTTTTCTCAGCAGGTAGAATTTTTCTTTGCACCTCATTGTACTGCAATGGATTCCAATTTTACTTTTATGTTGGACACCAGTAGTGCACGCTTTGGTGCCCAGGATCACAGGTGCATTGTGTTTCTTAAGATAAACCATATTCTGATAGTACATTCCAGGAACAGCAACTCTGGCAGTCCAAAGCACTTGGTTATAGCAACTAACCAAAGTTTTACTGTGTCATGGTTTTGAGTGGAACATTTTCTTCCAGAGAAAGGCTTGGATTGGTTCACCAGATCCCTGAGCCTGTGGAATGAAAAGACATTTCTACAGCTTTGCTTTTTTTTTTTTTTTTTTTTTTTTTTTTTTTTTTTGCAAAAGGATAATTTAAAACAATAATAATAAACCTTTGAGAATTTCTCAGTCTTGCAGAATAAATTGCTTATGGTCTTAAATAACTTCTCTGGTTTTATTCTCATGTTAATCTAGTCATGATTACCTCATAAAGAAATTATTCCCTCAAAAAGAGAAGGGACACAGAAATTTGTACTTACTGGAGAGGGAAGGGGGCATTAAAGAAAAGGAAATCAACAGGTAGATACTTCCCAGCTGTGGATTTGGAATAATTAATCTGATTTTTTCTCCAAATTTCTTCATTGGAATCTTCTGTGGAGACTTGTTTTGAGGGCAAGGAGTATAGTTTCTGGAAAGGAAAAGAAAGATTGTGGAAATGTAAGGAAGCATGGAAGATCCTTCTGCTTAGAAAAGTTATTCACAAGAGATAGGAACAGAAAACTGCTGGTCTATAACAACAACAGTACTTAAAATGAAAAAAATTAACTCAACCCTAACCGATAAAGCAGACCCTTTGCTTTCTCTCAGCATTAATTTCTTAGGCTTTATCATAATTCCATCATGTTTGTTGGTTACATACTTAAGTCTTATTTTTTTTAATTAAACAGTATTATTTTGGTTTCTTCTTTGAGTGCCTGCATTTTATTTCTAGATGCAATCTGGTCATCCTTTATTATGTGATTGGGAAACAAAAAATGGTCAAATTCAGTATAACATCTGGAAAACTACTTTATAGTCTTTGTGATTTTTTGTCTTAAGATCCAGTGAGTGACATATGAATGGAAGGGTAAAGGCTGGCTTCCTAAAAGAGCAGTGTGCTGAGAAACCTTGGGCATGAGGCATCCTGAGACCACTCCAGGTTCAACAGTACACACCTCATGTGGAGAATATTCCCTTCGTGCGGAATGGCAAGCCATTAGTTTGCTATTACTGCAAAGTGTGCCACAGAAGTAGCAATTCAGGCTGTCTGGTTTTATTGTATCAGTCATTCTTGTTAATGATTTTGTCTACATGCTGTTTTAGTGTAGTTTTCCTAAGTTGCATTACTTTCTCAGAAAGACTTTATAAGTTGATGGTGTAGTGGATAAATGCTTGAATTTTAAATTGTTGTGAAATGGAGCACTGAACAGTACATCTGGGAACATACTAGATTCTGGTTTGGCATAATTTATTTATTCAGAACACATTTAATGTTTTGAAGATTGTAGAGAAGTAACTTGGTTCTTAGACTATCAGTGGTGTCAGCTTATTTTCTCTTTTACAGTAATTATTTTGGCAGACAGATATATTGATAGGACTCTACCAGGTTTTGCTGTGTAATATTAGATGGGTTTGTCACATGAGTTGTTGGGGTTTAGTTAATAAACTTTTGGGTTCTTCTTATGTAGAGCGACATTGCAGCTATCAATAAATTGGATTTACACTTGCTACAATTTTATTTCTTTTGTCTATGGTTTCATTATTGTTACTAGCTAGTAAGATCAAAGCAGCTAGTCCTTTGTATGTGATTTAAATCAGGCATGATCAAATTATTATGGATACAGCCAGACATAGTTTATGATGGAATACTGCCAGTGAGATGGGTGGTTGTGGTACAAAACCTAGCATCATGCCTTTATAGGCCTGTAAAATATGCTAAGGCCAATGGAAGTATTGCTTCTGTATGTTTTATCAGACTAAGGATTAAATGAACTTCTAAAGAATTTAATATTAAAACTGTTGTTGACTTCAATGGGGGAAAGAAACAAACCCTTTCTGCAGCAACAGGTGCTTTAATAGAGCGCTTCTCTTGTTTGAATATTTTCTGTGACACAGTATGCCATTCTATATTTGCACATCTCCTGTAATTCTGGATTTTCACTGCCATAATATACAACAATTTACACTCCTCAAAATTCAGAATAAAAACATATTATGCTCCTGTATGGTTTTCATATTATCTTGTGCTTTTCTATGCAGGTAATTACATTTTAATCATTAAATGAAGTGCAACACTTCATACTGGCTAGAATGACTGCCATGCATTTTTAATGGTTTTTCTAAGTGTCATTAAGTGATAATTTGAAAAAATAAATAAACAACCAGCAGTTTACACAACTGGTTATTAATGAAGCCTGTTTTAATTTGCTTAAAGGATCAACAAAAATTGTGATATGAAATGTAACAACAGATTATGAGTGGGTTTTTTATGTAAAACATTTGAATGTTTTATAGGTTTTTTTAATGTCCATCCTAAATATATGCATTTATATCAAGCTCATCTTTTTGATATTAAAAAGTTGAAGTAGAATTGATTACCAATATTTTTTAGTGATTTTTCTGTCCTGCACTGAAACATTTTGACTCGTATGCTTTCAGCTCTGCATGTGCTAAAAAGTCCGATTTTCAGTGACAAAGCACAAAAAAGATTTCTAACCTGATTTCCTCTGCTTGGTTATCCAGAATCTTTGCTAGCCTTTGGCAACCCTGTGGGTGTTTTACCTCCTATCTTCCCATTTCAGAACTGGCATGGCAAGGCAGATTTTGAGTTGCAGTGCCCAATCATTTCCCAGATATCAAAGGTAGCAAATGTGCCTGAGCTTTCATCCAAATGATCGTATGAGGAAAGTTTAATTTTTTGTGAAGAATGAATCACTCTGAAGACTGGATAAATGTGGAGGTATTTTATTGATATTCCCTCCCCTGCTTCAAATAATTTATGCAATATTTGCAGTTTGGCCAACTAGAATATTGTCATAGAAGATATTTGCATTCATGGCACAGAAAGAGTGTAAAAATAGCAAATAATAGGAATTTTTCGTTTGTCACGTGAGCAGAAAAGATAGTTTGGTAGGAAAAGCATGCAGTTAGTGTGTTTATCTGTAGTTCCAGGTTTTTTCACTAAATGTTTCTTCTGAAGTATAATGCTGTGTTCAGTTTGTTGTTTGTTTTTTTTTTTTCAAGAGAAATTCAGTTTTTGAACAAGTGATTGCTAGTTTGATGTAAATAGAAATAATATTTTCAAAGATTTTAATTTGGTGATATTGATTACCATGGACTGTATTATTGAAGTTAAAAGGAATGAGAGAGGGTTCAAAAATTAGAAGTGAATTCTGCAGGGGAATTGCTTGAAGAATTACTCAATTTTTTCTTGGATGAACTGCTTACTTCCTCAGGTCCTTGCTTAGGAATAATTTTTTTAAAAGGACGTGGCATGTATTTAAGTTCCATACATTTTCAGGTCTGTGTGAATGACCTGGTTTTACAGAAGCAGTTTATAGTGCATAATGTGTGTACATAAATATTTTGCATGGTGATTCATTATGTCCTTCAGTTTTTTTGTGGTATAGTCATTAAATACCTGAGACAAAACTACAAATACCAGTTGCTGCGTCTGTTTTATCATCTCTCCATTGTAGGTGTTCATGCTGCTTTAATATTCCTGTGCAGCAAGCACCCATAGCAAATAAATTTGCTCTTGAGCATTTTATGGTTATATTAAATATTCATTAGATGAGATGCAGGCTGCTTTTTGAGTGCATTGAAACCCCAGAAAACTGCATTGTTTGTGAATCCTTTATGCACCATGAACCAAGGTGCTCCTCCAACCCTGAATCAGGGTCCAGGATGTGTTGCTATCAGTTGCTATACAGCTGAATCCTGCTTTGAGCTGTAAAGAGAATATAATTGATAAACAGTCATTTTGGTTTTTTACGTGGTAGTCTACTATGATCTGACTGCTACCACAAAAAAAAACCCAAAAACAAACAAACAAACAAACAAAAAAACCCAACAAAAAAATCCCACAAAAAACGAAATCCAAAAAACACAAACCCCCACCAAAAAAATAACAAAAAACCAAAACAAAAACCCACCAAGAATTCTGCATCAAATCTGAGCACTTCTAGTAAAAACAGGCTAATAACTTCTAATATTCTTATTACAAAGCAAAGTTAAAGCAAAATGCAACCATTGTCTGGTGACTTATCTGAAGTATTTTGCAGTAGTGTCTGAACTTACCCTATTATCTAAAGAGAAACATTTTGTATATGCGGGATCAAAATTAGTGTATAGGCTATAACAGAAGACAAATACACCCAGGGACTTCTCAAAATAACCTGTCCTCTCACACCTGTTTTTTGCATGTTCTATCATTCACTGGTCTCTTAAATTCACACTGTTATTCCCTCTATCTATATATTTATGCATACGTTTTGGGTTTGTTCTGATGGTATCACACTGATGTGTGCAGCTTTGTCCTGGAGATTGAGTTTATTCTCAAGAAAGATGATGTAAAATTTCATCAGGTTTTCACACCTTCATCCTTACACTGCATAAAACCTGCAGGTTTTCATTAGGATTTTGCTAACTTATTACTAGCTAAACAGATAATTTTTGCCTTTTTGTAGCTCTAAAATCCCTACACCTATAGTGTAAGGTCAGTGTACATGTTCATGTACAAGATTTTAGGGGAATCGTAATGTCTATAATATAGGTTATACTTGCTTTTCTGAGACTGAAACCTCAGCTATTTGTGACCTTCAGGATAAACTAAGAAAAATAACCTGTATGGCACATGCTAACTAGTAAAAATACATCCCAGAAAAAAAAAAAAAAAAAAAAAGTTCATTTACTGATTCATGTTAACTTGCTCTCTAGCACAGTGCTATATAAAGGTTTAAGGTAGATTCCTAAATGAATGCTTTGTAGGTTTATTCAAGACCTTAGGCAGAGTGACTGGAAGTATCTAGGTTATTGATTCTTTTTGACATGTCATAATTTTAGTGAGAGTTGGGAAGGAAAAGATCTGTGCTTTGACTGGAATAATGCTTTGGTCTGTACGTTCACCTGAATGTTATCTATTTAGATGTACTTCAGATTGCTTAAATAGCATTAATACAATTGCTGGTGCAGTTTATTTTCTGAGTTTAATCATGTACATAAAAATTCTGTTAAAAAATAGTTGAAAATATGTTCACGGTAAATCTCATTTATCTCCTTCCTTCATGGATTTTAAGTGTTTAAAATTAATTATTTTTTGATGCAGCGCTTACACTAATACTATTAAATTAGCTATGAAAATAATTCATGCAAGTTGCCTTTAATTAAGTGCCAACGATTTATTTGTTTGTTTCTCTCCTTTTGTTTGCCAGGAAAAGAAGAATATATTGCAACATTCAAGGGATCAGAATACTTCTGCTATGATTTATCTCAGAACCCCATACAGAGTAGCAGTGATGAAATAACTCTGTCATTTAAAAC
>WBMY01012612.1:2722-90222 GCA_013397315.1 Donacobius atricapilla | reverse complement strand
GGGCACCATATGGCTGAGATAAGTTTTCTCAGTGGTTATACGTGACACCTATGGTTTCCTTTTTATCCCATAGCTGTAGGCCTGTGGTGATCTCCAGTACACTTGTGATACATTTAATGTATTTTACATATTTATCAAATAATGAAGATGAAAGATTTGATAAAGTGAAGCATTTATCCAGTGTTCAGTGATGTTTGCACATATAATTAAAATTATTACGTTTATTGTTGGTATAAAACATCCAGGACTAGCTGCTTTTTGTACCTGATCAAAATTGTTTTGGTACCTATAAGAATGGACATGCTCTTTACCGTTCAAACTCAGCTGAAAGAAACATAACAACAATGCCTTAAATATTACTTTCATGTTGTTGTTAGTGTAAATACATTGAAGTTTGTATACACATAGAATAACATGAAAACTGCCCCAACTCCTTCCAAACAAATAGCAAATACAGAAAAAAATATATTAGTCTTCTTGGTTGACATGAATTTTCATTTTTCATGATGTGAAAGTGGTTTTAGAAAAAAATCTGCCTGCTGCAAATGCAGGAGTCCATGAATGAATTGAAGGATCACTGTTGACTCAGCTATAATTTTGTGACAGTTGTGTGTTATGGTTACAGAAAAGTCCGTCATTAACATCCTGTAATGATGTGGGGCTATAAAAGACACTGAGCTTCTTTTCTATATTCAGTTCTGATTAGCCACCTCACATCGGACTTGGAAGTGTGTGGTACCCTCGTGTTCAGGAGCAATAATATGGTTATTACAGGCTGCTTCTGGGATTCTTAGGTCAGACAGATTAGTCCTTCATGCAGATGGGAAAATGTCCCATTTGGACCGCATGTTTGGATTGCTTTTAAAATGGTTCCTCGAAATCATGGAATGACTGTAGTTGTCAAACATTTCCTAACTGCTTTATGTCAACGCCCATAAAAAAGCCCGATTTTTATTATCTTGTTTAATGTAGGCTTCGTCTTGCCTGAGCCAACTCTCAAAAAGTATCCAACTCCACTGATTAGGGCTTGCTTTCAAGGATTACAACATGCTCAAAGAATTATAACTAAGGCTTTATTAACCTTAATATTAGCACTATGTTTACCTAAACCTCACAAATACCTAAATATAGGAGGCTACTGTGCTTGCACTACGCTTCATTTGCTAGGGAGGGGCTTAGTCGAAAAAGCAGATGTAGAATATATTTGTCTGATAGCTGAGATGATGCAGAAACTCTCACAATCACCCTTCTGTTCTAAAGGTTTTGATTTTGCCCTTAGAAAAACTTGTGGATTTGTTTTTCTTGACTTCTTGACTTTACTTGACTATTTCCTGTGAGTTAAAATTATTTGTGCTGAAGTGGTAGGAGGTGTACAGGATTACAAAGTACAGTTTCAAAGAAGAGGTTTTTAGTAGACTCTCTTGTATATATAGTTGCTCAGGAATGTGAAACAATTGAGAAAGCAAAATAAAACAACAGAAACTTCACCAAAAATAACAATTCAAAATAACCTCATAGATTTATTGGATTTTTCCCTGTAGAAACAAGATAAAACAAAATCATTTCTCCTCCTTTCCCCCAAAAATCATCTTGTCCTAGCTGTACCTTCTCTTAGATTTCAGTCTTATTTTACTCATTCTCCAGGCCTGCTTTCAAAAAACATCTCTTAGATTTCTCCTTCTAGGGAATTCTTTTAGGCTGTGTGTGTTTTCAGATGTGCTGCTTTTCTTCTTTCTGTTTTAAACAAATTTTATTTTTAACTACCTCTAAGAATAAAGTGTATTGAACATTTAAATCCCAATATGTCATTCAAATTGTTCATTATACTTTTAAAATTCTGTTGGTTCTTGGCACAACTCAAATGCTCCTTCAGGCACTTCAAGCTGAGAAGCCCTGACCTTTTTTCCCCTGTATTCAAATAGCATCAAATGAATGCTACTATAATAAAAGTAATATATGTATTTTA
Organism: Donacobius atricapilla; assembly: GCA_013397315.1. Classification (NCBI taxonomy): domain Eukaryota; kingdom Metazoa; phylum Chordata; class Aves; order Passeriformes; family Mimidae; genus Donacobius; species Donacobius atricapilla. The sequence continues at coordinate 88,256 of WBMY01012612.1, read as the reverse complement.
TATATTATTTCATTGCAAGTATTGAAAAAAAAGTCCCAGGAACTATGTTGTCCTGAATTAATGTGATGCTGAAAAACTGGTCTGAATTTATTTTATTAATATTTTGTGAAAGATGTCAACTAATTTCAGTAGTCATAAATGATATGAAAAGAAATGGCTCTCCAGGAACAAGACTTGTGCTAAGAGAATTTCCCCCAAACAGAATCCATTTATTGTTAGTTTTGGCCTTCTGCTTGCCCATATTGATCAGAATCTGATGTTCAATCAGAATCACTGTAAAAACTGTTTTCCTGTTCAGTGCTAAATAAAATTAAATCTCCCATCCTACAAACCTGCATGTATTTAACATTACTTCTGAAGTTTGCAGACATAAGTTTTCTGTTGTGCAGGACCCAGAACTGATAGTCTCAAGCAGATTGTGTAAGTCTTTATCTCCCATATGTCCACATTTGACTCCAAATATTTTTTCCATGCATAAGATATATCTGGATAGCATTTGAAGGACTTCTGCTCACATCTGAGGGTGGAGTGTGGATGTATTATACAGACTGGTCCTGAAGTACTTGACTGTCTGTGAGGTGGCTTGGTCAGTTGTGTGTTTGCTCAGTAAATCAGTGCTCATCTCCATTGATCTCACTGTATCCTTCTGTCAGTTCAGTGGGCTCTATGCTTCCAAGTCCAAGGACAAAACAAGGTGCAGTTCTGCCTAAAATACCAAATGTTCTGGTTATAAACCAAATCTTCCAAGCTGTGCCACCTGCAACAAGCCTGTAGCTGTACCACCACAAAGACAAGGGTGACAGCAGCGGTGCTGCCACCATTTTGAGAGTTGCCAAAGGTTATTCTGTTCCTTTCTCTCCTTGCCTTGGTATCTGTAAATTCACTTTAAGTTCAGAGCATTGGGGTAGGACCGAAGCAGAGAATGTAGGATTAAGCACTAACAGACTTGCAGTAGAAAGGAGAGAGATACAATAAGTAGCAGGCAGTTGATGAGCAAGTTGGAGCACATAGAAAAAAGTGTGAGAGTTAAAATTTGCAATGGGATTGTGAGAGATGTATTGTTGTAGTTCAGTTTGAAGACGTCAGATTTGCCCTGGTAGATGGAAAGAGCCAGATGGATTAATTATTTCTTTTTGAAGACTTTGGTCTGGGAAAATGAAGGATCTCCCCAGGAAAATCATCTGCCATCATTTTCTCTGGTAATACCACCAGAAAGTGCGGCCTGAACAAACTGTATTTGAGAATCTGAATTCTGTATTTCGAGTTCAATCCTCTTTCTCATTTTCTGTAACAGGTATGCAACATTTTTCTTTGTGTGGCGGTTAATACACTTTTAAATAAAAATTTTGTTCATTTATTTAAACTTATTAAAAATAACCAGCATTGAAAAGATTTTTCTTTAATCCTGCATTGGAAGGGATCCCTGCATTTCTTATGAAAAATATTTAATTTTCTTTTCATTCCCCAAACCTTTTGCCTAGGTGTCTTTGATCTGTCACTACTTGGATAATTTATGAATGATTAAGATGAATCTTGTTCTGGTTACCTCTATAAATGAGAACACTATGTTGTTCTATAGCATGAGTGTCTTCTGGAGGCTTTTCAATCTATATGACAACAGGACAGTGTTGTTTCTGATAACATCTTCTCTGAAATAAGATCATCTTGGCTGTTCTGGATATGTTCTGTGGGGGTTATTAATTTTGGGGGGGGGTTCTTTAGATCTAACAATCTGTGCTGTGATGTTGGTAGAACAGCAGAACCTGCAGTAAGTCCTTTGAGGTGGGAAATAAGTCCAAGGCGGTGCCAATTCTACAGTTTTGTGCACCACTGCCAGAGTCACTTCACTGTCTGAGTAAAGGCATATTGGACACATCAAAAACTCCTCAATGCAAAGATTATCTTACTTTTTTTACAGAACCTCACTCTGACTTTGACCTTCTGGTAATACCAGAAGGTAATGATGGTGACAAAATAAATGTTTTGGAGATTAAGTATTTTATTTCTGTATGCAGAGAACTGGACCTAGTCTAAAAATAACAGTGTTCCACTAAAGATCTGCATAATGCTTAATACAGAAATTTAAACTTACAAACCCCCTTATGCCTCAGAGTTTTATTTCAAGTTCTCTGTTTCCCACACTCATGGACAGGGGTATAGAAGATCAATATATGCATCATTGTGAGGATTAAGATAAAGATTAAAAAATTACCACTTTCAGGCCTGTCCCAGGTCTCATAAAGCTGCATGTCCATTTTCAAGTACGGAATTTGATTTTGTTCTAAACAATATTTCCCCAAAACCTCTGACATGTAACTTTGAGGCAGGAAGAGGAAGGCTCCTCTGTGAAAGGGGAGAATGTTTAGGGGACCCATCTTTTTACGAGAGGAAGAATAATATATTTTGTGGTAATGGTTTGGGATGTCCAAATTGTCTTCATTTTAATATCTTTATTAAGATACTAAAATTGAATAAAATATGGTTTAAGGAATGACAAAAGGAAGGAAAAAAGTTAGAAGAAAATGAAATCCCCACTGAAGAAAAAAGGCCAAATTTAATTAGGTTACTCTGGTGTTTCAATACATCTCTGTTCCTTACCCTAGTGTGTTGTAAATAATCTGTGATGCCCTAAGAGTTTGAGACCTTCTAAAGCTGCCTTAAAACAGCTCTTTCATTGCATCTTCAATGCTTTTTAAACAATGAGTGTCATTAAGTGAACACTGGAAAAATCTGGCAAAAATATTAGAATAGTTTACTGTAAATGTAACTAGATAACTAAGTTACCCTACTAACAAAAGATTATGAGTAAAATCTTTGCCAAATGTTAGGTATGTATAGGTTTGGTGGTGAGTATGGCATGTGTTATTCCATGACTGTTGGTACGGTTATAGGTGATACCAACATTTCACCATTTCTTTCAAGTGTGTATGGGCAGGTTTATTATATAATTCAAATCTAAAAGAAGTCCAGAGTCACAGTTACCTCTTTTTTTATGGAAAGCTAAGGGACAACTGGCTGTTTTAAAAATTAATTGCTAGGTGCATCATTTGTATTAATTTAAAACTAAAAATTTGCATTGCTTGTATTTGGTTCTGTGGGAAGTCCTGACCCAGTGAAGTGCTGAAAGGAAAGGGAACATGGAAGACAACCTGTATCTGACAGGGACTAAACTTATTATTTGGAACTATGCTAGGAACATTGATTGCCCTGCCAGCAAATGTTCACATCTCCACTTTGTTTTTCCAAATTACTTTAAATGGCATGTCACTACTTACTTACTGTGTAAGTATGCCTTGAAAAAAATCTATTCTGGATCCCTCCAGAGCAGCTTTTTATGCAAATTAGTGGAATTTTTTTTTGATGGAAGAAAATGTCTTTGGAAAGCAGAATAGAAGTGTCTAAATCAAGAGAAAAGGAGTTTTTTCCAAAGCAGTGGAAAATTCTGACACAAACAGGACATTTTAAGAAGCTCTATTTCTAACTAGGAATATTTAAATGCTGAATTAACTGAAAAATGTAGAGTAAAATACCTCAAAATGATAAAAAAAATTCCCCATTCTTGTTGGCTGTTCATTAGTGGTATAGGTTCTATGCAAGTACCTCACCTGGGGAAAGTTCTTATGTTGTACTAATATTTAAAGTTCAGTGAAGACGCATGTTTTCAAACAGGATAAACATTATTTGCTGTAATTTTTTAACTTTCTCAAACTTCTTTCTTCTAATTAGCTTGATTTTTTTTTTTTGTGGGTGGGTATTTTTTTGGTTGTTTTCTAAATTTGGTCCCTTTTTTATTTTTATGGTTACTGTCTGATTCCTGCTCTGAAAACAGTCTGTTCTTCTTAAGAAAACTCATATTTGAATTCTAATGCAAATTTGATACTGTCAGCTCTCTACAGCTGTTCTAATTCTGACATCCTCCATCTGCCTAAAAAAAAAAAAAAAATAAATCACAATTTCTGCATTTGTACTACCTTGCTGGGTATACTAGTTCTTTTTGTTTCACATTAATTTTTAATCTTGCTTTTCTTCTCCACACAATCTTTAGCTGGCTGCTCTGACTTCTCCCTTTTTTCTGTTATCCTTCTACTCTCAGATATTTATTTTGGATGTGATAAATATATGTTCTCAGGAAAGATGTGATACTTAATGGCAGTATTTAGTATCTGCTGCAAGCTGACTCCTGGGAAATGTCTGGCAAACTTTTTCCTAGACACCTGTGGGTTCTGAGTCCTCTCCTGAGTTACTCAGGAGAGCAGTATTGAAGGATAGCAGATTAATAAATCTCGTGTTGCCAAGACTGGCAGAGAAGCAGATGTGTTAAAGTGTAAGGAATCATTTCAGTGTTCAGGAAAAAAAACCAAACAAACTAAACAACACAGATAAAATGCTAAGTTTTACTAACACGGCAATGGAGATGTCTTTGTAAAGATATTTGTCAGCTGATGACTTAGTTACTGAAGGTCGGGGGATTTTGTTTTCATCAACACAGATATAATTTTGAGAAAGGAGTAACTGGCACAGAATCTAAAGAAAAGAGCTATAGTTTTTAGTGAGAAGAGAGACACTAAATTCTATGTATTTTGGAGTTGGAAGATGTGTACTTCATCTGGAGAGGGTATATGAAGTAAATGTGGAAGTGGGGAGAATATATTCCTCAATGCATCCATCTTTCTCTTTTGAAAAGGTCATGTCTTGACATTATGCCTCTTCTGCCATTTATAAGCATAGAATGATAACACACTTTGAAATGCTACTTTGCTAAAAAACATTCTGTACTTTGAGTTATTACGTGGCAATTTATAGTGTATTTTTTTTAATTCATAAACATGTTTTCAGGCAAGTGACAACAGTGGGGGAATGCTTTTTAATATAAGTTCTCTTGATTCTCTAAGTATTATCTGAAAAAAAGGACAACTCCAGGAAAGTGTAGGGGAAAATTAGGAGTGGAAGTATGGAAAAATATTCATTCTTACAGCTGGGATGAGCAGTTCTATGATCTGTGAAAGGCCCCTGTCAGTCTTTCATTTATCAAAATATCTGTGTATCTTTGATCTCTGCTTTATAATAATCTTTTAGCTACAAATGAATGCAAGTCTCTGCTGAATACAACAATGATCCGATTGGACGTTGTCTGGAGGCTCAGGAAGCTTGGAAAAGATGGCTCCTGATTTTTATGTTTTTGTGCAGTATTGCACCATATAGACAAGAATCAGTTGGTTTGCCACATATAAAGTCTTTTCATATGGAGCAATAAATAGGACATGGATGCATGGTGTATATTAAAAATAGATTATTTTTTTAAAGCCGCCTACTAAAAGTTTAATGTATTTGAATCAACTTTAGTTTAATATTTAAAACACATCTCTTGAAAATATAATGTAGGGACGAGCAATCGATACTGATGAGGAAAAGAAAGAGGTCTTGTAAGCATATCCCTGAAACATTGCACTTCAACTCAGAAGCTTCATTGACTACAAGCAGGCAAGGGCTTGCTAAGCTGAGATTTAGCACTTAGCTCCAGGAGCGTGTGGTACTCAAGATTTATGTCAACCTCAGTTACCCAACCAGCCAGGCTCTCTTTAATTCTTCTCCACTCCTAGCACTATGAAAATGACTGCTGGCTCTCGAATTCATTGGTGATATTTACAGCTCTGGCCTGAACTACTACTGTGTTCTGTAAATGTTCTGCTTGTGGAAACAGAGCTCTCTGCAAGCATCTTAATTTGTGCTGTCACTTCCATGGTTTAGGTTTTCTAAATTAAGTGATATGGCTTGGCCTTCAAAGTTTTACTAATGATTACAGTTAATTTATCTCACTTTCCCTCCAAGTCCTTCACTAATTTAGCTTTTCCTTAAAGGAAATTTCTTTTTTATAAATAATATCCATTTATTTAATGTCCTCTACTAGCTTTGTCCAGTCCTAGAATTGTACTTTAGCAGACCTTTTCAATCATTATAACATTGAATGTGTCAAAAGTGAAAGGATTCATGTTCTAATGATCTTAGGAATTTTAAGTTCCAGCCTGCCAGCTTTTTGTCCAGGATACTTGGGACATGACACAAATGAATGAATAAATAGTAGATTTCTGTATATAATGCAGTAAATGCTTTTAGAAATGTACTCATTTATAAACAAACAAACCAGCAATATATATTTCAGAGAGAAACTGAGAGAGGGCCTGGAGCAAAACTTCTAATACAAACCACAGAAATATTTTGGGGGTGGTGTGAGGCATGGATTTTTTGCATGCTAAAGTTCTGTTGTAATTGATGGTTTTCATGTTTTAATTTTCTTGATTTCTATTTCATTTCAGTGAAATACAGAAATGCTAATTCAGAAGAACCATTTGGCTTCTGTTTAAGACACTGGAGTTCTGCTGTTGTAGACTTACCCTAGGCTTTGCTAGCTTTTAGTCAAATCCGATCAAGGAGTTCAGTATCTAAACAAAACTTTGCAAGCCTTTGAGAGAGGCAAAGTGATTTTTTGCTGTTGTTTATTTGGGTTTTGCTTTGTCAGGTTTTTTGTCGTTGTTGTTTGGTTTGCTTGTTTGTTTGTTTTTTATTGCAAAATGTCTGAGTAAATTATTTGATCAGGTCACAGTGGTGGTACTCCATAGATTTCACTCGTTCACTCACTCACTCACGCACTCTCATCAACTTTTCCATCACAACATCTGAGTGGTCTGGCCTGGAATTCTGGCATTCAGCACAAAGCCAAGGGCGTGCTGGCTGTGAGGCACCCATTGCATCTCTTGGCCTCCCTTTGCTGACATGACAAACCAGTTTTTGGTCTGCTGCTTTGTCCTCATGTTTATAAGTCAGCAGTTGTTATGGTGGTTACTTTGCTTCGGATTTTTGCTTACTTCAGGACCTGTAGCTCTTAAACAACGAGCAGCAACCGCCGCCTGTTTTCTGTTGGGAAGGTGCGTGTGTCATACGTCTCCCTGTGATCCGCTGGCAGGAAAATGAGCTGGTGTGATAGACTTCAAGGGTGCTGCCAATCCTCCTGTTGTCAGATTGTTGTCTTCTGTGGAGGGGGTGTCTGTGCTGTGCTCCTGTCAGAGCACTTGCCTCGACAGAAACAGCTTTTTCTCGATTTTGCATCTGGGAATGATGTTTTGGGACTGGTTTCCCTGAAGAAGTGTTCTTTGTTAATCAGAAAGGCCATTCTTTTAACTCTGATAGCTCTACTGCTGCTTTCTCACATACATATTTTCATTTCTTATTCATTCATAACAGTCTTATTCCCATTACAAATCTATAAAATATATATTCATAATATGTAAAATCCAAAAATTCTATCCTGAAATCTGCAAGTCAGAAGTTTCTGTTCATGAAGGTGATGTCTGGAGGTGTCATGGGGATGCTAGAAGTTGACTTAAATTCTATAAAGTTGTATTTGGCACTTTTTTTTCCCCCTTCTCCTTTGTGCTTACACAGGTCTGGTTGCTTATATCTTCGTTCTGACACATTTATGTGTCAGCTTGTTATGTTCTTTGTGTATGCATTTGCCTTAAATTAAGAAACTCAACATACCTTCAGCCTCCTGCTCTGGAAAGTCTGACTCAATGGGCTTTGCAGGAGAAGCTGGCTGATCACAGAGCAGTGACAGTCACTTCTTACAAAGCATGGCCAGGAGCCATGATGGTGTGTTCAGAATGCAGGAGGGAGGGTTTGGCTCATTGGGAAAATAAAATTTCTATTCTACCCTCTTGGGTGAGGACAGTCAGCACCAGCTTATTCTCTGTAGGGAATTCCCTGCCTGTTTGCCTTGCTGAAGTCATGATGTTGTGTGAAAATCAGATTTGTTCTGATAATAGAACAGTGGTCTGATATTTAGGTAATGGTATGCTAGTATAACAGTGCTAGAAAAAGCATGATTAATGGCCAAGACCGAGAGGACAGAGGTTCTGGACTGCTCCTGTCTTTTGCCTGGTGATGTTCATGTAAGTATTGAACTGTAATGCTCACACCCTTTGTGTTCCCCTCCTGACTGGCTGTAAGTATTTGCATATAGAGAACATTTATCAAAACAATTCCACATGCTGCAATGCAATATTAGTATTCAATATATAAAATGACCAGTATTGAAATAAAATTATCTCCCCATGCTTATTTGACATAAATATTTATATATACTTAGCTTCTGCCCACAATACCTGGCTGTAGTTGAAAATACTCTTGAAATTTCTCTAGTATGAGTGAAGAAAAAGTATTTACTGCCATTCTATGGCCCACATATTTTTGTTAGGCACAACATAGAGAAATCAGGTATTTATTTCTGTAAAATATAATTGCTATTCATGTCAGCACTTACAAGATAGTTCTGCCTTACAGAACTCCTGTTACAGAGTTTTGGACATTTCAACAGCTGGTATAATGACTGATATAGTCAGAATTTGTTAAGTTTTATCTGAAATAAAAAGCTTCTTAAAGATTTGAACATTGACTCCAATTGAGTCAATATGGAAATCAGTTGTTTAAAATGCTGACTAATTTAAGTAAGCATGCAAATGGAGCTTTGTCTACCTTCTACCATCAGGCTAAAATAAGGTTAAATGCTAAGATTCTTTTCTTTTATCCTGGAGGGTTTGGTTTTGAAATCACTAAGAAGCTAAGTTTTAAACACATTTTTGAAACAAAATCACAGTTTAATTTATCCAAAGTAAACATCTCTGCATATGTATTTTTAATGCTAATTTCTTTTCCCCAGACAACACTAAGCTAAATTTGAAAATAGTTTCAGCTGGCCTGAGATCACTTTGGATGAGTGCAACAACCACACTGGTCATGTTAAATGAATGCTTTGACTTCTTTTATTCTTGAATTACTTTTGTTTGTGCTGCTGTGAACTAGAACAAGAATATTAATACTGCATGTTCACGCTTGCCCCTGGCTATTTATGCATTTTAACTATGGAAGGGGGTAAGTATGCCAAGCAAAATCACTGTATTTCTGCCAAGTAATGGCCCAACAAAGAATTACAAAGCTGGGAGTAAATAGGGTCTCAAATTAAATGCAGGCCAAGTGACACAGGCTTAGTAAATCACAATAGTGGGACAATATAAGAAATGTTCCTCATCTCAGAATTATATAGACAGTACTAGGGAGTATTGTGGTCTCAGCAACAGACAGAAAACTCACATTCCAGTGGGAACATTTTGGAATAACAGGTGAATGTGAAAGTTAAGATATCAACATTTTACATATATTTTTATATATCTTTACATATCTTGAAACCATATGATCTCTCTTTGCTTCGAGCTCCAATTTTATGTAATGGTCCCTGCTAATAGGTTTTTCCACTCTCCTTTATTCACTGTAGATAAGGTAGGTTCATTTGAAGTATGAAACAGTTGCAGTTTGTGTTTAGTTCTCTTAAAAAAAAGCATTCAGAGACTGTAACTTACAACCCTCCAAAAAAAAAACAACAAAACAAACCCTCTAAGGCAAAATAAACTTCTCAAGCTGGTTTGTTCTACTCTTTTCTGACCACCAGTTCTGGAGCCAAGGAGGGAGGATCAGCTATGACAATTGTAAATTCTATTCCACCATTCCAACATTTTTTTCTGTAGTCCAAAGTGTAGAAATCTTGTATGTCAGTCACATCAGGATTGTGCCAATTGAAATTAGTCTGATTTCTTCTGTTATATGGTGTTTTATTTAATGTGAGCAAGAGCTTCAGCCTTTTGACTGGTATTGATAGAGAATAGGGTAATTTTTTTGAAAGAACAATGTATTTTTAACAACTGTAGCCTTATCTGTTGAAAGGTGTTAAAGGGTGAAACAAAGCTACAGGAGAAAAATAAAGTACATTTGGATGATAGGTTCTCTATATCGAAATAAAGACACTGAATTTCTGTTTCCATCTTGATCCAGAAAGGTTTTGAACTAATTTTTCTTTTTCTCTTATACTCATTTTGCCTTTCTCACCCTATTAAATAAATACTGAGGCAAGTTTTCAGACTTTCCTCATTAAAGAAATTTCTGAAATTTTTCTCTTTCTGCCTGTTTCTGGTGGATAAGTATATATATATATATAAAGCTGTTAGAGGTTTCTTTCAGGCCTCTACTTTTAAATGTTGAATACTCAAATATATAAAAAGCAAATCTGAGGGTTTGCTGGACTTCCCAGGATCAAAGCAACTAGTTTTCCCAAATATTAAATTTTAATACATTCCTGCGAATGTCACAAGAACAATTGATAAAATCCTAGCAGGTTCCCATGGAGTTCATGCCAGCTTTTTAGAGTATTCTCTATTTATTGCCTATTCATATTAATATTTTTGAATGGACAAAACAGTACAAATATGTATTCTCCTGGAAGTATCATCCTGTGCTCTATATATGCTCCTGCTTTTTATGCAGAAAATACTTAATAATTTCCTTTGAAACCTTTTGACTCTAAATATTTTAAAACTAGAGGAACTTTGAGTTTTCACTGAAGTTGTGCTAGAGGTTACTCCTGCAGTGGTTTTATGGTCACATCTTAGCTGAACCACTGTACCTGAAATTCATATCAGATGCCTTTAATATCATGTAGCTCAGGGGAAAAATGAAGTAACTCATGCGTGATGCATCTGAATATTCTGTTTTTTTTAATAAAAAACTTCAACTAGAACTACCAGAATGGAAGTTTTTTGAGATGTTTAATCAAGGTGCCAGTTAAAGTATCAGCAAACTTGAAATATGGTAATTTTGCTCGGCATAACAAATAAAAGCAATTTTTTGTTCACAACAGACCTGCTTGAAATATAGAGTCTGATTTTAAACACACTTGGTAAATCGTAAAACCAAGCAAAAAAAGAAAAATTAATTAAGTAATTTTACAAAGAAACCACTATTTAAGAAAACGTAGTTCAGGAGTGAGGAGGACATACAAATTAGTAGGTTTTGTTTTTTGGGTTGTTTTTTTTAAGTTACCTGTATGGAATTTAAAAATGATCTATTGTAGGAAGGCCCATTTACAGAGAAAGTGTTTAAAAGAAAATAGAAATTCTCAAGTGTGGAGCCTTCAGAACACAGGAATGATGGTTTGTCATCAAATTACAATACTTGTTTTGAAAAATACATAAATGAATGATAAGTGTAGGTATGCACTCAGTGATGTGTTTTTTGTTACTGAAATTAAGACTGTAACTCATTCTGTCCTTCAGTAAGAGCAGTAGTTATTTTGGCACCTTTTTTTTCTTTTTTGGAGAAAATTATTCTTTCTGTCGTATTCCAGGCTTCCTGATTTGAGGAATATGAGCACTCTTAATAAAATGTATTTTATTTTTCTTATTTCATTTAACCTGTCATAATTACATCAAAAATTCTTAAAGCATCTGTGAAAACAAGTTCTTTGCTTAAGGAAGTAGGAAAAGGAACGAAGATCTCTTTAAACCCTGCCTTCCTCCCCAGAGTTATGTAAATTCATATAGTAAAATCATGGATTTTGAAATATTCTTTCCAATCTGTGCAGTACTCTTTATGAAAAGTAAGCTTAGAGATAGCAAAATCTACTTATTGAATGCTTTGATACTCTTTGGAAACCACAAGAAAATGGGCAAGTATTTAAGTTCATACTCTACAGATGCTATTATTCCTTCAAAAAAATTTCTGTCATTCTCTATTCCTGGTTTATAGAGGAATTCCTATATCTCAGGGTACAGCATTTAATCTGTTTTGCTTTCAGTTTAGTGCCATTATTCAAGATAGTGGATAGAGCAGATTGCTTTGAAAGGTGGCACAGGATTAAATTGCAAAAATGAAATGCACACAGCTACCTCGGCTGTGTGTATTATAACAGATGGATACCTTAATTATTAATTTCCTGATTAAGTAGCTTGGCATATAGAGCAGCTACCACTCCAGCATATTTATATTTAAAATGTATAGAAAAGATCGCATTTTTGGACGAATATAATTCCATACTTAATAGAGTGAAATCTCAGGCTGATTTACATAACTTTTAAGATGGAGTTGTAGTATGAAGAATTCCCAACTTCCGTGATTATATTCATTTGATAGGAATAACTGTTATACTGCACTGGAGTATCTCCAAGTGATACATTTTGGCCTTACTGTGGCAAAAAAGACCAAACCAAAACAAACAAACAAAAAAAACCACCTGCACATTTGTTAATGAGAAGGAAATAAGTGTATATTCTGATTCGTTGTATTTGGTGTATTGAATGACAAGAAGTTCAGTAGTATTAAATATACAGTAGAATTGAAATGAAGATCATATCTGAATCTTTTTAATAACATTTGTACCAATAACTAATGAGGAAAAAAATGTAATCCTAGAGTGCAAATAGAAATTCTAATTAAAAGTAGATTTGTGTCAGTGAAAATTTACTGTCTCTCACAAGGTTATTCTAGACTTAACATAAGAAGAGAGGGGCTTCTCTCATATCCTGATTTTAACATTCTTGGAATTAAAGTTGCATATAACATAAAGAATTTCCTCAGTCGGAGGGGAGAAGAGAAAATCTTTATCAGCAGACAGTGAAATAATAAATTTCATGTTAATTTTTTCCTTGTCAAACTTCTAACCTTTAACAATAATTTGTTCTGAAGGTGGCCTAGCTACAGTTTCACTGTATGTCTAGAAGAGAAGGAAAGATGTAACTTTATCCAATCAATGGACTTGTTTCTTTGTTTCAGTGAAAGCAAGTAGAGATCTCATGTTTTAAAGATACTGCTCTTCATTGATCATAAATTTGCGAAGAGTTATCCTAAAGGATTAAGAGCGTTCAGGTTCTTACAGAGAATCAGGAATGGCAGTTCTTTTCTATGAGTGGCATTTTGTCAATAGTGCCTTCACCAGCTGGCGATGTGGCTGCTCTTAGATATCCTAATGATAATGGTAGCTAAAGGTGTAAGATGGATGTTCTGTTCACACAGGTAGAGCTTACTCTGATTTTTGAGACTTCATTCCCCAGAGTTGCCTCACAGATAGATATATCTGTGCTGTCATGGGTCCATCCAATGCTGCACACCGGATGCACAAGGGAATAGGAGGGATTGTGCTGTGAAATGTCTTGTATGCTGTGCATAAAGTCTAATATTTGGCACATAAACCCTTCTTATGTCACTAATTATTTTCAGTAAAACTAAGTTTATTGAGGATGGAAATGTAGACATCAAGGGTCTACAAATTGCCAAAATGCCCCTTGTTTACCTTTTAAATCCAATCTGTGTAGAAGATGCTTAAATAAATATATACATGACAATTTTAAAAGACTTATTTAATGTGTGATAAGAATCTCACCTTAGAAACTGTAAATATAGAATTCCCCAACTCAGAGTTATTTTCCCTGCTCTCCAGGTTTTGAGAGATGCTGTTCCATATAATACCTGCAGGAAGAAAAAGGGGAGGAATTTGAGGCTTTGTGAGGAAGAATAAGGCTCAGGGAAGCAATTCAGCGTTGTTGCTTTACTTTGTGGCATTGGCTTTTCCTTCCTGAATCCTTGCTATAGAAATAGCAAGGATTATGTTAGCAATGTTAGGGGCATTGTTGCTACAAGCTGCTGATCTTTTAAGTTGTGACATGTAATCAGGCCTGTGGAACATTCATTCACTTACTAGCTTAGCAGTCTGCCAAATTTGAAATGATTAATGCTTTATAACTGGCCAGATATGGACCAAAGACAAAGGAATTCCCCACTTCCGGGGTTTTCTCTGATGAATTTATAAAGCTTCTTCTGAGATAAATGTTAGAGCTATAAGAGAAAAAAATACCCAAACATAAACAGAGACCAGAGCAGAAAGTCATCTTTAACAGAGGAGTTTTAAAATTTGTAAATTTAATACTTAGTTTTTATATAAAGATTAAATTGTAGGTATGTTTAAAATGATGTATTACTGACATATAAATTGCAAGAAAAACATATTGAATAGTTCAAATGCACAATAAATTTACAATTCAGTGTGGCACCCTTTTGATATGAACACCAGATCTCCTGACTTTGATTATGCTTCTTCATATTTAGATCATGATCAAAGTTAACTTTATGCAAACTCTGCTATTTTTGTATGAATACTAGGGAAATAAATAATATTCAGTATTTATGATTATTAGCAATTTGTGTGTGTAATGGTACAACAAATTTATTAAAATACAGGTTGCTTCCTTTGTAAGTGTGAAATACATGTGCTTTACAGAAAATCTTGGAGTTGGTATTGGTACTGTGCAGTATGACCTAAAATGGTGAATGCTTGGCTAAGGGAGTGAATCTCTTCAAAATGATCACATTTCACTCCATCAAGAATTGAGGCTTTGATGCAGTTTATTTGTTGGTGCTGGTTCTGCAGGCTGCTGTATACCAAAGATGATAATAGAAAAACATTGGTTCTGGTTGTAAAGCACACAGTCATATGTGCAGCTGGGTTTTAATACAAAGTGGATAGAGCTCCATCATTCCAAATGGGTGAAAAGGAGTGATCTCTCATGACTAGGTAGATGTTCTCTAACAATCAATTGTTCACTTTCCACCATGTTGGTGTACTGAGAATGGAACTGCTCCAAATCTATTTGTTAATTGCTGTTTTATTTCTCTAGCCATTTGTTGTAATGGATTATGGTTGCTTTTTCAACACCAATGAGAAACATTTGAAACAGAATTTTGGTTTTGCTCTGTATGATGATTATTTTTTTGTAATTCCACAGATGTATTTAGTGTAGTGAAAAAGCAAGTGCACAAATCCAGACTTTGCTATAGACTGGAAAACTGCTTGTCCCATTTTAATTTGTTGCTCAGCACTTTCTTTCACAGGAGGATGATTCTATAAAATGAAATGTTTCTACATCTGTTAGTGCTTGTACAATGGCTTTCGGTTTAAATGTGAAATAGGTTCCTGGATATAGTTTATCACCCATGAAAAACAAAAAACAAACCAAAATCTGACAACAAAAACCAAAACCCAAAACTTTTCTTAAGGAAGTAGTCTATGCATTTGGTCTTTGGGATACAGACCCTTGCAGCATTTGGTATACTTCAGCATCAATTAGTTTTCACTGTTTCCTGCTTTCATTGTGTTGAGTCACATGAAGGAATCTGGAAGACTTCAGAAAGTCACAATGGAAGGAGGTTGGGTTTTCACGGAGGGTTTCTGTTCAGTGTTTTAGAAAGCAGGATAGCTTTCACACTTACACTGGTTGATTTACACTGTGAGCATGAGAATCCAGTATTAGCAGGAGTGAATCCTTGGCAAGAAAATCTGGTTGCTGGCTGGTAGACTGAGATTTAGCAGAGGATGGGCATTCTGTGGATATATGCCCGGGAATTAATTGTCATCAATAAAAGTTGTAGCCTGATGTATCATTCATGTACCTCCCATTAGAATCAATCACATTATGTACATTATTTCTGTAATGCACCACTTGATCTTAATTGGGGTTGGCTCTGACACCACTCAAAACATGGAGACGCTACCATTGATTTCCACAGCGCAAAACCAAAGCTACCTTCAACATATCACACTCAAAGATCATCTCAATATATAAGAAGGGGGGAGCATTTTCTCCTTTTATGTAAATGAACAAGGTGCTCATGTTTAAGGAGATATTATGGTCATGAGGAATCTGAAAGATACCTGAATACTGTTCTTGAAATTTCCACATATAAATGTCAAGCTGGTTTGCAAGGCTCATGAAGCCTTTATGCGCCTTCGTCGAATGCTGGATGGACCCCATTTCCTGATATGTGGCTTCATAACACTTGATTCTCTGTGGCTCCTTCTCTCCTGATACCTACAGTGTATCAGATGCAAGGATAATTCTAGGTTGAAAAGTGCTATTAAATCCTTGGATGGCTGAAGCCATATCTTATGAAGCTGTGGATTATCTTGTTACCAGCAGAAAAATGCACAGGGCTCGATAGTCAACAGTGATTTATTCAGCTAACACAAAGCAAGTCCATTGACTTCTGTAGCTATGTTGACCCCTTTATATTCATATAAAATGAAGCAGAATCTAGACTTTTATAGTCTTGACACTCGTAGTCTTGAAGACTGTCTCTATTCTGTTATCTCCTACTAATCGAAACTGTCACAGTTTTCAAGGAACGCTGATAATCTAATGTGGCTTCCTGTATAAAATAGGTCATTGGGTTTAGCCGAACTAATTTTTCTCAAATGTCATAGCCATTGTACTGTTTTCACCGTCCCACATTTTATCTATATTTATGTATGTATGTATAAAATAGTAATATATACAGTAATATAGAATCTACCACATTTCACAGGAAATGTTTCTTGTAGTGAAATGGTCTCCCTGTTGTAAATGTGTTTTCATACCAGAATTGATCCATTTTCATTTTACTTTCCTTTGTGTTTGGGTCCTGTGTTACCTACTTTATTTCCCTGATGCCTATAGGTACTTTTCTGATGTGGCAATTTTCCACCTCATTGTTAACTCAATAATTTTGAATCCTTTGTATTTTTTCTGTGGACTATATTTTCCGGTCTTTTGGTCACTCTTGCTGATCTTCTCTGTACCTTCTCTAACTTTACTCATCTTTCATAGTCATGACTTTTTCAGTTTAATATCTTTCTTCTGTGCAGATTCCACTAATAAATGTTAATGTTTAGCTAATAATCCACCAGGTGTATACAAGATTTTTCCAGAGGTATTTAGACTATTCAGGTTCCTTTTAAATTAGAAGGTTTCAATTTCTATTCAGAATACATCTGTGTTTCCTGAAGAGTGACCTGATAAATGCTAATATAAAACCAAGTAGAATTTGGGTACATTATGCAGATTTTAACTACTGGCTTTAACTATGCACATTCAAAGTTCAGATGTTTCATCTGCATAGTTTTTTCCTGCATCTACCAGGTCAATTAATACACAGATTTTCACCTAATTATCCCTGATTTCCAGGCTGATGTAATTGTCACTAACTTCTGCTGAACTTAGTAGGAGCTATATCGAGACTTTACTGTGAAAAATCTTACAGACTGTTGCTTCAAAAAACAATCTCAGACTCAAAAAATCTCATCATCTTTAGTCTAACTATGATCAGACTGTACTGAATGGCATCTGTAATGATTTTATGGCACTTTAATATCTTTCGGGCTAAGAAGAGTAACTAAAATAATATAAATTAGTAATATAAAAATATATGAGAATATGTGTTACTTGCTTCCTGAAATCAGATCCTGTGGGGCTTGTCATGTGGTGTTTAAAGTAGCCAAGAAATACAGTAAAGGAAATGTTGCTTAAAAAAGATAATTTGACCTAGACATTCACTGTCCCATTAAAAGTGAGAAAAAGATCCATGAAACACTTGTGTTGTACGTACAGAAAATGTCCAGAAAGAGCAAGTGAGTTCCCTGTGAAAGTGTATGAGGAATCCATTAGTGGGTTCAGATGAACTTAATGAGCTAATTTTTTTAATAGACATCGGTATAGATTACTGTGACATAATTTGTATAGGAGAAACGGAAATGGAACAAGTAAATGAGTTGCCATAATATTTAAAAACACTGTGCTAGGAAACTGCTGAATAATTTTCCTGTGAAGAAATATAAACAAAGCAAAACAAACATCAGGCATATTTCAAGTGGTGCTGAAGAAATTCGGTCTCTTCTGAAAATACTCCATGTAAAAGGATACTCATGGGAGATTTTTAACTACCTGCATCTCTGTTGAGTAGCACTTTCAGCAAATTAGCAAGGAAATTCATAAATTACAGAGTAGTCAGACTCACTGAATGGAAAGTAGGGGATCCCAAAAGAGACATCATGAGTCCATTTCTTGCTGACATGAAAATGGGGAAAATTGGAGGACTATATCATTAGTGACCAAAAAGTGAGTTCATGTCAGAAAGGAATGCAATTTAAGGCTGTAATTTCAGGAGGAACAGAAAGTAACCACAGGGAATAAAGAACTGAAAAAATAGTTTCAAAATCCAGGAGCATAAGTATATTTTGATAGAATGATTAAAAACACAGTGTTTTTCTTCAAGTTTAAAAAAGGAGTTGATTTAGAAGTAAGTGAACTTTTGGAATTCTTCAGTTTTGGTGAAAGGATGTTATATGAAAGGACAATATTTATAGCAGCTTTAATGGGGAAGATGAAATTGAGAATTAGATCATGTGTCAAGAATTGTAAGTCTCCAAAACTCACTATGGTTATGAGTACTTGGAAGGTGAACTCAAAACATGACAGCTATGAATGGGGGAGGAACACAAATATGAATTCTTCAGAACAGCTTTTACAGGGATGATTATCAAAAGCTTCAGAAGTTTACATAAAGAAATATCAACCTGAATGAAGGAGATAGGGATATCCTGGTGTACTGTGCCCAGTTCTGCTCGGCAAAATTTAAAAAAATATATAGAAAGACTGAAGAGGGTCCCAAGAAGTGCCACAAAGATGAGCAGAAGAGCTGAATGATTTACCCCAAGAGGAAAGAAGCAGTGTAGAGTCTTTTTTCCCTGGTAAAGAGAAAACTTGGGGGGAACCTCCTCACAGCTTTCTGGTACTTAAAGGGCAGCTACACAGAGGACAGAGGCCTTTTCTTCACAGGGACTGACATGGAGAAGACAAGGAGAAATGGGTGCACATTGTACCAAGAAACATTTTGTATTGATGTAAGCAATAAACTTGGTAAAATGAGATCAGTCACTGCAATAACCTCCCCAGGAGTGTTTTGGAGTCCCCACTGCTGGTAGTTTTCATGATGCCATTGGACAGTGTGCTAGGTAATCTTAGGCTCCCTCTCCCATAAAAGGTTAGACCACCTGATCTGAAGGTCCCTTCCAACCTGGACTTTCAATTGAAGGCAGATTGGAGAGTCTAGGAGAAAATGTTGATGATCATAAAGACATTTAAACTTGTCAAGTAGCTGTATCATTATAGACCAGGGTCTCTGATGTGTGGAAGGTGCAGGATGTTTGGCTTAGTTTGGGCATAATAATGCAGTTAAGAGGCACTAGAGAAAAAAAGAGAGAGGAAATCAAAGATAATTTTCCTTTCCTAAAGTGGTGATACTGAAGCGTTTGAAACACAAATGGAAAGATTACTGTCCAAGGTATTTTGATTATACATTGTTTTTAATACAGTGTGTTTATTAATAATCATCTGTAGTTAGGACCAGGTATCCAAATTTATTATATATGAGGTTTGGGGTTTTTTTCCCCTATAAAATACCTAGTTGCTTTCATTCCTTAATTGGAATATTTGAATCCATAAATCTTTTTTGGTGATGTAACAGCAGTGAACGTTTGCTCGCAAAAAACTGTGAGATAGAGAAAGAAGTTGTCTGGGCTGTTTTTGTCCAGCAACAACAAATATTCATTTCTCTGACAGTTATTTAGAATGTGTAAAGCAACACTGCACTCCAAGGAAGACCCACAGCATTCAGGCGCAGAAATTGATATGCTGAGAGAAAAGGTCTGTTTTTTTCCTGAACAATAACTATAAATATTTGAAGAGTATAAATGCTAAAGCACAGAAGCACAAAGGGAGTAATGTGATCGGATTACTAAAGTGAAAATTTGGATTGGATGAATATTAGAAAAAATGATTGACAGTGAGAATAGATTATGTAGTGGAGCACTTTCCCAAAGGTATTGGTAAAAGCCCTGTATCAGTCTTTTCTGAGGTACTCCGGAGTAGATTGTATAAAGAAGCAAAAGCTATTCTGCAGGGAGGCATGCTGTTCTTGGAGAGCTGTGCTGGAGGACTTAATAGATTTGCTGCAAGTTTTTTCTGTGAGTCGTTTAGAGATGTGTTACAGATATTTTTCTCATGGAAAGTGGTTCTGTAACGTTTCCCACTTACTCTACTCAGTGGACCATAGTGAATTCGTTTCATCACAGACTTAGTAAAACAATATCCCATAACAGTATTTTATATACATTACTCATTACACTTTCATGAAATAAAATGTTTTAAAGAGGAGGAAGAAATCAGGAAGTGTGAAAAATTTAGGATGTTTGTGTTCTGGCACAGGGAGTGTGTGAGGAAGGAGTTCTGGAAGCTTACAGATGCAGTGATGTGATTTCACTGTGACTGGAGTTTCATCCTTTATTCCTAGTATTTTTCTTCCTCTATTTCTAAAAACTGTAAGTTTTCTGGGTACTAATATTATCTTAAAAGTATATGGCTTTGAAGGATATGAAGGAAATGATCACAGAAGGTGTTAGGAGTATACTTCCTTAAAAAGACGTGACATTCAGAAAGAGAACTTTGTCCTCAGATGTGACGATATTTCTTTAAGGACTTGTGAATGCTTTGCATGGGCACAAATTGGATGGAATCATTGGAGACTGGGGAGTGTAGAGGCCCAGAGAAGTGGGTCATCACCAGGACTTTTCATGCATTTCAACTATTAATTCCTCTTCAATGCATGCAATGTCCTGAATATTCAGCCTTTGAAACACCAGTGGGAAGGACACTCATTTGATAGTGAACAGCCCTCAGTGTTCACAAACTCTCGATGTCAGCCTCCTGCTGTGGAGGCTGGAAGTGATGTGTATTGTTATCAATTTCATATTATTCCTTTCCACTTTCAAGAAGTATCTAAGAGGAAGAAATTAAAAGGACTCATGAACTATTGGTCCCTTGATGTGGACTTGAGCTACATCCCTGGTCAATCAGATTGTGCCCATTTCCATGTCCTTTTACTCACTCTTTTTATTCTGACCATGCCAGACTTAGAAATAACTGAACTTCCTGAGCCTCTAGATGGGATGCTTAAAATAATTACCATAAAGAACAACATATTCCTTTTCATTAATGCCATTCTTATGGAGAGTGCTTATTTTGTGCTCCAAAAATGGAAAAATAAATTTTTGTCTTCCTCCCTTCTTGTTCCATTTGTCTGGTGTACACATGTTTTTCAGATGATACAAGGTGCAGGTCAGCTACTGCTTTTTCATAAATATTCATACCTATATAGATAGGAGGAAAAAATAAGTGACAGGTTAGCATAAATTAAATATTCAGCACAACTCAGCAACATCAGGATTAAAAGTGAAATATGCAAGATACAGGAAAAGCTGTTCCAAGAAAATGTTTGAAAAGAAAATACTTCTCTATATTTCATCTGTCACTATATTTGAAGGAAAAAGGCAGAATATTTTGCTCTATGTGAGATAAGGCAAATTGTAAAGATTGCAAAATGCAGACTGGATTTCAAGAGCCAGCCAATAAACTGACAAAAGTATCTGGAACCTGGTAGGAAGATTTTGATGAGTCTTGTTCCTCCAGAATCATAGAACAGAAATTTTCAAAATGTCATTTTCCTGACTATTGTAAAGGTGCAAACCTTGTTTAAGAGTGATGTTTAGATCTTTGTTGCCCATATTTTCCACTTCTTCAGTCAAGAGTCTCTTTCTCTTACTGAAAATACTAATCTTTTTAAGGTCATTTAGTCCAAAACCGTAGAAAATAAGTGGGCTATATTCCTATGATTTCTTGCACATTAACTAAGGATACATTATATTAGCAACAGCGATTTGATGATGTATTATATAAGAGATAAGATCATAAAGTTCTGTGAGAAGATAATACTGTTATTCATCATCTGAGTCCAGAATTGACTGGTAAAATGGACAAGCATGAACACCTAGACGTCAGCTTCCTAGTCCTTCCAACCTTTGTTCACAAGATATTCATTTACCACAGCTTGATACTTGGTTCTGTTGAAGAAACATCTGTCAAACCCATCAGGAGTTGATAGATTTGTTCTGTGCTTTTTCAGATGAGGCTCTGCTTTTAGAGTCACTCACAAACACAATTAAGCATGAGGAAATGGCATGAAACTGAGTCAGGGGAGTTTTAGGTTGGGTATTACAAAAAGGTTCTTCACCCAGAGGGTGGTTGGTCACTGGAACGGGCTCCCCAGAGCAGTGGTCACAGCACCAAGCCTGACAGAGCTCCAGAAGTGTTTGGACAACAATCTCAGGCACATGGTGTGACTCTTGAGGGGTTCTGTGCAAGGCCAGGTGTTGAGCTATCATACAGCCAGGAGCTGGACTCGATGATCCTGCTGGGCCCCTTCCAACTCAGCACGTTCTTTCATAATTCCTAAGACTTCTGTCTTATTATATCCTTATAACAATCTAAGGAATTAGATAATTTGATTCTGTTTGTTCTGTTAGTTTGGGGGCTTTTTAAAATATAAAATCTGTACTATTGCAAAGAACAAAGACCCCCCAAAAATGAATGTTCTCCTTTCTAAGACTTATTCCAAGGAATTTCATATGTGTAAGATCTACTGAGGACTGAGATGCTTCTTTGCCATTTAGACGGTGGATATTTTTCCAAGTTTTAGCTGGGTAGCTTGAAAGCAATAATGAGACAAGATTATTTCTTTACTTCCAGATAGTAAAGATTAAATATATGCTTTAAAACATTTTAATGAACAAGATTTGTAGAAATATAAAAATAGGTAGTGCTTATTGAGCCAATCCCAGTATCATCTAATTGTCAAACTAAAAATAGTTATTTTAACTTTTTTACAGTTGTTTCAATATGTTTAGCTTAAAGCTATGTTTTTATTTCTGCCATTTTTTCCTAAAACATATTTAGCATGCATTTAACAGGAATCAAAATGGTTTTAAAAACACCTAAACCAGTTACTAAGTCAATTACCGAAATATTTTAGTGTTCTAGTATGCTCAAAAGAGCATATTCTTTCATTCAAAGGTCCATAGTCAGTTTTTCAGGTATTTGCAATTCTAGATCTGTATCCTGTCTAAAAAAGTGCTCATTTTGATATTCAACTGAGAGCTCTACCTTGTACAAACTTTTTATTTCTTTAGTTACATGTACAGCTCAGACATCTTCAAACCTGCAAATTCTTAGGTTATGACTAGGAAAAGAACTATAAAATAAATTGAAAATTCAGTGAGGTGACTTATGTGGTTAAAAAGAACTATAAGTATTTTGGCTCTGCTGTGAACGTGCAAACAAAATGTCCAGTACATCCGACACCTTAAAATTTTGCAGAAATCCTTCTTTTATATCTGTGTTTGGGGGTTCCATTGTTATCAGTTTCAAGAACTGATATGCTGATATAATCAAGGTGGTGAGAAATCTCTCATGAGTATTATTTCAGCCAAATAAATATAACAGAGATGAGCAGGAGCACTTTTTTCTTTTTTTTTCCCCTCTCTGACGAAAGATATAAATGAAAAAGGTATGGTGCATTAGATGTTTTGTAAATTGTTCCCAGTTTGGGGGTAGTAATATAAGATGCAATTCATTGTGCCAATAACAGAGATGAAAAAGGTAGTGTTTTACTTCATAACTGAATTGGAATTTTCAAATGCCAAACTTAGCTAAGTAATGGATAAGAGCAGATACTCCAAGTCAAAATAAATCACCTTAATCAGTATGCCAACCTTTCTTTTTGTACAGGCTCAGAGGAAGTTGTTGGAAAGCATAAGACTTGTCAAGTTTGACATTTCTGGGAGACAGATGTAGAAATAGTGTGAATTACAGCAAAAATCATGCCTTGAGACCTCTGTATGTATTGAGTCAGATTATTAATATCAAAGACTGCTAAGCATTTGAGTTACTAAACTTGTATTTTGAAAGTGTATTGCCATACTCAGCTAGGGGCCAGGTTTCACATGATCAAATTATTAACATTACAGTTTCTGAGAGCAGCCTGCCTCCTGTCATCCTCTTGCTATTTTCCATCTTCATGAAGCACCTGTTTTAAAGGCAAACACTTCCAGGCTCGATGGGGCCATGGGTCTGACTCCAGTCCAAGCAGACAGAGAGAGCCCTCCCAGTTTCAGCTGACATCACTCAGGTACACACAGCAGGATTTAGTCACATGCTGTGGTATATACTAGGATTAATACCTTACACAAGTATTGTTTCCACAGTGTTTTTATTTGTGCTTCCTATGTATTATATTCAAATCCATTTTTCAGTCAGAATGAGACTATTCATTTCTTTTGTCTTGAAAGGTAAATGCTTTTTTCTTTGTGGGTACAATAGTCATGAGGCCCACACTGCATTTGTTGCCTTCTGATCTGCTCCTGAATTAAAGTTTTAATTAAACATCATCAGCTGCTTGCTAGGCAATCCTGAATTCGGCTTTAAATAGATGGAATAGAAGTCTTTCTCACAATCATTTAACAGTACAAGTCACTTCATCAAGACTGAGGTCCCACTACAGAGAGCAGGACCTTGAACTTGAAAGTAATTTTGTCAAACTTTTCCAAAGAAAATGAATGCTACAACTCTTTGTATAAATTTTTATTGCTTTGTGAAATGGAATTGTACTGAGATAAATATAAGCAATAGTTACTACCATAGATGTGGATGCCTTAATTCTTTATTTAGATTTCATGTATAGCTTTATTAATTTTTTAATATATGTATAATTCAGCACATGCCATGTGTAGTCCCAAGTATTTTAGAGAAAATAGAAAATCATTTTTGCCCGATACTTTTATCCAAGTAAAAGCTTATTTTCCTCCCACTTTTCTGAAATGGTATTTGAGAACATTTCAAAATATGTTTTGTGTTTAAAGTAACTTCAAGTTGAAGTGTTTATTTGAAAAAAAAAAAAAAAAAGAGTCCAAAAACTCAACAGTGAAAACAAATGTCAGAACATTGCTGAGACTCTCAGCTGATGTACCTGAAGACACAGGGAAGTGATAAACGCTTAATTGCACTGTCTACATTTACTCAGACTTAGTTCTCTTCACAGCTATTTAAAAAACCTCAGAACACTGTGAGGAGTGTTTATTTTGACAGACACATTTACATAATCAAAAATATTTTGCAGAACAATATACTTTTAAAAGTTTAAAATTGTGTTAAATTGCAATAAGCTGCAATAACTTGTGTAGAGGTACTTGTTGGCAGCTTATATTGTATGGCAAGCTGATCTTCTGGAATGTTCTTAGATGAACACTGTTGTAGTATTATATGTTTGGTTTTTTTTTAATTATCTCTCAGAAGAATTGATTTGGTTTGAGGCAGAGGACCTCTCACTCAGTACTAAACCTAAGGTAAATTGTATTGTCTAACGTTCCTTTAATATTAAGCTGCCCCCAAGGTCTCAGGCTTGGAGGTTCATCCTGCGTAATCAGATGCTTTAAACACCATACTTAAGTGTGCTCTGTTGTATGCTCTCACTGC
Organism: Donacobius atricapilla; assembly: GCA_013397315.1. Classification (NCBI taxonomy): domain Eukaryota; kingdom Metazoa; phylum Chordata; class Aves; order Passeriformes; family Mimidae; genus Donacobius; species Donacobius atricapilla. The sequence goes on along the minus strand of WBMY01012612.1, from coordinate 63,150 downwards.
ACAGACATTGCATGTCTTGAGAATCAAATAACACGTCCCTCTTTCTTATTACAGTGGTAAATCATTTTAACTCGCTCAACCAGTCTATTTGGGAGGACAGCTATAACCTCAATAAAATTTATTAACAAAAAGCTGACCCATAGGTAGACTGTGGTTAGAGATGACTTTAAATAGAAAAGTGATGCCTTAGAAATTAGTTAATTATTTACTTGAATGTTTCTATATGCTTTTAGCCACACACATTGTGGACTATACAGATATTTTGATATCTATACAGATATTTGATACAGACATTTTTATAGAGTATTTTGATGATAGAAGAGCCCTGCTTTTCCTCTTACTTCTCTGCATGACTGCTGTTTCTTCATTTGCCATTTCAGAAAATATCAGAAAAGGACAGGTGAGCACAGAATGGAGTGCAAAGGAACACAATGGCAGCAGCCTCGAGCTGTACCTTTCTGTCACTGAACACTGGGGAGGGAAAAGCTGCTCCTGAGTAACGTGTTGGTTTGGTACCTTTGTGTTGCAATTACAGTAATAACCTTGAATGCAAAAGTACCACAGAAAACTTATCTTTCAATTGTCATAGGTATCTGAGAAGGCAAAGATTGTTTCAAAACACTGATGTGGAAGTTGCTCATGTTGCAGTACTGGAAAGCTAAAAGGATACGTTAAAAGCATTATAAGGACTCAAAAGAAATTGCGCGTGAAGGTGGGGAAGAATCTTCCTGGATGTCTTCCAGGAATGTGCCCAGTATAGTTAATGGGTGGTAATTCGATTTTCATTTTTATTTTTAAACTATTTAGCCTATCTTGGTGGAGCAGAATTTAGCCGACAACTGCATAAATTATTGCTAAATTAATATCACACAAAATCGGAGAGCTGTTAAACTAAGGGGGCAGAACTGTGCTGGCTCTCAGAATGGGAGAAGCAAAGTTTCTACAGCTTGTCAACTAGTAGCCAACTTCAGTCAGCCAATAGTCAGCCAACAGAGCTGAGAGGGAATGAGGTTTCTAAATGGAGGTTTGCCAAAAGTTCATAAAAGAGGGCCATTTTGCCCTCAGTGGAACAGAAGGTTCTTTCAAACCAGGCATTGGGAAATGGAGATGAGTCCAAACCAGAGAGCAGCTAAAAAAACCCAGAGCCAAGAGCCAGCTATTCAGCTGGAGCCTGGAGTAACCTATACAGGTGAGAGAGAAGAGGAAGAAAAAGCCAGTTTGGGCGTTCATTATTTTGGGGAAACAATAAGTTAAGAGTCATAAGCTGGCAGCTACTAAAAAACCTATGGGAGAGGCTGAAGGAAAGAAATCTAGTGAGGGGTGGAATAAACCTCCCTCATTTCACCAAAGGATATGTAGAGTTGACATTCTGCATTTAATTTGAAGCCTACAGTTCTTTTCCTATGTTTTCAATCATGTTTAATATGGAAAAAAAAAGTTTACTCAGATATTTCAGATCCTCAAGGTTCAGTGTGTTGGTAACTGAATATTTTTAACAAGTTTTTGTTAGTTTGTGTTCAGATCCCTGATCTCCCTTATCTGGATTGTGTTGAACTCATTTTAGCTTTTCTTTTAAATTTAATTTAAAATTCATTGTTTTTCTCATTTTGTGACAACTTCCATTTTTAACTCATATGACTCCTACCCTAATGAAAGGTAACTCAGATTTTAAGTACATCTGTCATGTTGCCTTCAAATGCACTTGAATTGAGATATTCCTTAGAACATTAATTTTTGCATATATATTATCTTTTCCTTTTTAAATTATTTGCTTCTGTATTTTCTGACCTTGAATTTAAAGCCTTAAGTGCTAACGATAGGGAAATTCTAGCTTATAATGAATATTATTCTAAAGAAATCATCCTTGAACCCTACAAATGGTAATGATTGTCTTCTGCTTTGCAGTCCCTCTTTCTTTAGTCTGTAAAGAGTTCTTTTGTTTGATCTTGGGTAAGAATGGTTGATGGAGAAAGAGGGAAAACAGCACATTCCTGACTTTGCTGCAGAATTAGTCTTTGGTAACTCTTACTGCACTGTGAAAGAAAGAAAAGGAAAAAGCTGAAATCCAGCATGACAATTGAGTCTTCTGTAGTTCTTTCCTTTCCCAAACAGTCATTGGAGGTAGCATATAATTTGTTTTCTTTCTTAGACTCTGTACAATATATTAATGCAAAACTGCTTTTGCCTTAAATAATACATTTTGTTTTCCTTTTGGTGGTTCCTGTTTCTCTTGTTTTTGTTTCATGACTTATGTCTTGGTAAAGGCTTTATCTTTACTAGGGAGCCAATAGAGCTTTTGTGGAACCAGCTTGTCCCTAAACTCTGCAACTGAGCTGTTGCCAAGAAATTTCTATGAGTTCTTGCCATGGGAAGTTATAAAAAAAAAAAAAAAAAAAAAAAAAAAAAAAAAAGAAAAGGAAACTTGAAGCCATTCCTTAAAAACAGAAAGCATAGCAACTAGCAACCACAGTCAGAAACATTTAGCAGCTTGGCAGCAGACAGAAGGACATACAAAGAATAGCAAAATAGTCTATTGAAGAGGGAAAAAAAGATCTTCAAAAGACTTGTGTCCACAGCAGGGTGAAAAACATAACAATCCCATTATCAACATTGTTAGAGAAAAATGTTGATTTTCTTTTTTTCCTAAGTTCTGCCAATATCAATATATCATGTTAAATGATATTCCAGTAACTCTGGACATAAAAAGGCATCTTCTGGCATCCCCTTAAAATGTCTCTATTCAGGCAGTCAAACTAGGAGAGAAAAAAAACATGCAGTTCTGGAATCCACATTCAAAACTCCAGCAGAAAAGACTAGTTGGCCTAGAAGATGAGACGTCATGACTGTATTAATTCTGCAAATAGGTGACATGCACTAAACTGAGGTGACTTTCCCCTTACCGTACAGGGAATCTAAATTCAGACTCAGTACACCTATTATTTTGTCAGTACTGGTTTTGTTTCTACAGGTATATATATCCATTAATAACTTTTTTATTGCCTTGGAATAATTGATATATCTGCTTTGTACCCAGTTGTGAGGGTTCTTTTGGCTTTCTGTTTTTCTGGTTTGGTTTGATTTTTTCCCCTCCATTCTTTTTACGTCATCATTTTAGGGTAGAAGAGTGATGGTTTTCAAGCTACAGTAGAAGTACAGGTGTGCTATTAAAATCATAGTCAAATTCCCTATGGTTTTGGTAATTTTAGCCTTTTTTTTTTTTTTGGTACCTATTTTCCTTCCTAGAATTTGCAGGGATATGACAATTAGCAGTTTAAACAGAGCATAAATTTGTGCGCATTAAGTATGCCTGTTTTGTGTAAACAGAAGTTTTCCAAATGCCTGATGTGCAATATATCCTGTTATTTTAAGGAAGAGGAGTGCAGAAAAGGTCCGTGTTGCTTAGTTGCAGAAACAAACATCACAAATTTGTTGTCTTTAGTTAGCCATGTAGTGTGACCTTAAAGCACTTGCCAAGTGCATTATCGGGGCATAGGATGCTATGCTTTTGTGTTCACCTTGAGATGTAGATTGTTCAGGTTTTGTTGTGTGCATCTTTAGAACAGATTGGGTGCATTCTGTTTTCTTATCTGAATGATCATTGAGCTCTGGACTCTGTAGTTGCAGACTAGAAAGTCAGAACTATATCATACCTGTTTTTGTTTAAAAGAAAATGGAGGCTTGACACCTTATAGGAAATGTGTGTGTAAATGAGTCTGATTTTGGATGAAGCTTTGCTAGATTTTGTGCTAGTAATGCAAACTTCAGTCTTCAAGCAAGTTTCTGCACTGTGAGGAAATGATGTTCCATTTTACAGGGAAGCAAGGAGAAAAGAAATTCTCTTTGAGGCATTTAAGTGCAGGTTAAACCCAAATCCCTGGATTACTAGTCCTGACCTCCTAACACAAGAGTCATTCATAATGGTTTTCTTCTTTCTACCTTCGGACAAAATAGTCTGTGGAGAGGATGTCTGATTTAAAAAAATCTACTTTCTATATATTAAGCTATAAACAACACAACAAGCAGAACAAAACACATAATCATACTGTATGAATAGTGTGTTTGCCTTGCAAAAGCCCAGTTAATATTTTGCAAAAGTTTGAGTGTGATCTGTTTGCACTCCATGGTTTTCGATGCTCAGACTGGACAGGAAGAGGAAACAGCAAAATGTGAAACTCCAAGCTATATACTCCAAGGAATTTGTTGCACTGTAGTGGTTTTTTTTGTTATTATTTTTGTTTGTTTGTTACTTAGATCAATTAAGTCAAAGGGTTTTTTTGAGCTGAATCTTGCAGGGCCGTTTCCCAGACCATATTAATTGATCTAAAATAATGCAACAAAATGCACATGCTATTTTTTTCTCCCGGTGTTTCTGTATCCATACCATGGAACCCTATCCTGTTATCCTTAGGCTTACCTCCCACTTAGTAAGACCCTAGAGATATCTGGGTTTTATTTTGGTGCTCAATGACCCCCTTTCTAAATGTCCCACACTATCATCCTCACCACATTTGCACAAATGTTGACCTCAGGAGAATAAAAAAACGTTTCACTTGAGGAAGCATAAGTTAGTTTCTTGGAGCATTCAATATACACCTTAAATTCTTCTCTGTGTTCAGAAAACAAAGCTCATTTATGATTTAGAGGCTTGAATAGCTGTTGTCATTCATGTTGTGTGGTTTCACATTGTGCTCAAAGGTGCACCCCATTGTAAACATTTGAACTTGAGCTCCTTAAGTTTTGTGTAAATAGTCTGTATTTTGCTGTGTTCCTTGATATATTCATTTTGGAGCTTGAAAATATGTGGAGGCATACTAGCAAAATGACAAGTCTCGTATGAGAAGCTGATGTTCCCCGATAAGTTCAAAACCATACAGCAAGTGCTGAAGAAATACAGGAAACCAGTTAGTGGTCTGTTTTACGGTTGGATTTCTGGGGAATGTAGTGCTGTGTGCACCAGGTAGTTCTCAATGGGCATGGAAATTCTAGTGGCTGGTAAAGCAGGCTGAAAAAATTGCCTCAGACTCCCCTTATTGTAGGTCCCATTGTTACAGTTTTAGACATCAGCAAATTCCCTCCCCCTGACACCACTTTTCAGGGAAACCTGTACGTTGGCAGCACCTACCTGAGCCATTTTGCGTGATAATAATCTCTATTTTTGAGAATTAACTCTCATTGTAAGCCACAGATTATACAGGTTTCACAGAAATATGAAAATATGAAAGTACTGTTTTATGGTAGCAAAGATTCATGCCATCCAATTTTTAACAGGTTTTGATATTGAGTTCATCCATTTATTCAAATTGCATTTGAATTGAATTGCAATAGAAAAGTATTTTACCTTATCTCCCAGTTAAGTAAACAGACAAGTTCTTTGGACCAAGGTCATAGTGGTACGTGCTCTGAAATCCTGGGTTGTCTTTGATTCTCAAGGAAACTTAGATTCTGAAAATCAAGTTATGTGATCAGCTTCTTGATGATCATCTTTGGTTTTAAGGATGTAAAGTAATTTGAAATAAATGCTTCGTAATAATTTAAAGGATTTTTAATCACAGTGATTGAAAAGCTATTGCTGGCAGAGGTGGTATTTTGAAATATTTAAGGGTAATAACGACCTTTCTTCATTCACAATGTTTTATGTGGAAAGGGCTGCACTTTGAATTGAAAATAGTGTTGCAATCTGGATTCTTTCACACCTTTCATGGTTCTAAATCTCCTGGGATAGGGTCAGTTGAAAGAATGGGTAGAGTTCTGTTTATTTTTTTTAATTTTTAAAAATTTCTTGACTTATAAATTTGCTAATTAAGAAGTTACAGATTTAGGATACATCCCTAGTATGAATTTCTTCTCTTTTCCTTCACCTTTCCTCAGGGTCATTCACAGATTTGCACTTCTTTACACTTCTGAAGTTCATTGCATAGTCGTGCCCCAGCTTGCAAAAAAACATATACATGGTATATCTTTGAGAAGCTTGAATCAGTTTAGGTTGTGCTCCAAGATAGTTGCAGACCGCATTAAAGAGAGTGCTGAGCTTATGGTAATAATTGCTGTCTCAAAGCTGGACTTATCTGTTAAGACAGAGCCCTGTGATATTGCAAGCTACCCAGCATGTGGTTGACCTAGATGGTAGCAAAGCCTGTATCTTGATTGTAGAATGTTCTACCCTCTCTTAAAAACTAAATTTATATCCTCACTTTGGTGCAAATTATGTGGGGAATTGCTAACCGCTCCATTTTTCTTGGGAGTTTAGGTGACTTTTTGCAGTTTCTAAGAACAAGATAATTGTATATTTTAAAGACTGAGGTCTTAAAACTTATTTTATCTTAACAGGAAAGAACAGAGTGAGCACAAGACAAATTCAAAGTGCTCTTAATGGCATGATACAATTCCCTGAGGGCTGGCAGTTTCATGTGCAGGAAACTTAGAGTGTTGATCAGGTATGAAAGTGAGCGCAAGAGCAAGCTAAAATTCAAGGCCAACCCAGTGGATGCCAGCATAGTGACTGGTGGGTTGTGTGGGAGTAAAGGGAAATGTGACTCCAATATTTCTCTGTTGCAAATTCCCTTCACTAGACTAATTGTGGATCCATGTCTCTAAAGGAGGGAGAATGTACTGAGTTAATACGCTGTGTTCCTCAGATGAATACAGCAGATAATACAAGCCCTATTACAAGTATGTTTGTCCTTATGTACCCAGAAGCAAAACAAAAAAATTAAAAGGCAAAATAATGGATAAATCAGTATTATTTGTACCCTGGAGGCTGTTGTTTCTGAAGCATGTACCTTCATGAGTTATAAAGGAGATATTAGTCTCAGAAATATTCCTTATTGTTGAGTGGTTTTCCCAAAATTTAAGGACAACTAATTTAGCAATGAACATACTGCTTTTCTCTTTTTTCCTGTGCTTCACTAATGGCTGAGTACATTTTTCATGGATAGGGAGAGGGGTAAGAATCTCAGCATAACACCAGGAAACAGGCTTCCAAATGCAATCTGTGTTCAGTTAATAGTTTACAGGTCTTTTCAATTATGGTTTATATATTCCCATTTTATTACTAATTATCCATGATAATTCAGTTCAAAATTTTCCATTTAGTAAGAGTAAATGAACATAAGCACATTCTAAAACTTAGAACATATGCACTGTACAACATAGATATAGGCTTTATTCAAGTTGCCCCACAACATATGTAATAAAATGCAGTCTTTAATTCTCAGTAGCTATGAAGTTTCAGCTGTGCAATATGGAAGCATGAAACTTTCATTTAAAATATTTAGGGATTCCAAGAATGTTTTAATATTGGTGGCATAAAATTGACAATATTTGTCAAGTGTTCTGTCAACGTTTCCCTCATATGTTATATATTAAGTTAATTAAAGAGCTGGTGACAAGTTCTTGAGAAAACCATTTAGCTTTGTCCATTATGTTCTTAAACCATATTTATTAGAAATTGTTCTTTCTGAATTGGCAGATGACTTCAGATCATAGTAAACTGTTTTAGACTTCAAGGAAAACCTAGCTTTCCTTTAGTCTGCTGAGTTTTTTAACATAGCTATTAATTCCTAATTGTAATATTCAGTCAACTACTTTCATAAAGGTTGGACAGTTTGATTTGTCCATAAAAAATAAATTCTCTTTGAACATTTATTTGCCTTGTCCTGGAACCTGCTCTTGTTCAGAAGTCAGTTTAAGAAGATCTTCTCATGTTCTTTGTTGCCATATTTACTTTCATTGCCACCAAGCAGGATTTAGTTCTAATAAGAGACCATTCGTTCCTTTTTTATTTATTGCATTCTCTGGCAGTGTTTAATGCTTTTCAGTCTAATCTAGAATGGTTGTCCCTGTGACTTCTTCAAATGAAGCGGGAGCTATCAAAAATCCCTCTTGCAATAGAAAGTGGTCAATACTTCATGAGACCAGGTATCTCTAAGTAACCTCACAGGCTCCTGGCTTCTTCCTATTCACTCTAGAGCCAGAAAGCTTCCCCAAAGGGAGGTCACTTGCGTGTGCTTATTCTCCAGCGCTGTTCTAAACTCCTTTACGCAGTCTATGAAATCTCGGGTGTTGTGGATATATTTGATAAATGGAAATATGGAACCTTGCTATCTAAATGTTACAATTTAGTCCAATTCTATTCACTTCTGATGTCTTCAACAGAAGAACACATTGTCTGTGTTGCAGAGTACCATTTCCAATCCACAGTGAGGTTTATCTGTTGTCTTTGGAGACAGAGCTCTCATGGGAACAACTACTTGTACTCCACCCTGGAATAAAATGAAGAAATAGGCTTATTTATTAACTTTTAGGATACCTTTTATTATAGTACAATAATTCTGACAAGTCTTATGATGAAATTTGCATTGTGGATAATGATATAATTGGAATGAACAAAATTCTTACAGAAAAAAAAATGTCACTCTATCAATCATTTCCTTTTCTTTTGTCTTTGAACATCATAGCAACTATCACTTGTGGGGTATGGCATCTTAGATTGTGAAGGTGATTTGTGTAAGTGCTTTGATTTCTGACAGTAGCACATCTCTGCAGTTCATCCGCTGTGTTTTTGCCTTGCTGGGTGTCAGAGTGGGCTTCACATGTGTTCAAACTAGGTCACGGGAAATTAATCCAGAAGCTCTATCCTAAGCATTCAGTAAGCACTTTGTAGCCCCAAATAGGGATATAAGGTCTAAACCAGTGGTGGGTCCCCTGAACAGCTCCGAACTACACTGCATAGTTGGAGCACTGGATCAGGGCCAGATGCGATCTAGCCCTGAACAGTGCAGAACTGTAGATGAAGAAGCCTCAGCACAAAGTGCTTGGTTTTGCTGAGCTGATGCTTTTTCTCCAAATTGCTTTTTAATGCAGGGCTTAACCTTAGAAAGAGAGAAGAAAGTTTTAGCTTCTGCCACTATGGTTTTGTATTCACCCCTTCTGTGGTATTTTAGCTTGAGTGTGTAATTCATTGCACAATTAAAAGTATTGACAAAACACTTGTGCATGCCTTTGGCATTGGGGAGCTCATTTCAGCGTCTCTTGTGTTATGGATAACTCAGAAAGAGCAGCAGTTTGAGAAAACACTAATAAACATTAGAACCCTGGAAATGATCGCTTCATGACCGGCTTCTTGGACCAAGTTAAAATGTGATTTGAAGTGAGAATATCTGCTGCAGAGATCAACTGGATTTAAAACTAATATTGTCTTTAACTTTTATCAGAAAAGCCCAGTCAGAAAAAATACATAACTTGGGGTTTTTTTAATCAAATTGAACAGGCTCAAAGGTTTTCCTGGTTTTGCCTATTTTGATCTGTTATGATATTAGTTTGCCTATCTTATATAGCCTCATGAATTCCATGAATGTTACTACTCCTCTAGCCCCAAGGACAAACTGAAAAGATGTTAAATTATGAAGTGTCTGTCCTTGGTATATTTTCTGTACATGAACAGAAGAGTTAAGACAGTGACAAAGGGTTTAGAGGAAGAAGAAATCTAATACTTCTGTATAATAGCAGAATGGCTGTGCAGAGAAGGCTTTTAAATAATCAAGGCCATACACGAGGTAATTTGCAACTCATAGTATAAATTATGTGCAGATTCTTTAAGACTGTTAGAATTAACTCCAGGGATATTTTTAGAGCAACTTCGTTTGGTTTAATGAAAACAATTATTAAATCATTAGTCAATGAAAATGGTTATTTCATCTTGTTTGTATGAAAATTATCGTATTCATATATCATCATCATTATCCTTTAAATAATGTGCCTATTCAGGATTATATATGTTTGGTTAAAATGGTCAGGTTTCTCTGAATAACTTCTCTGCTTTGCTTGCAGGTTGTGTATAAAAATAACGATGTCAGGTTGGAGCTGTCTCGACTTGCCAAGCAAGGGGATCCTAAAATGAAGATTCATGGGGTTGTAGCATTTAAATGTGAGAATGTTGCAACCTTAGATCCAATCACATTTGAAACACCAGAGTCTTTCATCTCTCTGCCAAAGTGGAATGCCAAGAAAACAGGCTCAATATCATTTGACTTTCGTACAACTGAGCCAAATGGCCTGATTCTTTTCAGCCATGGGAAACCAAGGCACCAAAAGGATGCCAAACATCCACAGATGGTGAAGGTTGATTTTTTTGCCATTGAGATGCTTGATGGCCACCTCTACCTACTGTTAGACATGGGATCAGGTACTATAAAAATAAAAGCCTTGCAGAAGAAGGTGAATGATGGTGAATGGTACCACGTGGATTTTCAGCGGGATGGGCGGTCAGGTAAGTTCCTTTTGTCTGCATTCAGAATGGTTTTCTCTGCTGTATCTGAGAGAATACTGGGTACATAGCGATGTTGCCACAATTAGAGTTGGGCATCAACTGAAAAATAAGGAAAATATAAGTAGTCATTACTTTCAAGTGCCAGAATACAATAATTTGCTGGGTAAAATATCTTATGTTAACATTATTGGATGATCAAGTACTTCATCTTGCAAGTAAGTGCGCTGTGTGATTGAAAAAACAACAGTAATCTCTCTCTGTGCCTGCTTACACCAAATAGCTGAAGTGGCAAGTTTCAAGAATGAAAATAAAGCAAAAAAAAATGAATTACTGAAAATAATCTCCAACATGGGGAATAGCTGCCCCTCAGAAACAACACAGATCTTCCAATCATGTCAGCAGATCTCTGTGTACTTAAATGATATGCTAATAAATGTCTAACAACATGCATCAGCGGAAATGGAAATAACTGACTTGCCGCATTCTAACAGTGTGATTCATATTCTAGAGTAGTTTACTCAAAAAATGATCTCACTGAAAAGTGGTAAAAATAAAGAATTCATTAACTGTTCCTCATGCTACTGAAATGTAATGTGGCTTAAAGTGCATTTATCCAGTGAATTGTCAATGCGTCTCAGCTCGTCTCATCTTGAGTATATATCTTGTCTTAAGCAAATAATCAATGTACATCAATTTAAGGACAGCTCTCTTCTACAGTGACTTTCCTGTGCTTCATGCCAGGATTTGAAGAGGAAGGGGGAAGAGAATGTACTGAGTCTGTAATTCAGTCCTTAAGATCTTCTGATTAATTTAAAACCTGAAGTTTATGTACATTCTAAAATTGGTTGTTGAATAATGTAACTCTTCTTTAAATTTTGTGGGATTTCTCCCACTTTCTTCCTTCTGGTGACTCCCTTTCCGAAGCTTGCATTTATAATTCCTTTATGAAACTTCCAAAAAAAGTTATCGTTTTATGACTTAACTTCTTGCTACACACAAATCAGATTTCAGATCAAGCAAATCTTAGGTGCAAGTTTAAATTGAAGATTTCTGTCAAATCCATGCTGAAAATCAGACCAAATTCAATTGACTTGCACTATGATTATGAAAAATAATTATTTGATTAATGGGCAGTACAGCTTCAAATTCTAATGGTACAGACTCATTTTCTTATTATGTCAGTGGCTTATTTACATTTCTCGAGGTTTAATAAACCTACCAAACAAGAACAATAATGAAACCCAACCAAACAAAAACAAATAAAAAACCCCTAATTGAGCAACAAAACACAACTTCTCAACATCCTCAATTGGGATTGAATATCCAGCAGTTATATTATTTGTACTACAGTTTTCATTTCAGACTTTCTTCTTAAGTGCTATTTGCGTGATTCATATGAGGCATTAAATCCTGTAATAATCATGCCTGTGGGACTGCTGAAAGCAAAGTTTATGCTTACATCCAAAGCCAACAGATCTATAAAGGAATTAAATAAATGCATAGCAATTGTTTACATTTGAAGATAAGTTCTGCCCTTCCATTGCTTCACAAGAAACATGACTCACAAGTGCTATTAAGAGAGTTTAGGGCATACTTTAATTCTCTAAAACTGTTGATGGACATAGGAAGGAATGTAGAGTAATTTCAGGAAGCAAAACGCGCCCAGTGATCAGGATTGCATATTATTTTTTAAGTAGAATTATAAATAATCAGATTAATCCATCTTATGATTTGCCTATAATAAAGATAGGTGAAATTTATGCAACATCCCTGTCACTGTTGAAAACTAATTATAATACCTATTAACTTTAAGACACTGAACTATTACCAAGAGTGCTAAATAAAATATGGATTGACTTATGGATTAGCAAACTGAATTTTAACTGCAATCTGAAACAGAATCAAAGTTTTGGGGTTTTTTTTGTTGTTGTCTTTGTTGTTGTTGTTGTTGTTTGTTTGTTTGTTTTTCCTGTTATTCTAATACATACAGTAATAGTTTATGGTAGAAGTACCAATAACACTGACAATGCTTTTGTTTGTCTTAATGATGGTAAGAACTGGTTATTGAAATTACTAGAGAGATGTCTCTGCCTGAATTAAGGTGCGAACAAGACTGTGTGCTGAAGGTAAAAATGTGGATTTTATGTAGCAGTAAATGTGATATCGAGGGAAATAGAAAGCAATAGTAAAGACAAATGTGGAGGGACACACTCGATTCTAACTGGGCCCGGGCTTCCCTAATCTTATCCCTATCACCCTGTACAATTTTACTCTATTCCTCCAAAGCCACCTGTCCTCGTTTCCACCTTCTGAAATCTTTTTTCACTCTGAGTTTGCTCAGCAGCTCCTTATCCATCCATGGAGGCCTGCTGGCATTTTTGCCCGATTGCCTCCTTGTCGGGATGCATCACATCTGAGCTTGGAGAAAGCGATCTGTGAATACCAGCCAGCATCCTTGGGCCCCTCTGCCCTCTTTCCCGTTGGACTCCACTGAGTAGTGCCTTGAAGAGGCCAAAGTCTTCTCTCCTGGAGTCCAGGGCAGTGAGTGAGTTTGCTGTGTGCTCTCCTCCCTGTCCTGAGTATCTCATCCCCCTCCACCTCGTGGTCACGTTATGCATGTTGGTGTGTTTTACCCATGAAGAATAAAATTCACTTTACCATTTCAGGTTGCTTTTAGGTGTCTTTTCTCTGGCCCAGACCAAACATACTGAAAATCAAATTAATTTTCACTATCCTTCCTTCAGAATTTTTATATAACTGAATGAATAAACATTTTCTAGAAAAAAAATTGCTTTTCTGATACTTCCTTGTTGCCATTGGCAGCATATTTCCCTAGCTATGAAGCACAAGAGATTCTTCTGTTAATGAATAAGTAGCTCAAATAAACTGTGGTTTTTTTTTCTTTAACTTAAGTTTGGTGTCTTGCAACCTTTTGCTCTTAATCTTCAAACCCAATGCAGAGTGATTCCCTCCTATAGTAGAATGTCATGACATTTCTCAAGGAGCTTTGCTAATTTCTTTGACTTTCATATTAGCTGGATCAGCAAGTACTAGATTTATTTCTCATTCTTTGCTCTCTTCCAGACTTTCAGTCACAGTGAGCGTCCAGTCTAAACTACTGACTTTGCCTTTGCTTGTCTGGAACTGAGGTGAAGGCGGCAGGGAGATGTAAGGAATGAGAACGCATTTTTAAATTATAATCAACCAGGCCCCATTCGCTAGTAATTCTGTCAATCCACTCAGATTTTGAGAGATAAAAGGAAGAGGGAAGAGATGGTGCCTTTTAATTTCCTTTTGCTGAATGAAGTTTTGGCCTATTCTTCTTTTCACTCTAGAATCCCATTCTGTTTCCTGTAAGACTTACTCTTAGGCTTTCTTAGCTAAAATGAAGATCATTGGTAGGACGGAGTCCCTGAGACCACATTTAGTTAACATTTAAGGGTTAGGTAAAGAGAAATATTCATAAGATATTCTCCTCTGGTCCATGTTTCTTGCTAGGTGTCCAGCAGTGCTACCAACTGCTGTGTCCTGGGTTTCCTCCCAGTACTCCTGAACTGTATGTCCTGAATCTCCGGGGAGGACCACAGCTTCATAGCTGCCACACGTGTCCTGTCTTGGCCATGGGCTGCGTGCTGCATACAGTCCCCATCACAGCTATTATATTGTGTTTTAGCACAGAAGATGTATTTGGAATTAATACCTTGCTCTGATTTTTCAACGTTTCTTAATAAGCAGATGTTTTTCACAGGCACAAAAAGCAACTGAAATAGGCCACATCAGGTAAGCAGAGAGATCAGAACAGTTGCAGTAGCTGCACTTTAAATCTTCATATTTAACTGATCAGGAGAGACGAGATTTAGAAATACGATTTAGTTTCTTATACACAGTTTTAGGAAAAAGTAAATTGCTGAGATAATGAATATGATTGGAAAGGCTCATTAAGTCATACCTAAGGGAAATGTTTGTCTGTTCTGCTCTTAACAGTACTGCAAGCTCTGCAGAAAAAAAGTATTAGGAAAAAACCCCACAAACCCAAACTGAATAAACAACAACCATGAAGCAGCTGTAAAGGTGTTTGCTCACAGTGTTTCTTTTAACACTGTAGGGATAGGTTTAGTAACTGTTCTCTGAGACTTAAGTATTCTTAAATTTTTTTAAAACTGTTTATCATATGCAAGGATAACCATGCAAATGATTTTTTTTTGCTAAACAACCATTCATCCTTTGGAAACCACCATTACATAGTGAAATCAGGGAGGAAACTTAGTCTTTTTTTCAACCTCCAATTGTGTAGGACAGCATAGAGCAGAATGTATCAGCAACTGTTCATAGGTAGGTAGCATTTAAGGGCTGAGTCACTGAAATTTTGAACTAAAGTTAGTTTCAGCTTGAATACCAGAAATCATTTCTGGAGTATGTAATTAGAGCTTAACTATATTCAACATCTCACTGTAAGTAGTGCTTTGTTGATGTCCATTGCACGTGTTGTTGTTGCAGGTTCTTTTTTTTTTTTCCACAGGTACTCTTCTACATATTGCTTCCCACATCTTTTCAACCTTTTGAGAACAGACAGATCTACATGTTCCTAGTTCAACAGATATTAATAGTTTTCATACTTGAGAGGATGGGTTTATATTTGCATTTTAAGGACTATTATTTCAATGATCTGCAGCTTCCTTGGCTGATCTACATCTTTCTCCGAGTCCAAGATAACTTAACCAATGCTCAGCCAAGTGGTACAATAGGCTGCTCTGTAATCCCCAATATATTTCCCGTTTTGCTCACATATATGTTATTGTTGACTTATACTGTCAACTCGTCCTTTTGAGGACTTCTCACTATCAGTTGTCCTTTAAGCCAATCATTTCTGCTGGAAACCAAAATTTCATTAGTTTTTCTCAAACTGATTTTCCAATGCAGAAAGAAGTTTCTGAATGTTAAATTGCACTGTGTTCTCAGGTGATATGCTGCAGAATCTAAGCAGCTATAGGTCATTTCAGGACACTTAAACTTATGGGCAGTTTGTGGAGATAAGAATGCTATTTGGTTTTAGAGTCTGAAGATAGATCATGAATTCCCAGACTATATAAGTCACCCCCACACCTTCTTGTCTTTGTCATTCCCTTTTACTTCTTTCAGGAAGGACAAACCACATGCTGTCAGCATTCTTCCATTGCTTTCTTATTCTGATAGAAATACAAAAATTTTTTTCTACTTTGAGTCTTAAAAAATTTTGCATGGAAGCTGCTTGTTTCCTGGAAGGCATTATGGCTCTTTTCAAAGAAATGGTATCACTACTTATCTGGTTCTGGATGCTGTTATGAAAAGATAGAAGTTTAAGGACCGTTCTTACTCTGGAGATGTTACAATTAAAAGTTACAGTTTTGTCTCTCTCTTGAGCATCCTGTGCTCTTCTAAATCTGCTGCTTCTTCATCATATCTATTGTCTCTAGGTTATTTTGTTAAACAAGATATGTACCATTCTTTCCTCTTTTAAAATTTGACAATTCTCTCCTGAGAATGACAGTACAGTATCTTTACAGGGAAATTGATTAACCCTTTTTGTGCTGGCCACGTAAGACATTTACATGCTCTGTTAGCTTCCCTTTCTTCCTCTGCGGAAAGTGATGTCCCTTCACATTCATAAGCAGAAACATCTGAATGAATTGGAGCACCCTTGTGCTCCGACAAAACAATTCCTTTAATCTGCCTATAATTCCCAGAGAAAGTAGAATTGAAGTCTACCAAAGGAGGTGTGCATCACATGCCAACTTGAGATGTTTTCAGTAGAACTCAGGAAGTTTCCCTCAAGAAAGGTAACAGACTTTAAAAAACCCAAAAAACAAAACAAAACAAACAAAAAAAAAAAAAAACAAGAAAAACAAACACTAACAAACCACAAGAAAACAAACAAACAAACCTAAACCCCTGCAATAAACTAGAAATAAATCACCCCGCCCCTGCCACAAACCTCACCAAGATGAAACAGTATGTGCTACCTCTGTCTCAGCTCTGGGTGCACTGTGAATCCAAAGGTGCTAGTGTAACCATTGTTTTCTGTAGGCCCATGTTCTATGAACTTAAGTTCTGCATTTTGTTGTAGGATCCTTAAAAGGCTCTGTAATTTTTGCCATATTTTGGAATATGTCTATATTATCATATTTTACTTGGATTTTTCATCTGTGTTTACAAAGCAAGTAGTGAGTAAAGTTTGCATTGTCTATCAGAGATATGTAAAAGGTAATTTGGATATCACCAGCAGTGATGGCTGTGTGGTTGCCTGTCATGTTTTTCTACCCAGAGTCATTAGATGCCATGATTACAATAAGGTTTCAGAGGCCCTCTCACACAGAGTATTTTATGGGGTTTCATTTCTTTTACCTGGGAAGGTAAAAAGTTCATTTCTTTAAGAAGCTGTTGACATCTATTCAAAATAATACTTAAACTCTCTTCAGTGTAATCCTTTATGACACAGAGAAGAAAAATTTCCTGCTTATATCTATCACTTTACTATAACTCACAGTCACCAGTTTCCCTTATCATTCACTTTTCTAAGCCTTCTGTGCTTGCAAGCTTCCACTTGGAACACAGAGTAGCAGCTATACTAGCAGAGATTTATCTGTCTTTTTCCTGTGAGCTGAAAGTAATCAAGACATAGTAGATTTTTATTTTTTAATAGAAAAGGAGTTCTAGGATTCTTTGTTAATGTCTTGAAAATATAAATGTCTTTGTCCAGCAGAAAGCATCACTGTTCACACATTGGAGCTTGCTGTTGGAGACTGCAGCTGAGTTAACTTGTGTGGGTGCACAAGTGGGTGCTGCCTGAGCATGGGTTTAGAGTGTTTGGTCCTAAATTAGCCTGTACATCAACAGATGGCAGCAAGCAACAATAGCAGTAAGAAACACTGCGAGGACAAGTACAATTTATATTTACAGCATCTCTAATGTTTTTAAAGACCAAAAGATCTGTTGTCTGTTAGCCATCCTTCCTGATATTCTAGGATGCTCTCTGAAAAGTCTCTCTTGCTTTGACAGGTCATTCACTGGTGTCCTTGTTTCACACAGCTGATTAATCAAATCAAATCTGAAAGTGTTTATGCTTTCATGCCTAAGGTCAAACCTATAGCAAGCATTCCAGATGAGTGCCAAGTTCTGCTTCTAGAAGCTGAGAAGCAACAACAAATTTTTAGAGTTAGCAAACCATAATCGTCTTATCAGTTTTAAACAGATGGAAGTTTGGAAGAAAAAAGTATCTTGTTTCAGCATGCCTATTTCTTACTTACTTTCTTGGAAGTTCACTTTTAGGTCTATTCAACAGACACAGAAAACATTTCTTATAATATATAAAAGGGAAAACTGACCACGTCCTCACTCTTTAAACATGCTTATAAAGATGCAAAAATGCTATGAAAACTTTTGTTTTATCTTGTTAGTTCTCTTCTGATAGTAGGGAGACTGTGGTATCCAGCTCATATAAAATCCCTATGTCTCAAGTCCCACATGGGAGTTTGACTTCCTGAGACCTTTATCCCAAACAGCTTTTAGTGGTGACCCAAATTCTTTAGATAGTCATTCTGTCAATGTTGTTGAAGTTAACCTACTGAACCGACAAAAAAAGAGAAAAAAAAGGCTTCCACAGGAGTCCATTACTAAAAGAGAAGCCTAAATTTTAGGCTGTTCCCAAGTAAGAGAATGATCTTTTTCTGACCTGCCTTTGTTTGCTTAAAACTCACATTTTAGTATGTATGCGGTGTAAAGTGTGAATTTCTTTTTATGCACAGCTCCTACCACAGTGGAAACATTTTTGGTAGCCAGTGTTATCTTCTGGAATCTGTTTCAGGCTAACAGTGGAGATGGTGAATCATGTTCACTTTGTATATATATGTATGCTAAATTCATCATGGTAAATGCAATTCTTCAGTATCTTGTCATTACTAATACACTTTCAATGTTATGCTCAGCAGATAACAGTGTTGCATGATGTGACTGGTCATTATAATAATTTTTTGACCTATATAATACTTTGATTTATATTTTGCTTGCTTTTGTACCCACATAGAGTGATGAAGAATCACTCCTGTGAATATCTACATGAAGATTTTTATTCCAAATGATTTTTCTTAGAAATAAAATTAAAGTTGGTTGGCATAAGTATGCTCTGTGACTGTACGTACTAGATTTGTTTTTCTGCTTATTAAAATTGTAATTGTTGCACATCTCATTATTTTAAGCACAGTGCCACCAAAAACTTTTCTTTGCTAATGATTATATTTTCTTTGTTCTGACACTTCATAAAGAAAACTCTATTTTTAGGTTCAATTTTGTTTGTTAAGATTTTAGACTTAAATGGAAAGGATATTTCTGATTTCCTGAAGGCCTGTATACATCTTCTCTCCCTCACAATGTAACATGCACACATTTCGAGATAAGTGTCAGTGGCATTGATTTTCCCTCCAGGACCACATCACTTCCTTCCTAATGATTGCCTTCCTGGCAGTTGATGAGAACATTTTCCTTCTGCACTTAAATAAAAAAGTCTTACCCAAAGCCCATTGGAAGTCATGATGAGACTTTAAAATACTTTGGGCTCAAACCATGGACTCAGATTTGCCTCCCAGGTTACAACCTATCAATGCATCCTTGGCCTTAAGGCTTTGAAATACTTATGAGGGAGTGAAGATATTTTTGTTGTTGTTTTTGCACAATGAGGATGTTTCTGAAAATAACTTTGAGCTGTATTCCTCCTGTACCTGTGAGATCCGTAAGGTGATTTTGACTGGGATTTTTCAGATTGTGCTCATGCAGTGTTGTGCATAAAGGTTTCTTAGATCATTAACTTCCTGACTACATTGCAATTGAAATACTGAAGTGTATCTATGATTCTATAGCTGTACAAATAAAATATCTCAGCTTCACTTATAGCTGTTTGCCAGGAGCTAATGTGACACATAGATGAATGAGTGAAAAAAGCGCTACCAAAATCAAATCTCTTGAAAATCATGCATTTTATTGTCTTTACAGGGACGATATCTGTGAACACGTTACGCACTCCATATACTGCACCAGGGGAAAGTGAAATCCTTGACTTGGATGATGACTTGTATCTTGGAGGCTTACCAGAAAATAAAGCAGGCCTGGTCTTCCCAACAGAAGTGTGGACAGCACTCCTCAATTATGGATACGTTGGCTGCATTAGAGATTTATTTATTGATGGTCAAAGCAAAGATATTCGACAGATGGCTGAAATTCAAAGCACAGCTGGAGTAAAACCCTCATGCTCAAGAGAAACTGCAAAGCCTTGCCTTAGCAACCCCTGTAAAAACAATGGTGTGTGCAGGGATGGGTGGAACAGATATGTGTGTGATTGCTCTGGCACGGGGTACCTTGGCAGATCATGTGAAAGAGGTAGGTTCCATGTGGTGACTCCTCTTCCACTTTATATCTTAAAAAAAAAAAAAAAAAAGGCATTACCATAAAATAAACAAAATCCTGTACAATGATTAAAAATGGTAAAGTACCAGTAACTGTCCAGAGGCAAAAAAAGAATCCTTGATTTCACTTGATGTGAGGTGGAGCCCTGTTCTAGACTCAAAGCAGTAATTCTAGAGGAGAGATCTTAAAGGAGACTCTAAGCTACAGGAAGAAGTATTAGGTGGCTAGGACACTGCTGCATATCTCCTAGAAAATGCCTCCTTTTGTGTCTCATCATGCATTGCTGAGTTCTGAAAAGCTTTGTGGAAGCAATTTTAAGTATTATTGCATTGCTATGATGCCTTGGAGTGTCCCTAGAACAGAGGCTAGACATAGATAAGAGAATAAATGGATACTTGCTAAAGGCCTTGGGTATATACATCTTGGGCAGCCAAAAGCCTCCCAGAGGCTACTACACCCAAGATGGACAATGGTCACGAGTGTTCAGACAGATATAAGTTTCGCCCATTTACATATCAGGGGTTAATCTTCCAATTACAGCTTCAGGTAATGAAGTCATATTCCCCCAGTTTGCTCCCTCCCAATTAACTATTGTTCATACTTTTTGAGACCTGAGGCTCTATGGTGTTCTTGGGTTCCAGGCCCAGAGGAATTATTTTGTCTGACCAAAATGTGAAGACATTAGTTAACACTTTATATGAAGTTTAGAGTTATGCACTAATGCAGCACAGGATTTGAAAAATATAAAGGCTAAAATCTTAAGGCATCAGCTAAATTGTCACTTTCGAGTTCCAAACTGAGGTCTTAATCTCTGCCTATTTATGTCAATATTATTATATAATTAAATTTAATTCTGAATTCCAGTGTCACTTAAATCCATGGCCAGAACTTCACCCATGAGTCAAAGCAGAAGAGTCAGTAGGAATTAATATTTTTTTACTTATCTGTTTTTGGAAAGATCCAAGTACCCAAGGAAACTGTCTGTAGTTATCTAAAATATCTGAGTATTCCTTTTACCTAGAAAAGGTAACAGTGAAGTTCACAAACTCTATTTATTTAACTGAAAAGGTGGATAGTGGCAAGGAAGCCAGATGTTGAGGTTAGTTAATAGATAGAAAACCCTGTTATTTAAAATTGCAGTGTGCTAATAAAATATTTTAGTGTTAATAGGTAAATGATAAAAATAAATGTATTTAATATTCTAGGATTTTATTTTTATACTTATTGGAATAGAAAGTGTTTCAATGCCAGGAGTTGTATTTTTTTCATCTCATTGTTGACAGAGAATTTTCTTCAGATTTGTCTTCAACCTGAAATTTAAACTTAAAGTTTATTGACTGAAAATGTGAGTTATGTTCATCTAGTTTGATTAATTTTTTCCAATTAGGCAGACGAAACAAAAATGTTCTCTTTAGAAATAAAACCCTCAATGAATGTTTTAAGTCGTATGTCAGTAGATATGTGCAGTAATGTTGTAATGGATACCACCATATTAACAGCATTTGCAAGTAGATCCTCAGATTCTTCTGTAGGATTTCTCTGTCTTATTTTTGCACTATTTATGCCTTTGGCTCACGGCCAGCTGTTCGGAGCTCTCCAGACTGCTGCTCCTGGTGGAGTGGAGCCGGCAGAGGGATAAGGGAGCTGTTTGATGCAGCCCTCAGTTAAACATGGCTGGTGTACCACCCTGTGGCCAAACTCTCCTATTACACAGGGGCTCAAGCGAAAACTGGATTTGTGTTTTTTTATTTCCGCTGAAAAGCCAGGAAACATGTGCCTTAGAGACCTAAATACATGCAGATCGGCAAAGAACTGAAAGCAGTCTTCAGCGTCACAGTTTCCCATACTCGTATTGGGCAGGTGGCGATGTTTTATAAAGAAACCTTTAGCCCTTTTTATTTCCCCTGCCTTATTTTCAAACATTGTCCAGCGTAGGATTCATTTTCCCAGTGCGTTCTCCTTGTGGCAATGGTGGTACTGGAGTGGTGGTGTTGGCTCCTCCACCACAACATTTGGTTCTTGTCCAACCGAGATATGTGTGGCACTTCAGCAGTATGAGATCATTTCCTGCTCCTGGGTTTCCCTCTCCAGAGGGAACTGCACTGAAAGGAGATGCCTTCTCAGTAATATTCATATCCCAAGTGGTCATGCATTAATAAGATTATAGCTTTTGGGATTCTGAAAGCGTTGTACTGGCATCATATCACACAAAGTTATTATAACTACTACCCGTGTGTAGGAACTGATAAACTATAGGTTTAGTGACATAAGCAGCACATTTAGGATCGTTCAAGCTAATTTAAATAAAAGGGGAACATGCTCATTTCAGCAAACAATACAGTTTCACAAAGAAAAGAAAGCTTTAGAATAAAATACTGGAGATTAAACAACTGGAATATTTAAAATTAAGTAATTAAAGTGTCTTCAGTAAAAATAATAAAAAAAAAAGGCGTAGAGCTACTTTTTACGGCCATTTAATTTCTTTTTCGTATTATTTCACCTGAAATAGGAGTGCTAATATCCTACATGGATTTTTATTGTACAATACAGAGCCTGAAATAATTTCAGCTCATTAGTGCACAAAACCCCTGGAACATCACTGTGGTCTATTTTAATTTATGTCTACTTAAAATTATGTATATAAACATATATATTTATATCCACATCCATTTTATCCTGCTGCAAGTTATACTTGATTTTATTCTTGTTTTTCAGTAAGGTTAAACATCAGCATAATCTGTAGATTGGCTTTAGTAGACTATGAAAACTCTAGCAGATGGATGGACAGATGTCACAGCAATATAATTTGGCATCCTCTCTTATTTTGTGGATCACTGAGTGAGTGACGGCCTCTTGTCAAAGCCTTTTGCAGATGTATTCTTTCGACTAGATGGCCGGGAACAATAGTAAAATCATCAAACAGGGATAAGAAAGAGTAAGCATGCAAACAAAGGTTTATGAAGGTGACGCTTCTGAAGAGAAAATCTGCTTAAAGTAGAGTGTGTGTAGATGTCCAGGCACAGACACCTACATACACATATACACGTTAAAGAAATGTAGCTTTGATTCCTTGTGTTATACCTGGATGCTTTAAAATTTTAAAGTAAGAATAATAGAGGTGGTATAAGGATAGATAGCATGAATAATCATGTGTTCTAAATATTATACTAATCCCATTACTGTCTTAAGTTAACTGATTTGTCCTGTTAAAGTTGTAACAAACATACAGTGTGACTTAGGACCTCAGTCCTGAAATCATACCAGTGAATTCGGAGGAATAATTTCAGCTTCTATTTACATATTATCCTGTAAATAATCACATAGAGAGAATTGTTTCTATCAGATTGATGGAAATGTTCCCTATAAGGCTCCAAGGCTGCAGCTTTGGGCCCAGGTGGACTGAAGAAGTTGCCATGGAGAAAACACAAAGCACCTGTGAAGAGAACAAAAATTTCAAAATTGACTCAGTAGCAGCCAGTATATTTGAATATCCCCAATTTCTGGGAGTAAAATCATATATATCAGGGAGTATTTTCAGGGCACGGCGCTGTTGCTCTACTTGTACTGGTAAATAGAATAGGATCAGAGAGCAAACCTGAATACTTGATTTTTGATGATCCAGATTGCTCATACATATGCTGGCATGATTCTGGACTGTATAGTCTGTCATTTCTGGGCAAAGTTTGTGTGGGATTTTAGTGACAGCAGACACAAAGGGTGGTTTCATGCTTTAAAAATTGCTCTGTGGGATGCAATACAGTCCTCATGTTATTCCAGACACACTGAAACTGAAAAAGCAGGAAAAAATTAATGATTCTGTCTTTGGGACTTCACAGGCATCACAAGGGGTCCAGAGGAAACAAGATCCTGTTTTATTTATTAAAATATGTGCAATAGGCATTTGTACTCACCAAGAGTCATGTTTTTAAAACAACTCCAACTTTACTCCAAAACTTAGAACCCTTAAAGAAAGAACTCTGAAATTCAAATGCCTAGTCCATACTTGTTTCATTTTAATTTAAATAAGCTGTGAATTGAAGAATAGTATCTATCCTGGAAATTCTACTTTACTCTAAAAATATCCAGTTCAGCATTTCTGAGGGTAGGAGCAGATGTAGGAAAGTTTCCAGAAGAGTTGGTGCCTCAGTCTCTTGAGCAATTTAGGTAATTCCAGCTCAAGTGGAAATTAAGGTCCTGAATCTCCTCTCATGTCAGTACTGATCTGTGCATCCTTGAGTTTAGATACAGAGTTAATTGAGGTGGTGTGTGTGTATGTGGGAGAGAAGACTAGCTGTGAAGATTTTAATAGGAAACAAAATGAAGAAAAATAATTGAGAGGGGAACTGAACCCTTTAGTGGGGTTGTTTTGGAGTTTGGTTCATATGTGTGTTTTGGTTGGCTGGTTTTTTTACCACAGGAGCAGGAAAAGTTTGAATTGTCAGGTCTATAAAACTGTCAAATAATGAATGTATAAAACATTTTTATATGAATCTCTGTATTATATAATGCCATTTATTTCTTGATAACTCTACTGCTCACACTTATGTGCTGCCACAAAAAAAAAAAAAAAATTGTCAGCGATTATTTCATAAGGATTTTCTGCTGTTTTTTGTTTTGGCACTATGATTCCAACAGTGAAGTTGGAATCTATTACTCTTTTCCTTCTTTTTTTAAATGAATATCACATCCTGAGCTATACTTATAATCTATTACCATTTGATCTAATAATTAGGAGAAAGCTGAACAAGTGAAAACAGACATTCTGCCATCACTTACGTGGAATATTTAGCAGTGTAGATTTCATATAAAGATGAGACACCTCCTTGGAATTAGTTGGTCCAAAGAGAAAAAAAAAAGGGGAGAAAAATTAATACATATTTTTAGCTGAATTGTTCCTTCAAGGTTTTTTGTAACTGGTGCCTCTTGTCATTCAGGTCTCTTTCTTACTGACCAGGCCTTGGATTGGTCAGTGAGGATTGCTAAATTCCTGACGGTTTTGTGCTTGGTTCTGCTTTGTTTGTTGTTTGGGTCTTTGGAGGGGTTGTTTTTGTTGCTGTTGTTTTTGATTTGTTTATTGTTTTCTATTTGCCTTTGCATTTTTGTTTTGTTTCTGGGTTTGGTTTTCCTTGGCATTTTTCTTCTTAGTAGTTTGTGGGGAAACAGGGTTGTTGGGTTTTTTGGGGGTTTTTTTCCCTTTTTCTCTCCCCCATGATACTTCCATATTTAGAAAGCCTGTGCCTTGGAAAGGACATATTGACATATTAAAAGGAGCTAGTTGCCGTGAGGGGACTTCTTCATGGCCCAAAGCTTTTAAGTTATTTGCTCTTTTCTTCAGTATCTTTGGTCTGTTCTTCGAACATCTGTTCCCAAAATACTGGCACAGTATGGCTTAGGAGGATTAAGTATCTAATCACATCAGGTCTGCTCACCATGGTGTTACTCGCTGGCTATCTCCAATTAAATTAAGTCTCCAGTTAAGTTCCTTCTCTCTTTTTTCTGCAATTTAAAAAAAAAAGTCAAATAATTACATGAAAGTTGGCTAACAGTAGCAGTGATGATTCCAACAGCTCTCGTTTTTACATTGTCCTAAGATAATTTGTTAGCAACAGAACTCTAGCGTTGATGAATGTTGGGTTTGCTCTGTATATGAAAACCCTGAATACTATTAATGTGGTGGATTTTTATAGACAGTTCAAAATACCTTTTATTTTCTGTTATATTAGCATGTAACATTTGGGTTTTTTCCTCGAATTCTTTACCTAAATTATGTTTACCTTGATAAAAATCTTGTGAGATTTCTATGCACGGACTAGACAGCTAGATACAGGAAGGAATTAAAAGCCCCTGTTCATGACTTCCCCCAAAAAACTAATAAACAAACATGGAAACCCACAAAAACCCAACCCCCAAACTTGCAATTAAAACCCCCAAACCATCAAAAAGCAATTCACCTTCCACTGAAAACTCTTTGACTTGAAATCGCTTTTCAAATTGTTGCAAGTTAAATATGTAATGTACTTCACAGAACAATTTTTAGATTTAAAATCTGCTGGAAACCTGATTACCTGCATAGTCAGAAACCATCAAACCTGTAAATGCATTCTTATAACCTGTTACATCTAGGGACTTTCACAGCAGTCTCAGTAACCACTTTTTTTTCCCAACATCAGACTGTTTTCTCTAAATTTGTTTTGGGGGGAATTTAAAATTCTTTACACAGGAGAATGTTGCCCAGAGAAGCTGTAGATGCCACATTCCTGGAAGTGTTCAAGGTCAGGTTGGACCGGGCTTGGAGAAACCTGGTCTAGTGGGAGGTGTCCCTGCCCATGGGAGGATCTGGGTGGATTCAAGCCATATTCTGACTGTTCTAGTGAAAATATCATCTGTCACTTTTTCCTCTCACAGAATTAGCAGAACATTTTGTCCTTCTGTGGATTG
The DNA here is from genome assembly GCA_013397315.1 of Donacobius atricapilla. NCBI lineage: Eukaryota > Metazoa > Chordata > Aves > Passeriformes > Mimidae > Donacobius > Donacobius atricapilla. Next base: position 37,013 of record WBMY01012612.1, on the reverse strand, counting down.
TGTAGGCTGGAAGTCTCGAAGAGTTTATCTGCCTTTAGCAGCATACAAGATATGCTATGGGAACAATTTTGGCAAACGTAGTTGTGATACTTACTTAACATAGTATCAGTAGTATTAGTCCTTGAAAATATCATTGCATGTTGACACCACCGTAAGCTTTTAGATAAGTGTCTCTGATACAGTGAAGCAAATTAAGCATAGAGAAACTTTCCATAGGTGTTCTCTGCCCACAGTGTTTGATTGTCCTGCCAAAAAAGGACTTATTAATACGTTTCAGGAATGCATTTCCTTTGCTTTCTAGGAACGGCAGTGCCTCCCTGTGAGCAGAAATGCAATCTCTTTGCTACCTTTCTTGTTACCAGCCTAGAAGCCTGGAAAAAGAGGGCTTGTGACTGGTTTCTCTGGGGTCTAACAGACTGTGACTGCTCTGTGCCAGTCTCTGGCCAGAAGGGTTTCCTGCAATGTCTGAAAGTGACAGTTCTTTGCTCGTCTCAGGGGTTTGAAGATGTTACCCTCAATATGCCAATTCCAGTCTCAATTCTCTTGCTGAGGCTGTCGTAGTGCTCATACAAGCATTTTTGAGTCCATACCATGGTTTTTGTAGTCATGGAACAACCTGTGCCCCATCCAAACCATGCTGGGGACAGTCACACATTTCAGGAGGACTTTTGCTCACTGTATGAAAATTGCAACCCACTGGTGTAGCAAAGCCAATAGGTTTATGCATGAAAAATCCTAAGGTGATTATGTAGGGGAAAGATAGTCAGATATGGGCTTTTGTTACACTGTTAAGATTACCTGAATATCTTTTACTGATTTGACCTCTTTTGAGCAGTACAGGCCTTTCAAGCATTGCCTTACGGGTGATTTTACTGATCTCCTTGCAGATGCACACATGACTGGCTGAGTCATTAAAGAACAATTTATTTTCTTTAAAAATCACCAAGATATGCCACTTAAAAACCAAACAAATCAAAACAAATCCTAACAAAATCCCCAAACCTGACTTCCCCTGTGTCTCTCAGTAATAATAATGAAAAGTCATGCATAGTTTTTATGTGTCATTCTGGCTGAATATACATTTACCATCTTACCTTTAAGGAGTTTCAGTAGACAGAGCATAATTCTTTAACAACTGATTTTCTCCTTTGTGTTTCCAGAGGCAACAATTTTAAGCTATGATGGAAGTATGTTTATGAAAATACAGCTACCTGTTGTGATGCACACAGAGGCCGAAGATGTTTCTTTAAGGTTCAGGTCTCAGCGAGCTTATGGCATTTTAATGGCAACAACTTCCAGAGAATCTGCAGATACCCTTCGGTTAGAGCTGGATGCAGGACGAGTAAAGCTAACGGTCAATCTAGGTAACAAGCTCTTCCTCCAAAAAATTAACATTTTCTTTACATTTTTCTTTTTTGCTTGCAAACATTTATGAAACAGCCTGTTTTAACATTAAAAGTAAACTGAAATTATATATAAACACACATCAATGCAGCATTTGCATATGTACACAAATACACAGCCATTATTATAATTTATTTTGTTTTCTTTTGCATTTTTGTATTCTTTATTTAGTCTTAACATTACCCATCACAATATTTTTGTACTGTTGTGTATGCTAAAAAAAGAAGACAAGTTCATCAGTGGTATTTTTTGGCTATTTTTTTTTTTTTCATTGTGGAAGATTGATCTCCCTCCACAATTTCTTCAGAACAGCAATTCCACAATTTCAACGTGCAAGCAGAAACAATATATATGTAGGTCAGCTCAGTTTTACCTCCACCAATTAATCTGTGACATGCAAATATATCAAAGACTTTCTGGTTTAAATACTGAAAATGTTGCAGTTAGATACTCCCACTGATGGATTTCTTGGTCTCCTTTTTTTAGGTGTTAAATCTATATTAAATCCATCTCCTCTTTTTTGAACAATTCTGTAGTGGTATTTTTGTAGTTTCGAACGATAACACAACCCTTCAATGCCCAAAGACTGCGGCCCTCAGCAAACAGCCTTGTGAACACAGGAGACACAAGCCCTTTTACAGAAAAAAAAAAAAAAAATTGGTTTCCTTGTTTAAAATATGATAGAAAAAAATGTCAGGTTATGGTTTTCTCTAGTTTAAAAATAAAAAAGTAAATAAAGAAATAAAAGCGCGGCTGCAACGCTTATGAATAAGTCCCAGTCGGGACCTGAAACAAAACAGGAATATGCTCAGGAAAATGCACGTCCCGTGCAGCTATTCCCATTCAGGGGTATGCTATTTTTAAAGGGAATTCAGTATTTTATTGTTTTAGTCACAGATTTAGAAAGCACTGGTGGGCAGTGGGGGGTAAGAAAATAGCCAGCTGACCCTCCACCTCATCAAAGTGTCACTCACTGAAACGCTGCCCGGGCGTTTAGCGGTGAGGAGGGAGAAGGTGGAGCAAAGGGTGTCCGGGTGACCCTTCCCTGCCTGGTCCCTCCTGCGGGGAGGCCACGGCGGGGGGCTCCGAGCGCTTTCTGTAAAGGGGGTGTGCAGGTGCTGCTCCTCGGCTGTTTGCAACCACTTTTCTGATGCGGTTGACGACACATGACAAACTCAGCTATATGGAAACAAAATCTAGGTTGATGGTATACATGTTCCTCAAAGGTGTAAACCAGGAGTAGCTGTACAAACCAAGTAGTGTGGTGTAGGGTTTGGGGTTTGGTTTGGGGTTTGTTTTTCTTTTTAAGTAAGAAATGAATGCAGATAGCCCGGCAGAGGATCGTGCACAGATCAGGTTATTCACTTTACATACAAAACACCACCCTCTGCCTGCTTCTATACTTCATGAAAGCCAATAAAAAGTAAATAAATCTATGCCCTAAAAATATTGTTCCTTCCTGTGACACCACCCATTTTTTTATTCCTATATTTTTTTTAAATTTATTTATTTATTTAGTCAGGCAAGAAAATAATCTTAAAATAGAAATGTTTCTCTTTGTTCTCTAATGAGTGTTTAGAAATACGTGATTTTTTTTTTCTCTATTATTATAACTCTAAAGTAGTCACGGTTCATTTCTAAAATTTAGACATTAAGCATATGCAAAGCCACAACCCCTTATTTCTAGGCCTGGGTGATGAGCTCCGTGTGTCAGTCCTTAGCTATTGAAGATGAGCCTTTGAGGTTATACTATCCACAAGTTGTCCAAGGTGTCTGATTGTGGCCTGGCCTGCTCTATTACCCATTGTGACGGAGCACTTTCTAATTGCGCTGAGAGAAATTACCTGTTCTTTCACAGATGGGGAGAAAGCTGCAGCCTGCCTCAGTTAAGCATCTTTGACTTTTAATCCTGACTTTTCACTTAGATTTGTCACCATGTAGCTTTGTTTGAAATTGGCCATTTTTACCCTATTTGTCGTTTCTATTGGTAAAGACTTATCGCAGTATATCTGGGTTATAACAGTATATAAAGACTGATGATATGGAGTGGCCATATTTGCATGTGTCTGTCCCCGGAAGGGTGGACTGTGATTTTATTGGATGTCTGCAGCTATTACCTTGAAGGATAAATTTTCATTTTTCATCTATTCTTCCCCATCTAGACTGTATCAGGATTAACTGTAATTCCAGTAAGTGCCTATTCAAACTTTTTAAAATGTTATTCCACCATTATAAAATATGCAAACTAGAATGACAAAGATTATGGACAGCTTGCAAACATTTGATAATTTATTAATGAAATGTGATGATTAATTATCATTGTGTAAAAAGTCATCATATACTTTAACACTTGTTTTTGTCCTTCTCATAGGACATGACATTAACTAAAAAATTAAAAAGGAATCATTCTACAGGTTGTAAACAAGCCTAGTGGAAATGGTGCCTGTAGTACAGTATCATTCTAGATAGGCTATTTTATATTTACAACAGCCATAGAATTTTTGAACCACTATTTCTGACAAGCTGTTACACATTTTTTCCCCCATGTCCTCCTTCTAATTTTCCTGACATTTTACCTTTAACTTGTGGTTAGATTGTTGGAACATAATAGTTTTTACTACAAAAATTTCTATTTTACAATTCCCCCTTGACAATAACCTGTATTTACTGGCTGGTTATAGCGCAATTTGGTTTTGCTAAATCTTCAATTTGTGGAAATGTGATACATTAATAAGGACATTATTAAGTCTGAGAATGACCATATTTCTATGATGATTTTTTACACTCTAATTATGTTAAAAATCCTTGAATTGAACAATTTTTCTCTGTGATATGCATGTTTATGAAACAGAGGGAAACATTTGCCAGATGAATGGACTAAATTTTAACTTCTCTGATATTATTTGGATTAAGAGGCTATATTCTGAAAGGAGAAAAAGGACTGTGATTTTATTTTGAGTCTATGGAATTCCTGAATGGTGTCAACAAAATTATTGATAGTAAGTATGGTAGATTTGAGTTTTGGGTTGGTTTTTTGTTTCCTTTCCTAACAGGTTTTGCAGGCCAGAGGACTGGCTTTATGAAAATAGGGCAAAAAAGCTAATCAACAAACTGCACAGGTTTAATCTGTAGTTGGTAAGAGTTAAAATATGTTAACATAATATTCCTTAATAGTTTTATAACCTATAAAGAAAAGCAAGAATCTGAAGTTATTCTTCATGTGTCATTGGTAATAGATTTTTCAATTAATAATTTTTACAAGACAAAAACACAGCATTTATATTAAAAAAAAAACAAAAAAAATTCTTGAGGCAAGTGTTTAATTTAAACTGTTCTTTAATTCAGAGAAACTTCAGTATAATAAAGGAAATGCTTGTAATCATCAAGGCACAAAGACATTGTCCTCGTATTAAAAAGAAAATAAGAAAAAAGTAAAAAAATTCTCACTTATAAACACAAATAATTCCTGTTTCCCTTTGCTAAAATATATAAAACCATGAAAAATCTCAGAAGCATTTTCTTGGTCTGCCACAGGACACTATTCTTTTCTACTAATGAAATCTTAATTAGAGAAAAAAACAAGTGTAAGATAAGCAGCTTTTTGGGCAGAACTGTAATGAGACTGCCTGCTGCTGGTAAATTCCTTTTTTTCCTAGGAAAAGCAATATTGCTTTTTTTAAAACTTCCTTAATAAAATCAGAAAATCCCTCTGAAAACAGAGTTACTAATGTAAGGAAACCCCCTAGGAATAAAGCCACAATATAACAGGTGTTCTAATTTTTTAATCTCTTTTAGATTAAATGATGTGTCAAAGATAAAATTAAATGGTTTCTAATTTTCATTTTTAAGCAAGTTTTTGGATCATAAAGGATTCTGCAAACACAAATAAACCTCCAATTAGAGGATTACAAAGGGAGCAGTGTATCTACTGGGTTGGATTAACATTTAAAAGTTCTTGGTCTTGTACAGAAGCAACATAACCTCTCTACAAAATATCCTTGGCATAAAATACTCATAAGTTATTTCTCTTTACAGTTGGTTTATACTGGTTTTGTTGTTAGAAATGAACTTGGGGTGATTAGTTCCATCTCCCTGTGGTGCTTGTGTGTACTGAGCAGGGTTTTGTGAGCTTTCAGTATGGTAAGTACTACAACGCTTTCTTATCTGCACTGGAATTTTTCAGCAACCAGATGTTTCATGAGCAATTTCTATTTCCAAATGTTTAGATTATGGAGAATTATTGCTCTAAGTATTCCTGAAAAATGCTTATTAGACAATATGATGGGTTTTAGTGGGACACAATTTGTTTCAAAGCAACAGAATCCAGAAATGGAGCATTATGTTGCTAAATACTATGATAGTTGAGTGGCTCTCTTCTTTCTGCTGAGAGCTTATATGTATCAATCCTGATTTAGGTTGATAGAAGTAAATCTTGTTTTCACGTTTGATTTTTTTTTCCATTTCCTATTTTTGTTACCTAGAAATTAGTCCTGTTAATATAACCTCAGTGTTGGTACTGAGAATTATGTGTTATAACTAACCTAGTAACAGAGTTAAGGTCAGAATGAAGGTATCTGGTTTGAATTTGGACAGACAAATTTAAAAACATCCAAGAACTTAAGCTGAACATCAACAAGCTTGAGAGAAGAAAATGGAAAATGGAAGCACCTTCTCTTACTGTGAATTACAAACACAGGGAATAAAATACTGCACCTTTTCCTCCTCTCATTTTCTCATGAAGCCTGTCTTCTGCTCTCTGCAGATCAAAATGCATAAGTGTTGGCTGACAGAGCTAAGATTATGGCAGCAACTTTTTCTGTACACGGTCAGCCCTTCACCTTTAGCTGATGTCCTGTCTTGCAGAAGAGGTGGCATTTTGGGGTCTTCCTTGTTTGAAGGACAGAATTTTTGAAAATGTGAAAATGTTAATCAGATATGATGTCACTATTAAACTTGTGTTTCATTAACAATATGTGAACTGCTAAATATTTTGCACTAGGTTAGAAGATAAGTATGCCCATAAAACCATACATCACTAGAAATTCTCTCATGTCAGTCAGAAAATAACATTGCTGAAATGTTGGGTTTCTACAACCTTAAATAACTTCATTGTGTTCTTCAGAGCTACAAGTTTATGAAATCAAATTGTCTGTCAGGCAGTGAATTAAATAGTCCATTTAAATTGCAGGTACATGTAGGTCAGTGCTAGGGCTGGCACAGAGAGAAAGGGAAAAACTTTTTTGATGAAAAGAAATAGCTGCTGTGGTTTCCATATTAGTGTTCATAAGGTGAGGAATTCACTTAAAAATAAGACTGCAGTGAGCTCTGTTGTTTAAAATAATATGAATGTAACAGCATTTTTTGGCATTGATCATTCTGTAAAAAATAAGTTGATAGCTGTAGAGGTCTTCTATATTACTGTCCTGGTTTAGGGCAAGATTGTGAGAGAACCCCCGAATAGGGTCCCTCTGGGAAGCAAACCCAAATGGCCCCTCCCCCTACTGCTCTGGGAAAAGAACTTCCTCAGAGGAAAATGAAAAAATTATTTTTTTTAGCAAAATAAAAGTGCCCACAAGCATAAAGAATGAATAATATGGAACAATAAAACCTCTTGTTGCTCTGAAGTGAGATGGCAAAGATTCAGAAAGTCCTTGCTGTGGGTAGCTCAGCTCGCTCAGTCTTTTATCAGTCCCTCCACCGCTGGAAAACGCCGTCCTGGGTCCGGGGAGGGTGCAGGCGTGAGATCCAGGTGGCTTTCTGGGTTTTTCAGTCCAGAGCAGCTTTAAACAGTCGAACGGATTTTTATAGATGGGTCATCCCGTGTTGTGGAAGGCAAGCGGAGATCTGGGTATGCCCTAATTGGNCCAAGAAAAAGAAAAAAAAACAGTCCAGGGAACTTCTCTGCCTCAGCTAGCTAAAACTAACTAAACTAACTAACAGCTGGCTAAAACTAAATAAAAGCAAAACAGGTTGCCATGCTGCTGTTTGTCCGTGCCTCCAACGAGACAGTCCAGGAGTGGAATGCAGAGGTGGGAATGAAGTTTTCAAAGCAAACTGTGCACTGCTTCTTTCTCCCCCTCCACTCTTGGAACTAGTCTCAAAGGTACAGAACTTAACATAATGCATGAACAGAACAGACAATTGAAGATACAAGCATCAAAAAGTCACCCCAGGACAATTATATACAGAACTGATAAACTAATCCTTAAAAATTCCCTAAGAATAAATTATATTAAATATATATATATATATAAAAGCCCTGAAATATTTCTCCCTTACGAGGAAGGAAGCAATTGTTACCCTTTAATTGCAAACTATCACGCATAAATTATAAATAGTTGTGAATCCTATTGAACTGAATGGGATTTTTCCCTAGTATTTCTTAGAGACAGAGCTTCATCCCAACAAAATTTCCATTGCAGTTCAATAACAGTTTCTGAATGACTTTTGAACGAAAATGGGTGTGCTATATTTTCATATTTTTCAGTTTTGTAACCTTAAACGCTACAATCTTGACTTAAATGAAATTCCTTTTCTTTTCAGTTTTAATGACTCCAAAATATTAGTATCTGAAAAAATCCAGGTTACTCTAAAGGCTGCTGGTTTTGATATTCAATATGCTTTTGTCACCATCTGCAGTCTTATACATTATTCCATCTTTTGGACTGTGAAGGTTTTTATTATGATCATTGTATTGCTATCATTTCTGGAACTAAATTTTCTATATTTTTATATGAGTTAGCCAAGTAGGACTGTAGGGTTTTTTAATTTAATTGATACATCGTACCACTAACAATGTTAATTGGTAAATAGCTGGCTCTCATTTCCCAGCCTGATACTTTTGTTCAATATGAAAAAATACAGGACACATTTTTGAATGGTGCTGTGAAAGCTTGCTCAGCTTGTGGCACAGTGCAGGGAACACTTAGGTTAGTTTTCTTGTACACAGCTTTGCTTCTGTAGGCAATAACTCACAGAGCAATGGTACTGAATTCAGTTAAACTCAAATGTAGTACTGTCACAAGAAATGATTATGAATTGTAGGATTCCAGGGAGCAGAGAGTACCATGGTAGTAAATGTGTACACAATTCCCCAGGGAATATGTTAACCAGGTTTGCAAGCTGGGGGTCCACCTTTATAAATTAGGAGGGGTTTCCTGGGCTTGGAGGGTTTTCTGGTTTTTCTTCCAGTGAAGTGCCCATTCAGTGGTTGTATTTACATGCACCCCTCATTCTTGTGTCTATCTAGTTATTCATCCATTCTCCATATAATTTATTGTTCCTCTCATATTATTTTCTCATGCCATTTCAATTCTCTGTTCTTCTCTATAGCCCTTAATCTTTTTTCCTTGTTTTGTATGCTTCTCCTTTTAAAATTTTCCTGTTGTGCAGATGCGCACATTACAGATGATTAAGTTATTCTATTTGGAAACATCTGTTACTGAAGCATTTCTTTCTTGTCAAAGTATTCTACAAATCCAGGATATGACAAGTAGCTTTGTCAGATTGTTGGTAAATAAGAGAAGAATTGTATCTATTAAAGAACCAGCAATGGTGTTCAATTACATTATCTTTTCAATGTGCACATGAATTTTTAAGCAGCAGAAAATCTTACATGAAGACTATACATCCTTTTGAAAGCTACTACTTGTAAAACTGCATTTTATTGCAAAATCCAGAATCTCCAACTGTGCTCTTATAGATATTCCTAAATCTACTGTGATAAGCAAATTGTTAAATCATTTCCATGTATTATCTACTATCTGGTAAAAAGAATTATTCGAATATATTATTTGCTCTCTTTTTTGCTATTGTTGGCAGTAGAAGGCCATTAAAATGATGCAATTTTGCAGCTCCACCCAAAATGTAAAATTTTGTACTTGGCCTGTTTTCTTGCAGAGTGCTTATAAATTTCATGAGTTTTGATCTTCCCCTCATTAAGAGTGGCTGACAGCCTGGCAAAAATATGTAAAAGAGTTTTACCATAGAGGACATGCAGCAAATCAGCAGGGTACGTTCTCTGCAAGTTCAGTCAGGAGCTTCCCTCTGTTTGCAACATAAAGTTTGAATTATAAATAATTCTTTTTAAACTTTGCCTATACTTCGCAGATTTACAACAGCAAGTCATTGGATTTCTTCTCATTCAGCAATATCAATTTAAAGACACCTTTTCATAGAATTTCCTGAAAAACAGGGTCTGCTGCTATGCAACAAAACTGCAAACATACCTGGTCCTATTCAATCAAATTCTGATTACAATCTCCTAGTTGCTAATAGACAGCATGCAAAAGAAGTGGAAACTGCTGCTTTACTCCGAGACTCTCGCTGGAGTCCTCAGTATTCAGTCCTGAAGCTGCACTAAGACCATCTTGTCTTGTTCCAGGCACCATGTTTGAAACAATGGTTGAAAACAGCTCAACTTGGGAAGAAAGTTCAGGGTTGAAAGCAAAAGAGCCTGCCTGTGTAAATAATAATCAGGAGGGCTGAAGTCATTAAGGGATAGCCCATAATTTATTATGTACAGCCAAGAAGCCCATTATGAGAGATGCCTCTAACTTCTCTTTCTCTGTTAAATATAGAGTGGAAAGAAGTGGTGCTGCACAGGTATACCCTGTGAGAGCAACACACTAATTGGCTCACTGGGGCAGTTATTGCAAAGCCATCCACCTCTTCCTGCAGTCTGCCTGCCCACCTGCTCTGGAGAAAAGTAGTGTTTCTTGAATGGTAGGAGAGTAAAGTGAACCAGCAGGGCCCTGCTGATCATTTTTCAAAAGTTTGCATACCATTCTTTGGTTTTTGTGTTGCAGAATTTCGTCCACCTCTAAAACAAATCCCTATCATTTACTTTAAAAACTATCTTCTTCTAACTCTTTTCATATCTGCTGATCTTGCTCTTACCTTGTACATTGCTTTGCTGCCAGCAGAAAAGGTTCAAATGTCTATATGATGAATTTCAGTAAGGTGATCCATTAACAAAATTGTTAATTTTGACTTGCTGCAGTTTTCTGACACCTGTTTTAAAATAAAACAAGATGAGGGGAAGGCAGGATGGTGCAGGGGCAGTACAAAACCAACCTCTAGTAGAAAGAGTGCATTGCTTTTTTCAGCAACACAGATTTATGCTATCCCAAAATGAATTCATCTGGCCTACATCTAAGCAAAAACATCCTGGAAAAGTACATTTTATGTACAGATAGGCAGAAACATCACTTCTTGACACGTGGGCTGCTTAATCTGTATCAGTTAAGGAAGTGATATTTCAGACAACTGAACGGAAATGTTGGAAAGATTTCTGGGTAAACGCATGCACCTTCAGTTATGTACATCACAGTTATTCTCTTCTGAATTAGGCTTATAAAACAAGCTGGATGTTGAACCTAGGAAATATATGATGCCCAATTTTAAGGGGTTTCAAGCTGAGAAAAAGCCATTGAGTATGATGAGAAGGGTATGTATTAAGAGATTCCAGCTAAGGGGATGCTGTGGTTTTGGGCCATTCACATAAGATAATAAAGGTCGGAAATACATTTTATGTTGTGGCTTTTTGGGAAATTTCACCTGGATATAGTTTGGTTTGAGGGAGGACTCTGAAAAGGTAACAATGAAGGCCCATTGGACTTCCAAGAATGAATTCTCTCACCGAGTGACTGAGCAAATCATTCTTATGATATACTGATTTCTCATCTTAAGCCTATGTTTTGGTTCGCAAAGGAATTCTGCAGAGAAATGATCAAGTTATCTAAAAAGCTTCCATTTTTACCCCTTCCAGTTGTAGTTGTTAAGAAACCTTGAATGATGCTGTTCATCACACACACACACACAGATACACCCGCACTTTGATCAGAAGGCATGAAACTATGAACTAACTTTATTTTAAAAGATCTGACTCCATTTTATAGTATTTTTACAAAGGCCAGGGACTGGGGGAGAAGGTTGACACCTCTCCCCATCCCATTGGTCAAGACAACTGTCCATCAGCTGTCCATATCTCTAAGAACAGGAATGAAAACTACCTTGAAGTTATGATAACATTTATCAGTGTTTACAGACTAGAGTGTGAGAAAAAACCCAAACCATGAAACACTGTGAAGCAGAAGAGAAGGCTGAAAAATCAGGGTGACACTTGAACAAATAAAGAGCATAAGGAAACTTGAATCAACTAGCTTATTATGAAGAAATCTTGAAAAGAGTCTTGCGCATATAATTTGTCGAAGATGCCTGCCTGAACCTGCTTAGCTGGGATATGGGAGACAATCAGATTAGCAGCAAAAAAGTTCAAACCTTCATAAAAGTTAAAATAAAGACTTTATATGTGCTGGCTGACCATTTAAAGGTCTATGATATTTACTTTCTCCCTGAAAAGTTTTCAGGGTTAGCTGCTGGGGACTGAGGGCTTTGCTCTGTCTGTGCTTTCAGCCTACATGAAGGACAGCAATAATTTAATTTCTGTGCCTTCATTCTTCTTGTTCCTTATAAAACCTCACCTATGTTTGCTCTTACTTAGCTAACAGAGGAGAAAATTGCCATTAGTCTCCTGACAGGCTGTCAGTAAAATATTATTTCGAGTTCTCTTACTAAAAAACATATGTTTTCCTTTTTTGTGTGCATGCTTCTTTCTTGTCGTTTCACTCTTTTCATTCATCTTACTTTTGTCTTTCTAATGTCTTCACCCATTCTACTCGTGGTTCTCGTGGCACTTTAAAGATATAACTGGTTTAACTAATCAAGCATACAATAGCAATACATCTATGGCTTTCTCAAGGCACAGTGGTGTGTTCTGCAATAGCCACAGTAAGGCAACAGTAAAAGCTTAAACACTAGCTATTTATGTAAATTTGAAAATTAGTTGCCCTGGTTGGTGGTGAAAAATCATTAGTTTAACATTCAGGTAAAGGCTTTTTTAGCACTACCACTTCAATGTTTTCAGAAACCCCTTTAAGATTGCTGAAAAGTAATGGACTTTCCATTTGTGATATTTCAGTTAAGACTTTAATTTTGCAGTGCCAGGTATAGATGGTTGTCAGTTTGGTGGATATTTGGGGCTATCTGAGTCTGATCCTTCAGCCTGAGCTCTGAAAAGGGAGCAGGGAGGGGGAGATCTTCCAAAATACTAAATATGACAAGAGGATTCTTGGAGGGTAGGAAAGTAGAGATTGCTGCAAGCATAAAACCTCTCATTTTACCAACAGGGACAAAGCAGCCCCCAGCGTGTGCTGGATCTGTAAGAATAGACTGTCTTGAATTAATGAATCCTGATTTATATGCAAGGGAGCTATGCATGTCTAGCTCATACTGGTCTTAGCAAATCTTTCATAAAAGGACTTTTCAGAAGATGTAGACTAGGCCTTTTAAATATTTTAATGGAAAGAAGCACTTGAAAGTAAGTTTTTCATGTGTAGCAGGTCCTAAATTTTTCTTATTTTACTTTTAAGTTTTCTTCTTTTAGCTTTTGAGAAGCAAGATGACTTAATCACATTTCAGAACTGGTGGTTTAAATTATCCTCACAATTTTTTCCCATGACAGAAAGTGGGTGTTACAGTCAAATCTTGCAGGGATAATAAGGAATCCTGTTCTAATCAGTAATAGCAGAGGAATTGAATAATATTTTCTTCTGGAGAAGAATATATAAACGCTAATGTAATGTCATTTATATTAGTGAAGTGGGCTGCCATGACAGTCATTCCACAGTAAAGCTCTGCTCCCTACTGCTCCCACAGGAATCTCTGCTAACACATTCATAAGTGATTGAGAGACAGAGATGAACACCAAGATGATATTATTTGCAAATGCAATGGGATTATTTAAGAAAATCAAATGAAATGCCATGTTTGAGGCTCCAAAATGCTGAATGACTGCACAGTAAAGTGGTAGGTGGAATTAAACAGCAATATGCACAAAGTAATTCATACTAGAAAAAAGTCACCTTAATTATGCAAGCACAGCAATGGAATATGGTGGCACTGAGCTGGAGAAATTGTGCAGTCATTGTAAATAGCTCTTGTGAAACAGTTCAGTGCTCACAAGTGACCAGAAATCCCTGTGGATGGGAGTAGCTGTGGGAAGAGGACGTAAGACCAGAAGAGAAAGCAGCATGATGCTATTATGCAGTCATGGTTTATCCACTTCCTGAATGCTCCATGTGCGCTCAGTTCCCGTTCCCCATGATTAACTTAAATGGGGAAAATACAGGTCCCTGCAACAGGAAGGATTACAACTATGGATTAGTTCTCCCTACATGGGGCAGGTAGGTATGCCAGGAAAAAAAATCCTGAGAGAGAATATGAATGTATTTTTATAAATATATGATTATACAGCCATAAGAAGCAGCAGGAGGCTAATAAATTGATTTTTTAAATGAAATGGAAATACATCAAGGACTTTCTGAGATAAGGCTGTTTTTGCAGCTCCAGAAGTCCCAAACATGTCCATCACTGGAAGCTGTGACTGTGTTAGAGTAGTAATTACTACAGAGTAGTTCTGCTTTTCTGTGCTGCTCTTGAAAGCACAGTGCTGAACTAGCTGGTCTTATGTACCATATCCCAGCCTAATTTGCAACTTCTTTCCCTAATTATATAAATCATCACTAGTTTATACCCTGTATTCAGAGCAATAGGAAATTGCTAGTGAAAGTAATCACAGACTCACAGAAACATTAGGCTGAATAAAATATATAAATCTATCATCAACTGCATTCTATACAGTCATTCTAAACTTTGTAATCAGATTCCATGAAAATTAGAATGTTAAGACACAGATGGCAGCAGATGATACAAGCCAATATTTCAACAAATTCTCAAAAAACCTTCTTGATGAACTGACAAATCAAGTCAAGTTAGGGTAAGTCATTAATTAAGATGGGTCTTTTATATTCACTAAGCATTGTGATTTTTTTTTTTTTTTTTTAACTTAGTAGTAAGAGCTTTTTGGTCAGAAATTTTGGTCCATAGCTCTTGAAAAAAGAAATTCGTTGTTTGGTATTCAGTATTAAGAAAAAATAACAGCAACTGGTGAGTTGATAATGTTTCTAAATTTATACACAGATTAAATAGACTATCAGACTTCATATAAAAACACCTTTTGTTGCTTTTTCTGCCTTTGTTTCTTAGGACTCTCTGTTTTTAAAGATATAATGCTCTTGAGAGGAACATTTATTAATATATCTGCAGAAAACATTTAGAAGTGAGTATAAATTGAAATTATATGGAGAAACACTCCAGTATTTCTATTGTAATACTACAGTTTGAAGACTTATTTTTAGGGAATGAAAATACCTGTTTAGAAGACTTATTTTCAGGAATAAAATAGTTGTTTTTTGGGTTTCTTTTAAAAAAAAAATCTGTGTAAAAAATACTAAAATCATTAATAATTTACCTCAGAAAGCATTTAAATCTATTAAGTGAACAGGACTTTTTCCAAAAACAAAGCCTTAGTAAGTCAGTGGTGCTGTGCTACCTCAAAAACTTTTCAAGGAAAACCAACCAAATTGCCATCTCTCTGCCGGTAGATACTGCTTTTCTGATCAGCACATTACATGTTCACATCTGTCATCCTATCCTAATGTACTCCTGTAAGGAACTCAGAGAATAAGTGTTTGTGATTTTTTTTTTTTTAATAGAATGGACATGCATTTGGTAGGAAATAAGAGAAAGGGGAATCAGAATCAAAGAGAGTGAATTTGGAATGGGATGTCTGATTCTCACGTGCACAGCCAGTGAGCATTGCAGTAGGTCTGACATATGTTGAGGGGAATTGCCAAGTTTCTGTCTGTCCCTCTCATATTAATAGATACTACTTCTAAATGATTGAAAAAAAGTGCAGCTAATTTCAGTGAGAGTCAGATCTGATCCTATTTTTCAGCTTTGTGTGACAAGGAGAGTCAAGCTTCTTAGGGAATGTTTGGCTCCCTCTTCTTCAATCAAGGAAAGAAAGGAAAAATGACAAGGGTGCCAAACTAAAATTTTGCATAAATCAAAATTATTTTTATACATTTCTATATTTGTTCTGCTGGAAGTCTGGAATAAATCCCTGCTAAGGAATTATTTTACTCTCTCAGCACTAAGACCAGTGAAATCTGGTTATAGACAGTAGAGTTTTTGACTATTATAGACAGATGGGCACATGGGCATAGAGCTTTTGTCCTTTCCATATGTAGCACAGAAATTAAGTTGTCCACCTATTTAGATAAATACAAGTTCACAGAATCTGGTTTCTGAGTCATCTGTGCCATTTCGATGGCCCCTCCTTTACTGCATCTGCAAAAAAGCTTTGTGTAAGTATTAGTTTTAGCTCCATGACTGTTTCAGAAAGGTGGCTCTTTTATCCTTGCTTCACTTCTCTGCAGCAAGGCATCATTTCCTAAGTTCACTCTTGATGAAAGAGCCTAACAAGCTCTCAGCTACAACATTATTCTTCATGAATGTTATAAGAACAGTAATTCATTTTTCAATGTGTTTTTTTTTGAAAAGCTGATAACATTAAAAACATCTACCCAGTGTATGTCACTGATGAGCAGTTACTTATATTAAAAGCACTTACTCTGTATCTAGCACATTTTGTATTTATGTCTATTAAAATGCATGAAACATCTATCATAACATTTTAAGCACTCAGTAGCTTATTACTGGAGCCACATAACTGCTTCCTTATTATCTCTTCTTGACAATAACTTTAATGAATTATATTCAGGTAGCTGTTGAAATTTCCATCCAAGCACATTACTTTTTTGGATGACATGTCAAGAGGTTAACTTATGCTCCCTTCCAGCTGATTTCTAGGCCTCAATCCATCAGACAAGTCACTTCAAAGGAGATATTGCTCTGTTGAGTTGAGACATCAAGATAAAGTTGGCTTTCTGAGATGCAGTCCCCTTTGGGAAGTGTGCAAGGAATTCTTCAGTAGTTATTTGTCTAGGCAGTCTTGAAGCAACAAGACACAAGATGAAGACCAAGACATGGAATGAGAAAAAGCGATTAAAGAAAAAAGGGAGCTGTGGTTCATGTAGCTTATACTAATTCTTGGGTATTATTTCTCATTCATTTTATATTCTGTGAGATTTTCCTGCAGGGAGTGAAATGCATGTATGTAGAAATAAAATTGCATTAGTTAAAAGTTCCTCTCTGTCTCTGCACATTAAGGGTTTTCTCACTAGTAGTAAAATCTGTCTGGAAAATAAATCTCAAATAGGTAAGTCAACAATTCCATCTTTCACTTACATGCCATGAACTGTTTATATACGACTTGTGGAAATTGGATCAGAAGTGAAAAATAGCGATCATGGTCACTGGCATTTAAGGAGTTATAGTTTTACCAAAATGTAAGCACTATAATTCTTAAATATTGGTGCAAATTACCTGCTGAATTTTTGTTGTGGTGACTGGTATACTTTGAACTGTCTCTGCAGTTTTTCCTGTGTAACATTTCAGCAGCTTGAAAGCAAGTCTGCTGTTTCCTAGGAGGAAACGACCACACCATTTGCTCTGGGGGGAAGAAGTATTCTTGCATCTCCAGCTAACAGGAGACAGCTGACAACATCACTGACATGATACAAGGCACTAGGAACTTAGCTCAGCCGATGAGCTAATTGGCTGTGAATAAGAGCAGCACTACCTCTGAAAGTCAGCAACACGGATTCTTGATTCCCTAAAATTACATAAATCAAGATACAGAGCACACCTTAAGAAAAGTGCAAGCAGACACTTCTGTCAAGAGGCTTACTTGTTTTGTTAAATAAAAAATTGTCACTCGCTGATGCTGAGCACAATTCTGAAGAGATGATAAATGGCACAAGAGCATTGGAGAGATTCTCTCAATGTTAAAAAACAGTTCCATGTACTAAAGCTATGCTTTTCTACTCAGGCATGCAAGAGTATACCCATCAAAGTCAGTGGAGGTTGATCATAGAACAGGGATCAACCTTTGTATTCATCATCTGTAATTTCTGAAAACAATATGAAATGTCTGTTTTAGTCCTCTTTCCTTGACTCCTGTCTGCTGAGAAGTATCCAAGAATAAGCAGTGTCAAGAAATTGTGCTTTTTGATCCATGATGATTATAAAAATATTTTAAACAATTAAATAATCAGTAATAACATTTAAATATTATTCTCATTATTCTTAATTAGGCAAAATGTAATAATTCAGCATTTAAATTACAAAAGAAAACAACAAATAAAGGATTATGAGTGTGATATTTAGTTGTAACTATTTTATAACGACTGGTTTTGGGATGAAGACACCTGTAAATTAAGAGGAGCTTATTCTTAAAATAAAGTCACAGTCCAAATTCTTTTCCTTTCTATGCCAGATAGTTTCCAATCTGCTTATTCTTAAGAACACTGTGCAAGATATAAGGGTAAAAGGAAATATTTAATTTTTTTTTTCTGTTATGTTAACTAAACATAAAGATAATTTTTTCTATAAAAAGGTAAATTATGAATAAGCACACTTAAGTTTTGCTTACTTATATTTTAAAATGTAACAAGTTTTGACAGCCATGGTTTTGATATAAATGGGCACAGTCAATATTGATGTCAGAAAAGCTAATGTGTCAAAGCTGTTTCTGCTTTTTTTTCCTGTTGTCACTTATAATCTAGCCAATGTACAACAAATATTCCAATTCTCTCTGTGAAAAAAAAATGAAATAATCAAATGTGTACCTACTTTTTCTACAAAGATTGTTGTAAGTTAAGCTATTTTTACTTCACTGGGTTTAAGTGGAAAGAAGTAGCACAGGTTCTTCAGGCTCAGAAGGGTACTCTTGGAGATCAGCAGCATCTGCTGCCTGGAGCATCTTTGTCTCTCAGTCTTTTTTGTTAATTTGTTTATTTATTTATTTGACAGTTATTTAGATGGCCATCTTATTGTGAAATCCTTCTTCCAAGTCAGAATTCCTCTAGGTATCTTGGGCTCAGAGGAGACAGCAAAATTCCCCTGGAAGCTGAGGTCACCTTATTTGAACAGTAACTTGTAGAGATGAGGTCTAAGGAAATGGAGATTATCAGGTGTAGCACACTCCATTTCTTTGAAAACTTAGAGGAATGTTCTTGCTGCTCCTAGAAATCCACAACATGAAAATGTACGATTCTGCATCTGTGTTTTTCAAGGTTTGAGTCTTTTGGTTTGGTAATCAAGACCAGAATATTGAGTCCACTGAGGTAAAAATTGAACCCTTCTTGGGAAAGGAGAAATTTAACTTAAATTCATCTTAGGATCGCTGTTTTCCCCTACTTTGAGCCACATCTCACAAATCAGTAGTATTGCTAAAAGTCTGAATTTATACAGAATTAATGAATATTAGAGTTTCTGGCTGCCATTAAAGCCATATCTGAAAAATTAATATTTACTTTTTAAAAAATTGACTTTCAGTAGTGCTTAAAATTGGGGGTTAATGTTAGTTTAATACTATCTCACATAGGAGTTCCCGAGTTCCCACATCAGTTCTCATGATTTTCAATTCTATTATTTTTATAGAGGGGGAAAAAAGTAAATACTAACAACTCCAGATGAATAAGCCATTCTTTTCACCAGCAGTTTTACAAAGTTTTTGTTGACTATAACCTAAAAGGAATTTTCCATTGAAACAAGCTTTCAGAATTAGAAAGCTCAGTGTAATGCAAAAATCCTGCATGGGAGAATTTCAGCCTTTTGAAGGGATTAAAATTTCCCATTTTCTTTTTCACGTAATGCACAAGCTTATGGTGGATGATATTTGAAAAAAAAAGTAGAATTCAGGTATCAAATGGGATAGAAGGCTTGTGAAATAGCTGCTTTCCTCATGTACAGCAGTAGCTTAGGTAGAATGAAGTCAAAGGTATTGACTTGAAAGTGTTTGTGCTAAGTTTGACTTAAAACAAAATGCTCAAATATATTCAAGTTAAAATTTGTGGAATTTTTCATTATAGCCACCATGTCAAGTTAATGTGAAAACAAATTGACAAAAGCCTCACAAGTAGTTTGTGGAAGTGAATTCACCAAATGCCAACTCAAGCTGATAAGTCTTGAGTGCACTTTAAAAAATGTAGTCTGATTCAAGGCAGGCTATGACCTTACAATGTGATTGTAAAGCTGCAAGATCTTTGCAAGTGCACATTTCTTTACCTGCAGCAAATACAAAGTAAATAATCTTGCACTCAACTTTACTTTAAATTAGCATAGCATTGCCATGTTCACCCTCACCTCACCTACAGCAAAGTCAATTGTCAGGTTCACCATGGTTTCTGAAAATGTCTCAGAGCCTTTAGCAGTGAGCTGACAAAGCAACAACCATATTTTTCAAGCTCATTGACTTTGCTTTAGTTCAGGGCCTTGGGGTAGATTCATACAACCTTTAGTACCTTTAGCACATTTTCTGATAGTCATGATCCTCAGAGAACAGTATGAAAGAGAAATTGCACTCTTATGAAAAATACAGGGATCTGGTTGACTTCTGGGTTTAGCTGCTTTAAAAAGATACTTTTCTTTCATTATTTGTAAGAAAAAGAAAAATTGCATGTGCTTAGGGCTGTTTGTGTTTCACTTGCTTAGATAGATGAGCTACAAAATTAAAAATCCAACTGATTTTAAGTCATAAATGTTTTAAGTTATATATTGAGAGACATCTCTAAGATGGATCAGACATTTCATAATGCAGTAACAAAATAAGTTTTATCCTCTAATGTGCTCTGAGTTCACAGAGAGTTGTAACAAATACCTTTTTTTTTTTTTTTTCCAGGAAATACAGTTCTAATTAATATAGACCCAACTGTTGACCAGTAAGGCACACTTTTGAGAGCATATGTCTGTCTTTGGTCTAGTAGGGAAGTCTAGAGGCTGAGACTTGCAACTCTAAAGTTTCCTGCTTTCTGATGTTTTCCTTTCTTTCTCCATCTTGCTGAAATTGAAGACTGATCCTATTTGCAGAGAATAGGACTTCACAAGACAGTGGCTCTATTTAGACATCAGCTGTGTCACAGTGAATATCTCACAGCTTAATAAAGGGATGAGTATGTGTGATATTGCACCCTAAATTAAACAGGTTCCAAAAGAAAGACAAAACTGTGAGGTGGAAAATGCACAGCAACTCAGACCATGGTCAGGGAAGCAAATTTAGAGGAAAGAGAGAAAAGACAAGTGAAAATTCTATGCCCTCAGAGCGGGATATGGTACTTGATTCCTGGATTGGTTGTTTTTATATCCTTCCATGGATTTTTCTTCCCCAGTGAATTCACTGTGTATGCTGTTTCTCCTTTCTAGTGAACTAGATCAATATTAAATTCAGTCTGTTTGTAGTTTAGTCATGTAGGGGAAGCCAGTAGAATTTTCAAAGTATCTTGTTAAGCTTTCTGTATTTCTGTATGAGAACTATAGATATGCCTCAATGGAAATATTTATTATTTTATTCCAGTTATCCTAAAGAATATGTGCAAATCTATTCTACAGCTGGAATGAAGGCTGATGAATGATATTAGCAGGTCCAATCTCCTTCATTTTAATTTCTGAAATGTCAAATTTTGTTTAAAAAAGGATAAAAATACCCTTAACTGCCAATACATTACCCAAATTGCCAAAAGCAATTTTGCCTATAATAAAACTATTGTGGGCTGAAGCATTTGGATCAAGCCATGCAAGATTGATATGTTTTTCTTGATACAATTCAGTGAATGTGCTATTCTTGTGGAATTTTCCATATGAGTCTGTTAAGGAGAAAACATAGTGCACAAAGTTTCTTTGACTTGCAATTAGAATTTTTTTCAAGTTATCCTATCAATTAGCTGTAAATGATAACCTGATACACATTTCTGATGTTTAAAAGGCAATGTAATTTTTCTGTTAGCAAGAAACATGTTTAGCCATAGAATTTTGGGATGATACAGGCACAGTCATTTAAAATACAGTTGATTCACTGTATTAATTAACTTTTTAAGATCACCTGTGCTAATGACTGTTTTGAAAGACCAGTAATGTTTCTGGAGCCAGCCATAGAAAGAATAGCGAAGGTGCAGATGCCTTGCCCTGTATGTCTTGTGTTTCTGCGTCTTGCTCTGGAGGAATCTCTCCTGAACTTTTTGAGCTGCAGCCTGGTATGTAACGCAGACACCCCATGAGGTTTGCACGGTGACTGTGAGTCTGGCTGAGTGCTGGAACGGAAGCCTAGATTAGAGGCGTGCTAAATTTACTCTGGAAAGCAAGATAACTGAGATGGCACAGAGTCTTCTTGTTCTGCACCGGGTATTTACAATGACACTCTAAGGTGTCTCTCAGAGCCACGCAGCTGGTTATACATAGCAAGCTGAATTTTAAAATATTTATTATTTTAGCTGAAATCTTGACAACCCTGACTTAAAGTAACATTCTCTATTAACTGAATTGATCTCAGAGTTTTGTCTTCTTGTACAAATGTCTTTTTGTCTAAATGCCACCAGATACTGATAGTATATAGTACATAGTTGTTGTATGCACAGTTTTCTATTAGCAAACCAGGCTGAAACCACTGATCTTTCTTATGCTGACTAATAAAAAAATAGTACTGATTTATCTGGCTTGGGTTCCACTGGTTAGTATAGCATTCACTGAACCACCCAGTCTCCCTTGCTAGATTCTCTTTGTGATGCCTCTTTCTATATTTCATGTTTCTTATCTATTTTGATGGCAGAATTGAATGCTCCAAGCAGTTTGGTATATGCCTTAATGGTAGTAGTGAATGGCATTGTGAGAAGCAAATGCAGACGACTCATTTTGAACATGTTTTGTTACAATGCAAGAGCTAATATCTTCTTTCAAAATCATCAGTTCTGTTCAAGTAGTTGGTTAAAAATAAAGTACCACAGGATGGATATCTATAAGAGGAAAAATTGTGCATGTTAAAGTTAATTGACTGACTAGTTGGAACTCAGCAAATCTTCAGCACTTGAATTAGGCTGAATAAGCTCCTCACAAGGTAGTAAAGAGAACAGGGATCTCCAGAGGACATTTAGAATATTCAGTGTGCTGGAAATTAGATTTTTTTTTTTTTCCTCTGAGAGGTTCACACTTGTTTCCTTTAACTTTGAGAGGGCTGTTAAGTTCCAGATGAGGTGCTGACAACAAAAGTGAGCTCAGCTTTGGATGCTAAAGTGAACATAAACCTGGGAATGTTTGGGGCTTTATATGTCCTAGTTCATAATGAATTGCACCATCAAGATTTGTACCTGTATCGACTGACCGCACAGTCTGCATTTTGCTTTGTAAAAAGGTGTTTCTACAAGCAATTATCTGCTTTTAAATGGATGTGGAAATTTTACTGGCATGATGGACTCTGTGGTAGCCATAAAAGTGCCAGTGCTTCTTTTGTTTGGTAGTATCCATTTTCTCTAAGGATGTATAAAACTTGGTAGTTATTTAAGCCTTTAAAAATAGGAAAAGAGCTGAACATAGATGCTGATAATAAATTTCATACTAAAGCAAGAGGATAGATACTTACTGGATTTTTTTTGTCCAGTTTGCATTTTGTCTCAGAAAGGAAAGGTTTATGATTAAGGTTTCAGTATCTGAGAGAATCAGTAGCTCAGAAAGTGAGCCAGTGCTGGCTGGGTGTGTGAAGCAAAATAACTGTGTTCTCTCTAGAAAGAGACAGATGAGTTCCAGGGAAAGGACAGTATGTAAAATGGGAGTGGAGGGACATAAGTTTGGAAAAGTAGTATTATTGTAATAAGTTTGCAGAGACTCCATTATCTTCATGCAGAAAAAGCCAATTCTTTATTATCACAACTCATTTTATACAGTTTTTACAGATTTCATGTGCAACTTTAATACTTTAATAGCTTTCTTGCCAATTACTCTATTGGTTAGTAAAAGGTATTCTACTTGTCTATCACATTTCTCTAATCTTGGATTGTTTACATATTTTCTTTACTGATTCTCATGGGACAAATCCCTTGTTATTATTGCAGGTGCATTTGTTTTTCAACCCAGGAATATGTTGTTATGCTTATGAGTTTTCATACTAAGATTGTTTTCATATGGGAACTTGCAAATCACTTAGAAGAAGTGACAGGCTGACTTTGGCAATTTAGCAGAGCAGACCTGATTTTATGAGGCCATTCTTTTATAATTCTTTTACCTGTCACAACATAGTATCAGTCCATGTAAAACAAAACAAAGTTATTTATACATATATAAAATATATATTCTTTTAATTGAGGCTCTTGTTTTTCTTATTGTGGGAGATAGAGAACATTTTTTTCAAAAAGCCCAGAACACTCCTTGCCTCTTGTGAAAAAAAAAAAAAAAGGTGGCAGTATACTGATTCTTATTTAAATACACTTATTTAAGAGCACTTCCTGAAAAAAAAAAAAAAATGAAGTGGAGTCAGATCAGTGTAAAGTCAGAATAAGACTGGAGAGCCAATGATTCAGTAGACACAAACTTATAGTAGATTCACCATAAGAACTATAACCAGGGCCAAAGAAGACTCTGTGCCATTGTGATCTCAATATGGTGTTTAAATTGCAGGTCAATATACTTGAAATTCAGTGAGGATAGTACTAATATGACTATGTTTCAGGTTGACCAATGCTATTTAACAAGGTATGTTAAGAGTTTTCTTCTGCAGTTCTAGTAGTCTTGTGGTATCAAGACATTCCTACATGTTTTTGTGTTTAAGCATTTAGACAATTTTCTCCTAAATACTCTGCTCACAAGCGTATTTGCTGCTTTTCTGTGTGAAAGCATGTCCTTGGCCAAGAAGCAGCCCAGGCGTTGCATTAGCATGGGAATGGAGAGCATCCATCTTTCCTTTTCTCCCTCTTCAGCTGCCACGGAAAACTGTCCTACTTTGCAGACATGCAGCATGATGGGACAGACGGATACACAATCCCTGGACACTGGGCCTTGCTATTTTGTAGTTTCTTGTACCCTCTCTGACAAATCAAAAGCCCTTTTTCTCTGTTAGAGATCAGCTACAGGATACGGCTTTTTCATGCAAGTGGATAGGTTTTCCAAGGCCAGGACTCTTTTCAGGGCACTGCTCCCGTGGTGTGTCATACCAAGGTTTGTCCTTTTTAAAGCCCTTTCACCAGGGGTCCCCTAAGTCCTCTTTTGGATTGCGTGCAGTGGGAACAGGCAGCTTACTCAGAGTTCTGACCTGATTTTTTTACTCGGAGTACTCTTGCAAGGAAAATAGACTAATGCATAGGAAAACACATTTAATTTTACAACAGGAAGAGTTTACAAGTCCCCAGCCATTAAAAAGAGAATGGATAGATTTGCCTGTAAATGTGAGCAGCCAAGTTGGATTAGATATTAATATACACTGAGGCACCTTTACACGAAAGGCACACTACAGAGGGTTGTTAATGTGAGAGTAAATTAAAATTGCATATGCTTTTAGGTCTTTTAGAGATCTGAAACAAGATAATGGAGACTAAGTGGTTCAACTACTTTAAAAATTAAAAAAAAAAGGAGGTTGAACTAACTAAAAAATAAGTATGAATATGTTTAAAATAATATTAAATTATGTATGCCTAGGCAAGCCTATTGACTCTCACTAAGATTTTGCTCACATTATTTCCGTATTTTTTTATAAATCCATCTACTGTCTCCAGATCTAGGTAGAAGTTGCTTCCATTGAAGTGCCTAAAAGAAACTGCTTGAAGATTTAGTCACTGCATCTATATTGGCACATTCAAAGAGAATATTATTCACTTAAGTGTTATGCAAAACCAGACTTTCTCTTGTCAAAGAAAGCAAACATTTAAGGAACAGAATGATTCAGGTAGCTTACCCCAATCATCTGCTTCTTCTGGGTTTGACCACCTTTCCTAGCTTGGTGTCAATACAGAGACACAGAGAAAGAGTGTTATGAGACTCTCACTGCCTTTGCTTCACATTTTTGTTCCTGGAGATCCCTTGGCATGCTCAAAATAGCAAAGGTTCCATATAAAAGCAGAGCAATAAATCAGCAGCAATTAAAAAAATTCTGACAGAAGATGGAAAACATCTTAGGTGAAAAATGTCCAATATGCTGAACAGCTACATCAAGCTTTTAGTGTCCTTTTTCCTCTGTGCAGTTCTGAAGTCAGAGAGGCTTTGATTTTAGGCTTTGATTTTATTAACAGTTCTCACCCACCACAGTTAGCCTGTGCTGGATGGAAAAGCATCCCAAGAGAAAAGTGAGAGCTTTTCAGAGTTAGTTGCATGTCCCTTTCAGAGCAAGACTGACACACGGGATATAGTCACCTGGAAGGGCACAATTGAGGTAATGGTCTGACTTAGGGTAACCCTGATGTTTCTGTGTCAAAAGTTATTTTGTAATGTGTCTCTTGTGATTCTTCACAGGGATGGGTCAGGCTGGAAAGAACCACAGTGAGGGGTATCTGGTCCAACCTCCCTGCTCATGCAGTTTCATCCCAGAGCGCATGGCACAGGAGTGTGTCCAGATGGTTCTTGAATATCCCCAGGGAAGGGGGATATCCACAGCCTATCTGGGTAACCTGTTCCAGTGCTCTGTCATCTTCATTTCTTCCTGACGTTCAGGTGGAACTTCCTGTGCCTCAGTTTCCACCCATTGCCTCTTGTCCCATTGCCCGTCACCACCAAGCAGTGCCTGGTCCATCCTCTGGCCCCTCCCTGCAGATACTCAAAGACATTGATGAGGTTCCCTCTCAGGCATCTCCCCTGGAGGCTGAACAGACCCAGTCTTTCATCCATTCCTCATCAGAGAGATGCTCTTGTCCCTTGATCAGCTTTTTAGCCCTCCTCTGAACCAGCTCCAGGAGCTCTGTCTCTCTCTTGCAGAGGAGTCCAGAGTTTAATTGACCCCTTTTAGTTGTCAGCAGCATTTATTCTGCCACAGGAACTGAAAAACAGGCCAGGGAAGTCTCTGTTTTACAAGAATGTAATTTGTTTATTGCAGATTAGCTTTGCCTTTTGGACAGTCAGCACATGAGTTTAAATCGATTGGTTGAGCACATGGTCTATCATCTTTTCATATCAATGACAAAGTCGAGATTTTTCTTTCTCTCCGTCACTTCTAGATCAACAGTGCAAGGGTCAATTTCCATAATCCTTTTCTTATGAGAAATCTTTTCCTGGACATTAAAGGTATCTTTTATCCTAACTTTGTGAATATTTTGGTTATCACAAGTACATTGTGCTATACACAGAATTTGCATAAAAAGTGTTCGCTGTATTGCTGACAAAAATAGCAGATTTCCAAAAAGAAAACATCCATTAAATGAAAAAGGAAAGTATGGTTTGAAAATCTCTAACAGCAGAAGGTACTGGATCTGAATATCAGCAAGTCGTATAGATAAGGTAATAGATAATGTTTTGAGGAGTCCTAATAAACAGAAGCTGAACAAACAGACAAGTTGACATAGATTAAGCAAAATATAACACACATGCACACACATTTACCACTTTTATTTCCCATCAAATTATTTTAATAAAGGAGCAAAATTTCTGTCTTGTAAATCTATACTTGAAGTTCTTCTGGCCCAGTAATCCCGTTTCTTAAAAACCTGTGTGAGATTTAAAAGTGAATAACTAAATCCATGTTGACTGTGCCTATTTATGAAAACCTAGTGCATATACAATGTATTTACATAGTAAAATAGACATTGGAAGTCTTTTAATGTAGTAGTTCTATAGTATACAGTATATAGTAGCTCTATATTTTGCTTATACTTGGTAATTTTCTTGCTTGATGTGACTTGTGGTGAGTTTTAACATTTGCCCAGCCAGTCTCTCTGTTTCTCTCTTTCTCTGTGAGGTTCACATGTAAACTGCTTTAAAGATTGCATAATGACTGTTTGGCATGTCCTACAGGCAAAGGCCCAGAAACCCTTTTTGCTGGCTATAACCTCAATGATAATGAGTGGCACACAGTGCGTGTGGTGCGGCGAGGAAAAGGTTTAAAGTTAATGGTGGATGACCAGCAGGCCGTGACAGGTACTGTGGCATTGTGATTCCATGATTCCTTGTTGCTGGGGGGGGAGCACAAAACAGAACAAAAACAAAACAAGAAACCAAAACCAACCAACCAAACAAATACAGAAGTAAAATGACTTTATCTGAGAGAAACAGATGCTTTTTTTTTCCTTTTCTTGGGTAAGATTCAAAATTCATGTTATGCATCTTGGAAAGCTGGTACAAGAAGTGTGTTATTACACTTGATATTAATGTTGCTCTAAGGTTGCTATTGAAATGAATGAAAAGCATCGTGCTGACTTAAATTAATGTTTTTATACAGTGATTGGAGAGAAGTAATTTGCTATATCACTAATGAGAAGGCAAGCAAAATGCTTTTGGCAACACATTTTTAGGGATAAACTCTAAGCCACTGCTGGAAGAAAGATTTTAATAAACATTTAAAGGATATTCTACTATGGTCTGAATCTTGCATCAACTGTCCTCAATGATTATATATTGGGCAGCATGTTTTTCTCAAATACTAAAATAGCAGTTGGGATGAGAGAAAAAAATTACATGCACGCTAGCAGATGATAGAAATGTACTTCTATATTTATATTATCAGGGATGCTAATAGAAAGCACATTGATTTTGTCCTGTACAAGGCAAAGTTTACATGCATGTTGTTAATAGCAATGGATCTGGCTTATGGCCCTGATTTCTTGCACAGCAGAATGTGCCTAAATTTTTTGTTAGCTATTTAGAATTGTCCTTTGGTTTTATGTAGCATTAAACAACTTTTATCATTGGTTCTAAGCTTTGTTAAAATGGTAGCAAATTCAATGTTTTGGGCTTTTTTAAAGAGTGTAACTTCTTTAAAAGTCCCTTTTCACCTCAGCAGAACACTGAGCGTTTTGTCACTGGTAAAAAAATAATTCATATAGTTCCAAGAACATATTTCCTAGAATCAGAAATTACCAGTATATCTTCCAGAGATGATGTCTGTGTATGTTACAATGCCTAGCATCATTTTTCCAAGAATGTAGATGACCTAAGTAGTTTATTTCATTTTTGATAAGAAATTCATAGTATGGGATATAATATACTAAAATATTATAAACTTGATGTTTCAACTGCCATTCAAGGCAGATTCTAATACAGAGAAAATTCTGTAGCTCAAAATCCAGTGCATGATCCAAATGCACAATTCCTGGACTCCTCATGCCAGAGTTCTAATTTACAAATACTGAAGGTTACATAACCTGGCTTCAGCTTTCTGGTGCAACACTTGTATTCTTTCCAGAACCCCGTGTTTACATCCAAAAATGGCCACTTGACTTGAATTCCCCCTCAGTTCTTCTTCAAGCTGGAAGCTGTCTGCATTTGCATACTCTACAGATGCTTAATGTTATTAATCCAAAAGGAGAAACTCATCCCAGTATTTTGGAGGGAAAAAGACATCCTAAGCTTCCTTAACTCCCTGTAGGAATCTGTGTGGCCAATCTGTGGCCTCCTCCACCAGCGAGGAGGAAACTGCTGTATCAGAAGAAGCAGAGGGAACTTTAAATGTGGGTACTCTACATGTTAGTTCCATGAATGTCACATTTCCTGCAAAGAAAATGTTTATCATTGTGTAAGTGATGAGAATTTTTGTTTTGTTTTATTGGGGGGTGTTTTTTTGTTGTTGTTGTTTTGGGGGTTTTTTTAACACTTACTGTTTTACAGGCCTTTACAAGTTTAAATTTCAAATGTATGTAAAAGAATTTAATAAGTAGAAGCTTTGGATTTTCTGAAAGGATAGGGAAAGTATTGCCATATGAGATTAAAGTGTACTTGTTCTAAATTGCTTAGAACTCTTCTGATGTCCCAACATTCAGAAATTTGGTTAAAATATAATCTATTATTTTTCATGTGAAAGTTTATTATAGTTTTGTGAGGAGAAGAAGGAAGTAAACTGACCACCTACTAAAAATTCCAGCTTTCTCCTGCCACACATTGTTTTCCTTTTTAAATTCCATTTCCTATGCCGTATATGAAAGAAACCCCATTGGATCCAGAAAGCTTAAGCTGGAGGAAAATCCATTACATAATTCAACCTGACTTTCCAATTTTTACAGATTATAAAATACCACTTGTTCATTCGTGAGTTGTGCTTGGTTCTCTTTGACAAATGCATAATGTGTGCATGGATGCATAATATTATTCAGTCATAACTAGCTTTCATTGGAAGCCATGCAGGTGGTTTTGAAGAATTTACTCATTATAGAAGAGTTTAAATACTTACAGCCCTGATGAGCCTTATTTTCTGAGACTGTATAGAAAATAAAAGTGATTGGAAGGCCACTAAATTTGGATAACAGAATAGCTTATGGTTATGAAGGGAATTTCAATTGTCCTTTTGTACGATATTTTCCCACAAACCTGAAAAACTTAAAAAAAAAAAAAGAAAACAACCAAAACTAGATTAAAAATAACAACAACAACAAAAAAACACCACCCAATCCCCAAAAGCCCAAACTTGTAAGTACAAACTACATTCTCTTTTACTTCATTGATGCATTTACAAATCCTGTGGAGCATTATGTGAAATCTCAAGTCCTGTTTGCATGCTTGTAGAACTGAAATGTTGGAGGGATATTTGGGATCTGAGCCCAAGTTCTGGAACTTTTTTATTACTATGCTCAAGAAAGAAATACATTTAATGTAGTGGGGATATTGTGCTACAGGCCAAAGCTTGGTGGATTTTTGCCATGACATTATTGGAATGCCATCTGAAGGGATACAAGATTGGAATATATAATGTTCCTCTTTGAAAACTGATCCTCAGCTCTATGGCTGTGATCCAATATACAGCTCTTGTCCCAGCAAAAATTACACATTTGGCATTTTTCAAGACTGACTCATTACTGCATGGAAGAACCCACTTTTGCTTAATACATTCACGGAAAGTAGTATCTTCAGAACTGATGTTTAGAAACAAGAACATCAAGAAGACTGTCCCTGGGGTTTAAGGTGCCTCTTGCAGTGCTCAGCCCCTGAGTGCAGATCCCAGGTGGTGGTGTACAGTGACAAGTTCTCCTACAGAACTCATCCCGAAGCTGAGTAAGCCACTTGTAAATATTTATCATAAATTATTCAAGCAATTTTTGTTTCTGAATGGTATTAAAACTTACAGAACTGTTTTCTCTGTAATTTCACTGATGTCTGTACTTGTATCTCAGTGTTGTGACTTAACCTCATGAATTCATCTCCCTGGGCGAATCCCAGACAACGACATTTCTCTTTCCATTATCTTTTCCCTGTCACACACATGTCCACAGGCACTTGGTTATGACACCTACAAAGGTACAGTTGTGTCAGCCACCTCCAGGCTTTGCGCACCACTTCTGACATGTCCAGCCTGGGGCAGTGCTCACACTCTCTCTTAGAACAGAATATTTGGGGATGGACAGAGGGAACCTGACTTGTCAACAGCTTTGTCACTGTGAGAACTTGTATTAGAGCAGTTTTATGCTAGTATTTAGTCCATCTTGGCTAGGTCTGCTCTTTACCTTCTCTGTACATCATGAGAGACATGAAACAGCTAAGGAACTGGGGAATCTAGGCCACGGTTTGAAAAAGGTACATTACGTGGTGAAATTCATTAGTAATAAAAAGCTGTTTTTCAACACAATGTGACCATGAATCAGCCCTGTAAAAATACTGCCCTACTTCTTTAAAATAAGCATGGAAAAAATTGGAAGTTCTGTCAGAAAAGGGAACTCTTCAGTTAACATAATTTTGATGTGCTGCGTAAGGTATTTAATAACTAGCATAAAAACTTTCCTGACCTGTATGCAGTGTACTTTGGCAGTGCTGATCCTTTCCTCCAGATTAGCTTTACACTCAGCAGATTTCAGGCTTCTTACTCTGCAGTGGTCCTTGCATGACAGAGAGAACTCAAAGGCAACTGTGGGGCTTGCTTTTGGCCACCTTTCTGACTTAAGCAAGTCCCTTGTTTTTTTCCAGGATTACAAAACGCTGTTATGCACACTTTCCGTGGGTTTTCTGCTCAGTCCATCTCTTGGCCTCTGCCCCCTCTCCCATGGTTTATCCCCATGGTACAAAGCCAGCTGCTTTCCAGCAGCTCTGCACCCTTGTCACATAGGACTTTGCAGCAGGGCTGGCATTAATGTGCCTAAGACATTAGGTACATAATTAGTTGAAACAGGAACCCTTCCTACTGCTAGTCAAATCATGCACATTGAAGAAAAACACATGGAATGAAATCCCTCAAGCTGTTCTGTTTCTCCTTCATGAGACTGATATAATTGGTTTAGCTCTGAGACTGGCCTCGGTGATCCTCATGTTAAGTAATTGCACTTGCTTATAGTAAAACCCCACATATGGTTAAGTGTAACTAAAGTGAGGGATTTTGTCAGCAGTTTAATGTACTCTGGTAAAGTGTTTCAGTTTAGAAATCTTGCTGTTGGCCGTATCCAAATGTATTGAATGCTTCAAAAGGCTCCTGGATTTGCCAGCAATTGGGATGAATTTGGAAGAATTCCCTTTGGATCCAGCAATGGGCCTCGCATATTCTGAAAAGTGTCAAAATGATGCAGATTCTTAATCACATGATATGCTCTTTGACCTCCCATTTCAGACACTAACATGTGTTTTCTTGTTGCTGTTTAAAGGTCAAATGGCTGGCGATCACACACGACTGGAATTCCACAACATAGAAACAGGAATAATAACAGAACGGCGCTACCTGTCTTCTGTGCCTTCTAATTTTATTGGGCATCTACAGAGTCTCACATTTAATGGCATGGCATACATTGACTTATGTAAAAATGGAGACATCGATTATTGTGAGCTAAATGCAAGATTCGGGTTCAGGAACATCATAGCAGACCCTGTAACCTTTAAAACAAAAGCAAGTTATGTTGCACTGGCCACGCTACAAGCGTACACATCTATGCACCTTTTTTTCCAGTTCAAAACCACCTCCCTGGATGGATTGATACTTTTTAACAGTGGCGATGGAAATGATTTCATTGTGGTTGAATTAGTAAAAGGGTATGTATGGATTAGCATAACGACAAAACCAGTCCATTCGAAATGTGTGTACAGGAGGAATACACAGGAAAGTTTAGGATGCAAATCTTTTTTCTGACTGGATAGATGTGATTGATAAATGTTTCTTCATGTTGAACTTCATGTGCTTTATTGTGACTCTTTCTTTCAGATGAAGCTAGATGCCTGAAATGTATGAAAGTAAATAATAGATATAACTTCTCTCATGTTTACCACAAAGAAGTGCTAGATTGTAGCCTCCCTCTTGTTCTCTCCCTCTACGTATGTATGCATGTCTTGGTACATGGAGTGCTCGTTGCTTTCCAGAAACTTGGGACTGCACCTCAACTCATCCAAATGAGTGGCAATTTCTAGGAATGACAGTTGCTTCCCCATCTGGCATTCATTGTTGTCTTCTGGTTTTGCCAGCTCTGCTGAGGAGTATGAGCAAATAGAAATTATTAGACATATTAATTATTGTCCCCTTGCTATGTAAAGAAAAAGGAAACTTTTCCAATTTTTCCTCTTTTCCCAGGTATTTACACTATGTATTTGACTTGGGAAATGGTGCTAACCTCATCAAGGGAAGTTCTAATAAACCTCTGAATGACAACCAGTGGCATAATGTCATGATATCAAGGGATACCAACAACCTACACACTGTAAAGATTGACACCAAAATCACAACACAGAGCACAGCAGGAGCCAGAAATTTAGATCTCAAAAGTAAGTACAGTTATTCTTTTATTATCTACAGTGAGGGCCATTACAGAATAATAAACAGAATAAATCATGGACATAAAGTAGAACACAGTTCTGTAATATTGTATGAAACCTTTTATTTTATAATAATCAAAGTGATCACAAGAGATTGCATCACCTTAACCTGACAATTCCAGCTTAGTAGCACTTATACACAGGTACATACAACTTTAAACATGTGAAGATCCCATGGGAATAATAAAAAAAAAAGAGTAGGAAATTACAATAACACAAAGTGGACCCTATAAACTAAAATATAATTGAGGGACTAAAGGAGGTCTACAATGTCTATGTAAAAAGCTTGACTTTTACATAACATACTCATCTAAATATGTAATGCATCATAATTTCAATTGCAGGTGGGGTAAACTTTGTTTTACATCACTAAACCTTCATGATAAAAATCCAGCTAGATTCTTGAGATCCATTTTTGTAAACAAATGTATATTTTTAAATAAGTGATAGCAATGAGTTCCATGGATGGGTTTCCGAAAAGCTAATTTGCATCTGAGGAAAATATCTTTTTGAAAGGGTGCATAGGTATACTTTTAAAATAATGACTACCTAATCAGACATAAAAATATATATTCTGTCGTGTTAAAAAGTGGTGTGTGTTTTACCATTCTTTAAAAAGTCTCTTCACAGGAAAACTGAAATTTCATAACAGTCAAAGAAATATGATATTTCAAAAGCCAGGATGTTCAAAGTAGATATTAAAATTCCATCAAGAGCTTATTCCTTGCTGCATTTTCTTTTAACTGCCTCTGAGTCACAGATAATGAGCTGACCTTGGTAATTATGCTGGATTTTGTGATATTTTACATGTTTGCCTCACTTGAAAGTGCTATTAAGATTGTAAGAAGGACTGCAAAAACAGTATTCTGATATGTCATAATCTTCAATAAGAGATTCTTTATTTAAAAACCAAAAAAGTTTTTTTTGATGGCTCACACTCCATTCCTAAAGTAGGATCTGGAATTTATGCAATCGGGTTCGCATTCTTTTAAACATCATTGATTTTTTATTGAAACAGTGCAATGTTTCAACATTGTTTTTGATGCTTTAGAAAAAGCATCCAGCTTGTTCCTTGACATTTTTTTAAGACAGCAAGTACTACTTATGCATATGTCTATGTCTTTAATATGTTTGGCTCTTTTTCTAGTAGTTAAATAAGGCATGTGGGGGCGGGAAAGAAAGAACAAGG
>WBMY01012611.1:323814-348870 GCA_013397315.1 Donacobius atricapilla | reverse complement strand
AGAGAGTGTCCAAAGGAGGGCAAAAAGGATGAGGAAGGGCCTGGAGGGGGAGCCTNGGTTTGGGTGTCACAATATATAAAAGATATTAAGCTATTAGAGAGTGTCCAAAGGAGGGCAAAAAGGATGAGGAAGGGCCTGGAGGGGGAGCCTTACGAGGAGCAGCTGAGGTCACTTGGTCTGTTCAGCCCAGAGGAGACTGAGGACAGACCTCACTGCAGTTACAATTTCCTCATGAGGGGAAGAGCAGGGGCAGGCACGGATCTCTTCTCTGTGGTGACCAGTGGCAGGACCCAAAGGAATGGCCTGACGCTGTGTCAGGGGAAGTTTAGGTTGGATATTAGACAAAGGTTCTTCCCTCAGAGCATGTTTGGGCACTGGGACAAGGCCTCCAGGGAAGTGGTCACAGTACCAGCCTGACAGAGTTCAAATGTTTGGACAATGCTTTCAGGCCCATGGTGTGACTCTTGGGGTGTTCTGCACAGGGCCAAGGGTTGAATTCAATGATCCTAACAGGTCCCTTCCATCTCAGCATATTCTATGAATCTATGAAATTGCATTTTTCCCTTTCATATTGAGTTACAGAAAGAGACTGGTGTCTGGAGATAGAGAAAGGTAGAGAAATTAGAGATCGGTCTGCTAAGTAAGAAAGCAAAGATAACCCCAGAGTTTAACTATACTTCTGGTCATAATCAACACCACAAAAGGAGGCAATATAACTAGTATCCCTTAGATAGCTGTCTTTTAGTTCCCTTTTCATATAAACAAATAATATATACATCTGTGTTTACTGATGTAGCTTTCATCACGTGTGCAGACTGACTCCCAGATGTGCTCCCTTGTGTCCACAGAAAGATGCTTTAATTGATCTACTGCCTCACATGTTTGTGCTGAAAATACATAGGTAAGTATTTTAGTTATGCTATCCAGAAATGTACTGGTACACTTTGCACGTTACAGAAAGATGAAATATTTGTGAGAGAATGACAAGATTAAAAGTTTGGGAGAGTGATAGATTTCTGAGAACAGTGAATTAGAAAATAAGTGAGGGATCAATCCGTCCTACTTCCTTTGCTGTCTGAGGGAGGTCTCAGCATCCAGCTTTCTGTTTCCAAATTAGGACAATGTTAATTCTTTTGCTACTGTTAGGCTGCCAAAGCAACTTAAAACCAGACACTTTGTAATTTTCGTATAATTTTTCTCAGTAATTTAATGTATCCATTTATACAATGTCATCCATGAGCAACCTAGTAGGACTCGGGTTTTAAACTCAGAGGGCAATATACCAAACATTTTTTCTGCTCTTTTTAGTAACACAGACTGCCAAATTTTACCCAGTGACCTGGGAACCAATACAATGAAGCTTGTTTTTCTTACTACCTGGTGTGATGTTTGACAAGACAGATGCTGTGAATGGCAATATTAATGCCAACCAAGTTCTGCTTACAGGTGCCTGTTCTGCAGCTAAAATAAACAGCCAGAACTTTTTCAATATATACTTAGACAAGTCTGACTAACTTTGCAAAGAAGAAGGTATTGATCTCATTTAAAAATGTTGTGAGGGAAAATAAAATGGGCTAATCATCACACAATACATGGGACAGAAAGTAGATGAACACAACCTGGTCCCCACCCTAATTTTAACAGCAACTTATCATAAATATTCACTACTTAAAAAACAAATCACATTACTGCTAACATGGTGCTTTATCATCACTGCTAAATAGGTGTATAATTTTAAAGATAATTTTACTGACAGCAAAGCATTTGTATTTTCTGTATTTTGTTGTGAGTCATCAATTCCGTGGTGGACTTAAATCACTGCGTTCCAGTGGGTTTATGTCAATGTAAAGGAACAGCTCACAGCTCTTACGGCTTCACAGTACATTATTTTCATTTACGGTTCTGAAGTCATTGGTTAGGATGAACTTCACTGAAAAATAACGTAGCTAAAACCAGCACGAACAAGCTATTACAGTGGATCTTAATCACAAATCACAAACATCTTGATAAAGTCTCCTTATTGCCACTGTAGGAAAAGATCACTTAGAGTTTGTTGCAAAACAAGCAGGCCAGAGAACAGCCGCCTCTCTGTCTGGTGGGAAGCTTACTCTGCTACCATGCACCACACATGGAAGAAAAAGATGTTATTATTTACAAAAGAGATATTGGAGTTACACATATTAATTCATATTTTCATGTGTCTTTGTGTGGAAAGAACCAATTGGAGTGCCAAACACCAGCCATTTGCACTTCCTCATTTCTAAAGAGGAATTGTATCTGTAGGCAGAGACAAACCAGTCCAGGCAAAACTGAAGACAAAAATAATTTATTTAACCAGGTTCTCCTAAATAGCATGCTCCATCGGCTGCTTTCATTACCTCTGTGAACTTCACTGTATTTCTGGCACTTCTGCACTTTTTTACAAAAGTCTGTTCTAAATATGAAAATTCTTCTTGTATTGTCCCAGGTGAAGAACAGGAAGTGATCACCTGATAATCCTGTGTTGTATATCAAATTAGTCACCCTACTGCAAATGTGTCTGACAACTGCTTTGGAGGAGCTGGACATGGCCAAGTGTCTGATGGCATAATTTAAATCAACGGGGTTTGATTTTCTGTGCCTGAAAGTCCAGCACTGTTGGCTCTCTTGGCAACAGATGCAAGCATGTAAAGGGCTCCGATCTGTGTGTCTTCTTAAATGCAATGACATCAACCTAAACTAGTCACAGAGGCTGATATTGCTTCTGCGATAATGGCATATCCTCCTAGATTGACAAGTCAAAGTTGTCTCAGTTTTTTGAAAAGTCTGCCAGAAAATACTTCGAGTGTTGTCCAATGCCAAATAGAAAATATTATTTTCTTATTTCTTTATTTTTCATTTCTCACATTCATGTATTATAAATCAGAGATGTACTGATCATCATCATTTCCAAAGGATAGTTGATCACACACAGAGAAAGGAAAAGTTGGGACAACTTCTTTTCATAGATTGCAACTTTTGTTGCTTGTCAATGAACTCAAGGGTCTGATAAAAATTGTAGGATTTATAATGATTTCAACAAGATGAATCATATTCTGAATTAGAAATAATAGCAGAAATTGCTCATGGAAATTATACCAAAATTCAGTAAAATTACCTGTGCTCCCATTTTCAGATAGTTTTAAAGCTCAGTGACTATAGAACTGCCTCAATCACTTAAAAAAGACCTGATTGTATTTTCTGAATATATAGAGTTTATTTCTGTCTTTTCAAAATTCACTTCTCTGCTATCTCTTGGTTTTATCCTAAAGAAACAAATCTGTCTCCTCAGCATCCCTACAGTCATCTGTTTGGAAAAATTCTAAAAACTATCACAAAAATAAAAATATTCAGCAGTCATCATTTCAAAGCACTGGGCTAGGATGAAACCAGATTTTCTCATTTATTCTTTAGTTTCAGCACTTGTGTGACAGATTCAGCTTCTTCTGTGGTCAATGGAGAGTGGCAAGAATTTTCCATCATTACAGAGGAAAAGTTTGTCACTTAATGTTTACACCACTGATGTTCATGCAACAAATCTCACTCATAATGTAGAGATTATTTGATGGAGTCCACATTGGTTTAGGAAGTAATCTGAGAGCAATAAAAATACAGTGTCATGCTTGCTCATGCTAACAGTCTCTGTCATCTTTTTGAAACACCTGTGGAAAATAATGTAATTTTTTTTACACATTCTTTTATCTTTCCTCTATCTACCACATTGGTATAATGAGACCAACTAAGTTATCTGTAATGTGACCTTACATTTTTTACTGTCACGGTTGTGTTGTGAGGATGTTTTCTTTTATCCTAGGAAGGGTTGCCAATATCACACATTATACAAAACTTTTTTTTGTCCCTCCGCTCTGGACCTGTCATTAGGGTGGTTGAAATATCTGTTTGAATTGCTGGAATTCTCTTGGATTCCCAGAACCTTTGCTCTCAGATTTCTCTCCTCCTGAAACAGGAGACTAAACTTTGTTTAAGCATGTAAATATCTGTAAAGAATGTGGTGGTTTAATTAATTTGAGTGTGGGATTTTACGTACTTTCAGAAATTATTACATTTTATGTACTTTCAGAAATGAAATAACTCACACATACTACAACTCTTTACAGATCCAACAGTCATATTCAATATCTGATGGTTCACAGATTTGTATACAACTCTAGCTTAGTGTAATAACATTGTGTTACAAATTCTTGCGTCTTTTTCAGTTCTAGGACTTGTGCTCTTGGCTGCAAAATGTTCCATCATCAACCATAGGCTTGGTTAGTCCACAGTCTTCTAATTATAGCACTCATTTGCTTAGGATCGAAAAAGGTTAATGAAAATCCCTGAGGCTGAGATGAACACGCAGTCCAGCTCTCCTGCTGTTGAAGGAGTGCTCCCGCCACTACAGGAGTGAATGAAAGGTAAGAGTTTGAAATCCATTTAAAGTCCCCCTTTGTATTTCTCTCATGCTTCTGACAAAGCTGTAATAATTTATTGATAATGTCGAATACTGTGACTGTTTTTCTCTTTTTTTAAATGTACTTTTTCTAGTGAAAAATACTTACATTTTTCACGGTCTCTGAATGTGCACAGGTGACACAGGCTTTTAAAATTATTATCTGCTTGTGAGTTTCAAAACTGGTCATCTTTCCTCCCCAAACACTTCACTGTACTCTTCAGAGACTATAAATCATGAAGCTGTGGTGCTAAAAAGCATTGATTTATGTGATTTAATTTTTTCTTTGTCATAAATATCACATGATTTACGTAAGGCAAAGTGGTTTTGTATCTTTGTTATGTTGGTTTATTTTGTTCTTCAGGCCAGATTCTAAAGGGCAGGATCACAGTGGAGAGCTACATGTGCAGAAAAAGACCTAATTGGCTGACTTCTTTGGAGTTAATAGCGCATCATAACAACTTCACCACTTTGCACAACTTGAAGTGTAATTGAAAGGTTTAGTCAATTTTTTGCTGTTAAAACAGCCAGAACAATTGCCCCTTAAACAGTCTCAACGCAAAACATGAAGCAACATGTATTCTTAGTTGCTTTTACAAATTAAGCATGGGTTGTAGTAATCACCCTGCTTACAGTGTTGACTTTTGCAGTACACATTATTTGATAAATGATTCATCTTTGACAGAGGTATTTTAGGAGCTGGTAGGGAACTCACAAGGGAAGCAATGAGAATTAAATTTTCTGATGGTATTCATCTGACTAAACTAAATGGAAATGTCTCAAGATTAGAGTTCCCCTTGGTATGGAGGAATAAAAGAACCCATTGGATATGATTCCTCTAATCTTCGAGCAGAAGCAGACACTAAAATAGTACTGATAGTCATGTTCTGCTTTACCCAGAATGGTGTGACTTGGTAGATGTTTATATAAAAATGTTTGTAATTAGGTGGGACAAAACCTAGCACTGCCTTTACAGACAAATCCCATAGGACTGATCCACAGTCCACCAAAGTCCATGCAAGGCTGTTTATTCAATTCTCTGGGTCAGAGATCATTCCTTTCTTAATGAAAGATACAATGAAATAAAGAATAAATGTTGAATTTCTTGAGCTCATCTGCCAGAATTTTCTCAGAATTCTGGCACAGCTATGGAAATACTTTAGGGATGTAAGAAAGCATTTTCTCACATTAATCATTGGATGTACATTTGGGTATTTGCCATTTTCATTTCAGTCCTTGATTTAGAAAGAGAAAACCAACAAATCAATTTTCCTTTCTTTATTTAGTAAGGGAAAACACTGTTTTAACATATGGAAGCTTTGAAAACATTCCAGGAAAGGAAAAGGTTTGACTGAAGACAGGCACATACAGATTACACTTCCAAAGTATGGCTTGGGTAGGGATGTATGACTCCAATTGCTCAAAAAAAATCTACCAATGCATGTGAAAAAGCAGCATTCACTTATGTTATCAGCAGCATTACAAATGATTCTGTGTAAACATTATACATATGGCTCTTGGGTCACGCAGAGCACAGAAGGCCAAGGTTTCCCCCGACAGCAGCAGATGTTCTGTGTCAGCAAGAAAGTTCTCAGAACCTGGCATGGCCAGGGCTTTATGAAGAGACCAGGAAAATATATGCTAGTACCAGGCAAAAAAACCCCAAAATTTTTCTGTTTCAAACCAGCCCATGTTTTGAATGATCAAATGGTATTTGCACGAAGCAAGTTGTTGAGGATTTCAGTATATTTCAACTGTAGGTAGTTGAAACCACCAACTGCAAGAAATATTACAAACCTGAAGACTCTTGAGGGATTACTGTCCTCAAGTAGTTTAGGTCACACTTCTAGCTGCTGTTTCAGCATTTAATTATCCAAACATCTTGATCTGGATTTGGAGAAGTGAGAGAAGGTTGTTCATACCGAACTAAAGTCATGTTTCATCTTGGGACTGCTGAAGCCTTCTGAGACCTGGAGATCACATCATTAAAGAGGTTCTTTTCATTTTAGGTACTGAATTATTTTGAGGTCCAGTCTGGGATGACATTGCACTAATATTGGTTACAAGAGATCTCTAGAGCATTTAAATTGAGATACAATGGCTGATAGGAAAAAATAACAAAACCTGTTTTATTTTGTTAACAGAAGATTATACATGATAGAATAGCCATTAACTGTAAATAAATCTCTTTGTGCAATTTTCCATAACTGATGACAGCTTTCATCAATTTTATTTCAAGATCCCTACACCCTATATGAATCAATAGAATACTGTCTCTATATGAATAATTATCACTTATTTGTGAATGTCACAAGTCAAATTTTCAGCTGCCTGACTAGAATTTGTAATCATTTGGCTCTGATTTTAGTCAAAAATGATGGAGACTGCATAGAAGTTCTGTTCCTCATGTTTTTATTAGATAATATTGCTGCAGTGTTGAGAGAATAATTACGTGGAACCATATGACAAATGTCACATATCAACTACAAATACACACTATTAAATCACAAGATGTCTTAGCTGTAGGATCAGTAACACTGGAGAATCACGATGTGAAAATTAAAATCTCATACACTAAAAAATGTAAATAAGGGAAAAGCTGCAGAACATGTATACTTTCCAGGAATAGCCTGGAATAGCCTAAAACGAGTTTAATAGAGCAGCACAGTAGTCTGCTTTTCTTGTTTTCTTGCGTTTTGAGATCAACGGGGCCTCCAAAGCATGAGACATGAGGTGAACTGCTCTGCTGAAACTCTTTTGATTTTACCCTAAAAATCCAAATGTGTGCATACAAAGTGAACATTTAAAAGGCCAAACAACAATGAAAACCTAGGGAAAAAAAGTGTGAATTTTAAAGAAATACTAATATTTGTATCTTCATAGCCTAAATTAAGTTTTTTTGTATTTTCTATTCATTATGAAGAGTGATATACTGCAGTCAAAATCAGGCAAACAGTTTTACAGGTTAATTTCTATTTCTAGATCATTAAACAACAGTATTATTTGAAGATTCCTAAATATCCAGCAATGGTATGATCTTACAAAATACAGTACAGTTTAACCATAACCAGAAAAAAATGCAGCATAGTTTACACTGTCAAAGAAATAATGCAATTTTCTTCCTCAAAACTGACAGTGTCTGAATTTTAAAACAGTTTTTAAACTATTTAAAATAGCTTTTACAAGTTCCTAAAACAGTGCAAGCTGAAAGGAAGTGGTCTGCAAATAATAATCAGCATTGCCCCTTTTGATGTAGCTGAATTAAAACCCTGTGTCTTGTGGATTGTTCTGGTTAGGAGGAAACATAATTGAAGAGTATCTTAGACAAAAATCTTTCTGTATGCAAGAATATTTACCTGAGCACTGGATGTGTTAAAAATCCCAATGCCTATACTTGACTCTCCAGAGTTCTCTCAGTCATCAAGGAGCCCAAGAGGTGAAAATACCAGCTATACCAAGGCCTAGGGCAAAACCCAGAGCTGACTCCAGTTGGAACTAAGATTTCGCTTGAGGAGGAGCTCTGCAGAAGTGCTGATATATTAACCTCTTGACAATCTGAATGTTTCAAAATTTTTCCTCGTTCAAAAGACAGCGAAGTGTAGTTTGTAAATAAATTCATTAAAAGAATCTAACAGATGGTCATTATCTTCATAATAATGTTCAGTTATTTGTGAAAATACACCATCAGGATTATATGTTGGTCACAGGAACCAAAGCCATGATTTAAATAAGCAAGTAAGAGTTTGGAGTGTCTTTACTTATGTGTACAGGACTTGAGAAATATCAGAGGACCTTGCTGTCACAGGAAACGTACTCAGACTTTTCTGAACATCATGCATGACCAGAGCTTGGCAGCTGTCTGTCCAGGCTCTATTCCCTCTCTGTGAACAACAGACTTGGCTATTCAGGTCAGTCATATCATTTTCAGGGAATCTGATGTGGAATCTTAGCTCCTCCGCTGGACAGAATTATTATTATTATTATCAGCATAACTGTGTGTTATGCTGAACAGCATTTATTATTTCATTATCTTTTCCAAGTTGGTCACTTTGTGAGGCAAAAAGAGAGAATGAAACTCATGCGAATTTATGTTAAAAACACCGGAGAGCACTAAAAGCCCACATATAACACTCCTTGACATCCTGCTTAAATTTCTATGGGTATTGTTTGTGGAAGATGGAACTCCTAGGACAGTTAGGAAATTTCTGGTCTCATACCAATAATACCTCCAGCTGAGGCACTGGAAATCCAAATTGCTTTTCGAATTAAATCACGGGAAACCTTGACTCCTTGCTTGTCTTAAGCAAAGTTAATGGGAAACAGATGCACATTCCTGTCAAAATACGAAGTTGTATATTTTTCTACTGCTGGCTTATCTTTCAGTGTACTGGGCTAAAATTGTAACAGCCACTTCCCCCACCCACCCTCATCCCCCTCCTTTAGTATTTCATTTGGTTAATATGCTTTTGCCAAATACTAATGAAAATAAATTATAAATTTGTATTAATACTGATAACTGATCATTACTGGCAAATTTGGACCGTTAATTTCACCAAAAATGAAATTTCTGCACTCTGTGAAACAGTGGCAAAAGTACCATTCATAATCTGAATCGATACAAAATGGTGAAAATCATAATCATCTGATGTAACGAAGTACTCAATCTAGACTCAAATAAAATATTTGCGTTTGACTCTAGCTAACAACATTTTGGTAAAAGAAATCTTCTGACACAAAATGTTTTTAAAATTACACCTGCCCTCCCTTTCTACCCTGATATGGACCTATGCCATCCATCCATTGGAATTATCATTCCAGTTGCAATGGAAGAGGCTTCTGGGTAACCTTTATCAGAACTCCAAGACAATGTTTTAGGTTCAGCCCTTAGATGACTGTGAGCTGTACATGTGAGCAGCTGCCAGAGTCAATATCAGGAAAAGGGGCTACTTTCAAGCTGGTTTGTATCCATGTACCCCACTGCTTGTTTTTCCTTCTTTGCATTTCTCAGCGCTATGATGGACAAGATTAACTACTTTCTCTGCTCTCTGAAAAAGGGTTTAAAAAATGTTTAAAAAATACTCTTGCAATGGTAAAAGCCTTTTGTAAGAGTTTCATTGTTTTTTCTCCTTAGTGTTTACTAGAGTCAGTAATGATCAGGCACGTACCATAGAGGAAATCTGAAATGGAAAAAAAAATCCTTCTTAGTGAACAAAGCTTGTTGGCTTTCAACTCAAAGTCTTTTTTTGTAGCAGTTTGTAGCTGGAAAAAGAGAGATCTCTGTGTCCAGGTTAATACTACGTTTTCTAAGAAGAGTGTATGCAGCTTTCAGCTGTAGGTAACTAATGGCCCAAATTCAGTGAGATTGCCCTCACCAGCAAGCATGAAAATGAAAGATTAATCAGGCCTGTTAATATCTTCTTAAAGCCTAAGTCAGGAACTGTTCAGAACTCTGAATGTCTCAGTGCAGCCCTTAAATGTGTTTTTACTGT
This sequence comes from Donacobius atricapilla, assembly GCA_013397315.1. NCBI lineage: Eukaryota > Metazoa > Chordata > Aves > Passeriformes > Mimidae > Donacobius > Donacobius atricapilla. The sequence continues at coordinate 338,913 of WBMY01012611.1, read as the reverse complement.
GATACAAAACTCCAGTGTTTAAAATCCTGTCATTTCGTAAACCTGACGTTCAACAAGCCGTATCAATTCACAGTGTGTTGGCTTGTGTTTCTCCGCTCAGTACTCCTGCGGGACACGGGGTTGTAATTGCTACAGTTATTAAAGCTTATGCTTACCAGAAAGCTGCGTAGGAGGGCACAGCTGCGGGCTCTGGATGGTTGGAAGCCTGGAGAGGCAGGTACGAGGAGGAAGGCATAGACAGCATGTGAGTGGGAGGCTGGCTGGGTTGTAAGACGGGTGGACAGCAGGCTGCAGCTGAGCCACCCAATGGGTCCCCTTCTTCTGTTAAGTGTTTTGGTTATGTCTGGGGGAAACTAGAAGTATAAAAGGGGAGTGTTTTCTACAATAAAGTGATTTCCTTTGCATGCAGATGGGAGACCATGTCTCTTTGTTCCACCATTTCTACATACTCCCCGCCTTGTGTCTCTCACATCCTCAGCACACTTGGGGTTAGTGAGCTTACAGTTTACCTGCCAGTTGCTACTGAAGGAGCTTCCTGGCAAGTGATCAAGCCTACCTGCCAGCTTTGAAAGGGATATGCTCATTCTCAAGCCCTTGCTATTTCCTAAAAATATATGACATCTAAGAAGAACAATGCTGGCCTGGAGCCCATGTACAGGTTTCAGCAGAGTCCAGCTCATGGTCACACTTGTATTCTCCTATGATTTGACTGAGGTTACTCTGACTTTATATCCATTTCACCTCTTTGCGTCTTAAAAACATTGTCTTAGTCATCCCTGGAGACCTTGGGCTTTGCAGGATGTGGAGGAGGAAATGGACTAGTAGAGCTAATAGCTCCCTTGGAAGGGTAGAAAATTCTCCATGATCTTGATGAGGAAAAAGTGAAAAGCAAAGCAAGGAGTATTTTTGCGGTGCTGTCTGCCTCTCAACCACCAACGTGCACATGTTCACTGTGAGCCCCCTGAGAAGACGTCCTCACCCTTTCCAAGGGCTGTCTAACTTGCCCTTGGCTGACTTCCTCCTTCGTCACTCTGTACCACGGACTTTGAGGCAGTAGCAGCATCAAAAACTGAATGAACTGCTGTATTATTGTTAATATTGTTCTTTCCCTATGTCCTTCCAGAATGTACTTTTATAATCTTCTGCTGTAATAGCCTGGCTCTCTAAATGAAGTTTTTTGCTTTCAGTTATAAAGCAATTTTGCACTTTATAAAATGCAATAGAAACTGTTGCGTTTTATATCTTCATTGCCTTACTGGCAGTAGGCCTAATGTAGCAAGTGAAACCCATGTCATTAGGAAATGTCATGATAGAGGTTTAAAACAATCCTTTGCACATCGTGTCACTGAGGGTAAGAACTGTACAGAATAAGACTGCAGTCATCATGTCATTAAATGCTTACCAGAGAGAGCAAAAGAATTCACACATCAGCACAGGTCTCCCACCATTGAAAGCGCAGCAGTTCAAACCACGCTGGAAAGGCAGGGACACAGAGAGGCAGGCAATGAGCAAAGCGACTGTAAGAACTGCCAGAGGTCCTGATTTGGGGAGGAATAGAAGTGCCAGGGCTGCACAGCATGGTCAGTCAGAAACACTAGCAGGAAACTGAGACGAGCTTGTTTGAGGAAGGGGAGAGAAAGCGGGTTTCGATTGTATTTGTATTCATGTCCTGTGCAGAGCTGCGAGCACTTTAGGCTGATGACAGATAAGGGCCATTTTTTTAAGATGGATGTATCTCGACAAAGGAATGTTTCTGGTACAACAAAGCATACTTACCAGCTTTGGGACTTTCCATGTGGTATAAAACGATTCATAGGGTGACTTACACTTTATTTAGACACCTTTTTCTCAGGTATTTGAGCATTGTCTGGGAGTAAAACTTTGGTGATTTGTTGAGGTAAGGTGAGAACATATTATCCTGTGAGGCACAGACAGATGTGGTTTGCCCAGATATAGCCTGTCATGACTAACTCCCAAGCAAGCATGCAAATTACCTGCCCATTTTATCCCTGATTCCCTGTGCCTTGCTGTTTCTGGCCACTGAATAAAGCTATGATCTGTGCTAATAGCTGCTGAAAACAGTAACCTCATGGTTAATTTACATTAAATAAGTGCTCCTGGGTTAATTTAGCACCAGTAAGTCCCAGCACGTTAAACTGCATTTCTTCCTGTGCAGTCTTGTCCTATCCTTGCAATTGTCATTTTCTAGCTTGCGGCTGAGGGCCAGGTCCTGCTCCCAGATACTGCTAGGTAGATCTGCTCTCCCCATAGAATTATCCAGTCTGCCTTGACTAGGCCTTAATTACTCATCCGGTTGTGTATTTTGTACACTGCAGTCCATTTTATCCTTTTTTTTTTTTAACTTCAGACTTTATGAAATCTAGGGTGGCTTTTGAAAATGAAAATGCAAGAACAACTTACTTTTTCCTTTCTTTAGACACACTGTTGGTCTGATATAACTCTACCATGTTTTCTTCTTGACAAGTTCTTAATTCAATTAAGGTCGGAATAAAGAATTTCAAGTAGTTTGTGTGCTACAGCAACACACTGAGGCAAGTTTATGTATTTTTTTATACCACAACTAGCTCTTAACATCTTGTACAAATGACTCATAGCAGTTTCATCAGGTTATTACTTTCCTGAAATACTAGTAAATTCAGTCTCTCTTCCTCACAAATTGCATACTACCCCAAATTTCTGGCTATTTCCCATCAGTATAGAACAGTTAAAGGAATAATTCTCATAGGAGCAGAAGTGCTGTCTCACATCTAATCCCATCCTGCTCCTTCACTGTCCTTTTTTGGTAATGTTTGGGCTAGGTTCTGGATGTAAAATAAGTTGCCTGACAGAAAATTGCCTTGATGTTTGCTTTGGTGGAAAATTCCAATTCCTCATTAGTTTATTTACTGTGTTTTACTGAGGTCTAATTGCGGGTTTAAATGCTGTGGTTATTTTTAATTATATTAGTAAGTAAAAGTCCTGCTGCTTGGAAATTATTGAAATTTTTTTCAGAAATAAAAAGTACTCTGAAATATCCAGATGAAAGCTTTAACAGTAAACCAGTCATAAATCGACAGTCTCTTTCTCAGAAGCGTTTCAATGGGTGATTTACTCCTGATGTCACAACATCTTTTGCAATTCTTGTTGGAGACTGAATTTTGCTGGCACAGATTCACTATGTCAAACACAAAAGACTGTCTTAATTTATGTTTTGAACCAGGCCTGAAGGAAAAAGTGATGGAGGGAAGAGAATTACCATTCCAGCTGTGGAAGTGAAAACAATCTGACTATACAGAGGAAGGGAAAAGACAGAAAAGGAAAAGAACAGCTTCCACTCTCCCAGGGTGCCCTGAGACGGAAAAGGAGAGGGGTGGTAGTGCAAACTGATGTTCTGCTTTACATATAAAATTTGCTTCCTTTTGCTTACATAGACATTTTATGGGATTTTATTTTTTCACTTTCATTTTGAGAGCTGCTAGGAGTTTTTACCATTCTCCTTTCCAAATTTAAAAGGCCAGTCAGGCTGAGATAGGAGAGAGGTTATAAGATTGCTCAGACAGTGCCTGTAAAAAATGTACTCAAGATAAAGAGGAGACTCAGGTGAGGCTGAGTTACTTGAGAAAGCTAAGAGCAGTCAGGTAGAAGAGTTTTAAAGTCCCCTGTTAAGGCTCTTGTGAAGAATAAAATAATAAGTTGTTTATGATTTCTGATGTCAGGAGAGGGGAAAAAAAATCAAAGACAGAGAGCTATCTTTGCCTCTAGGACCCTTTATTGAGCACGAGAGCATGTTTCTATCCTTACAGCTAACGCTTTACAAAAAAAAAGAGGAGAATGTCTTTTCCTGATACGTGGCTGCGGTAGGACTGCAGGCAGCTCTAGGAGTGAGCAGGCAGCAAACAGCGGCAATCCTGCTCCAGGCGCTGCACTTGGCCAAGAAACCCTCGCTGCCTCTGCTGGCTCAACAGCCTTTGGCTGTCTAGGCAACTTTCTGTCACTGTGGTCAAAGGGCTTGAGTTTGCTGCATCCACATGGTTTGTACAAGCAGAGACCCTGCACTAAACCAGGTTTGCCTTTTGCTGTAGTTCTGCTTCGAGCTTTATTGTGATGAACTAGTTAGTGAGGATAGAAGGGGCTTGGAGCATGAATGCAGGATTGATCCTTGACTGAAAAGATGGCAGTTTTCAAAAGTAATAGAATCAAGTAGACTTCCTTTTCCAGCTGTTTACCTGTCTCTGTTGCCTGTCAAATTGGGAGCTTGATGGCAGAGACTAGTTCTTAATATAGATTTCCACGTTTTCTGGCTGAAAGAAAGTACAATGTAAATAATAGGGGCAGAAATTAAGGCATTCAGTTCTTACTTTTGCAACAAAGTTATCTGGAGATAGACTGGCATGGTGGAGCTAAGGTGCCCTGAAGTCAATGCCACCCTGCCTTAGCTGCTCTGAAGTCCAGCTGTACGGATTTGTAGTGCTTAGCCACGGTTCACTTATTCCTTGCACTCAGGGCAGGGCATGCCCTGTGTCCCCTTATCTTATTACAGAATATTGCTTCATTATTACGCTAAATTGCAGAAACATCATGACTCTTTCTTCATCATTTTTAATAGCTGATTAAGTAGTTTTATTTTTGCATTCTCTGGTGAGTCCTGTTTAGCAGGGCTGGGTGTTAGCTAATCCTGATATAGCCACTTGGGTTTAACTTTTTTAATGAGAATGAAACACATCTGTTATATGGAGATAGTAAATCACTTTGGAAGTTCCAACAGAAGATAAGACCCACCTACACTGTTGGCCTGTATCTATCAGACAGTCAAAGCTTGCTGTGCAATCAGTTTTTGTCTCAGTACTGAACTGTTTGAAGATTCGTGGTTAAATACAAACTTGATCATAGAGTTTACATTCCACAAGTGGCTCAAGCAATTTAAAATGAACTCGACCTGACATTTTAACCTCCTTACCAAGTTATGCAGACTGTTTATACTGGCAGGAGGATCTAATAGATGGAGTAAAAAAAAAGGAAAGGGGAGTCAATCATCTTATCTTAGTTGAATCACTGATTCACTGTGTGACCTGCAAAGCCCTGAGTCTCTATTGCCTTACAGATTTTTTTTTCAAACAAGAGCACTCACTCTGAGACCCAAATACACCACTTGAGATGTGATTTTCTTGTTAAATTCATATCTGTTTTCAGAAGAACTGTCTCAGCATGGAACAGTTCATACAATGCTAAAAACAACACAGAAATACTGGACATAAGTTGTTTGCCAGCTGTGAGTCTTGCAAAACATGAAGTGAGCTATTAGTATGCCAACCTTACATTTAGGGCTGCCAACAATTCTTGAAAAGTCACTACAGTTTGCATGGGTTTAGTCATGACTTTTATTTTCTCAGAATTACCCAAATTTTCAAGGACTTAGACTTTCAGCCAGTTAATCTCAATTTAATGTCTCTTCCTTAGAGCTTAACCACAAAGGTTTAGAGACCTGAGACACTTTGAGAACATCATCATCGAGTCATTTAACAAAGGCATGTGCAGCCCAGTACCACACTACTCTGTCTCAAGAATGAGTTTGAAGAAAATGATTGAATCTTACTCTGTATGATAGAGGCAGCGTCATGGAGATATAAATGATTCATGAGTTCTTCAAACTCTTTCAAACAGCAGCTGCCATTTTGTGCTCTGTTTCACACCCAGGACATAAGGGAAAAATTTACTACTCTAGTGTTCTTTGCAATAGCTCATTCTTATCCTTGAATTGATATTGAGGTAAAACACATTGCAAATGAAAAGACTGCCATCTAATCTCTCAATCCTGACTGTGCCACAAGCCTAGAGTATTCCCTCAGGTAGTTCAATATATACGCCGCATTTCTTTTAGTCAGACTACATTCCTTGAAAGTGTGGTCCACATCTTGCTATTGGGTTGGAAAAGAAAACACACCATGGGCATTACCAATATATGATAATAATGCACTTACAAGAAAAGAATGGTTGCAATATGAAGCATCACAATTGAAATTATTCTTTCATTCTCTCTTAAAAAACAGCAAGAAATAATGTTTTACGCACTTTTTCTCTTAAAACAATACCATATGGTGCCTAGCCTGGAGAAAAGAAGAAAAATTCCTTTGCTCTCTTCATGTCAGTAGTAGCTGAGCTCCTGTGGAGATACGGAGATGGTCTGAATTCATACCGTCCATTAAGGCTTTTCAGTTTTCCGAGGGTTTCTAGGATTGTCTGTATGCGCAGCTCTAGACTATCTCTCACAATACAGACCAGGCTGCCCTTACCAGGAAGGGAACTGGCTGTAGAAAACTGCAGCCTGGAGAACAGAAGGGGTAAAGTGACTGTGGAGCAAAACAGCTCCTCCAACAGACTGCCCAGCAAAGGAGAAAAGGTCTCCAATCTCTCGTCAGGTAGAAAGAAAAAACAGGAGTGAGTTACTTCAGACTCTGTACTTTATTGAGCCACAGATTTCTCTTTTAGAGTGTATTCACTTTGCTGGAATTCTGTTGGAGTCCAGGGCACATGGAAAATCCCTCAAACTGCTCAGGGAGGTCTGAGACCCTGGCTGGGACCCCAGGAAAGCACTGTCTTTGACCTTGGTCCATGGGAAAAACTTCCAACACTCACAGATGAATTGAAAGCAACAAAGTTTTGAAATAAATAGTAGTTTAATTTGTCACAAGTGTGAAAATCTGCAGTTTTGGGCTTTTAGTATGGAATTTGATCAGAGCAAGATGGAGAATTTTGGGCAGTGTCTCATGTTCTTCTTCTTCTTCTTCTTCTACTCCATCTTCTGCTGTGACAGTGGCACAGAGACATTGGTAGAATGGATTTGATGTAGAAATTGTGTGTCTAGAATAGGTAGCAGTTATTGGTACAAAACTGTAAATATAGTATGCTTTAAGAGTTAATTGGCCCAGAAATCGTTAAAAATTACCTTGGATCCTCTGTCTGCGTTCCTGTAGCTGCATTTCTTTAACACGCTGAGTCTGCTGTAAGATCTTAAGAAATAGAATAAACACCTTTGAAGACCGAAACTACAGGTTCTGTTCATCTTTTAAACCCTGGTACGGGACTTTGAGAGGAGAAGACCCCTAATTAGGGGATTGACAGGGTGGAAATTCCATCAGAATTCAGAAAAGAGCAAAATGAAAAGGGTTAGAAGTCAGGCAAGTAAAAGTGAAAAGGTTGGTCCTGTGAGCATGGTGCAAACTTCTTTACAGCTACCCAGGGGATACTTAAGCCTGCTTGAATGGTATGGAGAGAGTTCATCTCTATTCATTCTGTGTGCATAAGATCTGACAGACCCTAAGGCATCATGAGATCCTCTGAGAACTTTTAACATGGGACACAACACATATATTTACCAGCAGCTGTCAAAGTTCAAACCAGCTGCAGGAGAGGGCCCAATCCGTTGTCACCTCTCCATGGAGCAGATAAATCATGGACTGCACAAGTCTGTTCTTGTTGTGACTGGCAGTCCAGGGGCCTTCCACCAGCACCTCACCATCTGAATCAATAGAAGCAGAAGTGAAGTGTGATGTCACTGTCACTCCTGCCATAAGCAGCCGTCAGGACCATCCCCTTGCAGTGGAGAATAACTTCCACAGGAACCAAGGAACAAGAGTAGAGCACAGAGCCCTCTTTCTCTACCTTGCAGCAAGAAAATCATGCTGTGCTATCCCAAGCGTTGGGATAGCACAGCATGGCTATAGCTGACTGGAGAATCCTTCTCTAAGAAAACCTTTACTGCCCAGACTCATCCTCATTAGTTTTCAGTTATAGAAAAGGCAATGGAGTACAGATATTTTGTGTGCATTTTGGAACTGGGGTGGTTTTGTGTAGCTTTCTTGTTTTAAACAGTGGTACTACGCTACATCTATGCCACATCTATGCCAGAAGCTTCAAAATAAGTCTGGGGGAGTGAGAAGGACTTAAAAGGGGTCAAAACCTGAGAAACAAAAAGAAGGAAACTCCTCACAACACTATTGTGGTCTTAGTTGTGTTAAAGTGTGGGGAATGATAAGGCCTACATTTACAGTACCCTATCTGAGCACAACAGGTCACCTTAGATTTCTAAGATGGTGTCCATGGATTTTGGTATCTTCTCATTTCAAGGTATATTTCAATTAAAAAAACATTGTCTGTGTTTAATTCATGGTAAACAGTAGCTGTATGATCTGTTCAAGGTCACAAAGCAAACAAGTTTTGGAAACTGGAAATAAAATAAANTCACTGCTTTCTCTAAAAACTCCCCAAGAAAGAAAAACAACATTTTGTTGCTATAAGTAAGGGTCATGACACAGCTTTCTTATATTCACACTATATTTTTTAAGAGCTTGCACAGCACAGATCACAAAAATAACAAATAACAAATCCCCATGAGAATGTGGAGGCTTCATCTTGCACGCTATTTATCGTGTTAAGGTANAGAAAAGGCAATGGAGTACAGATATTTTGTGTGCATTTTGGAACTGGGGTGGTTTTGTGTAGCTTTCTTGTTTTAAACAGTGGTACTACGCTACATCTATGCCACATCTATGCCAGAAGCTTCAAAATAAGTCTGGGGGAGTGAGAAGGACTTAAAAGGGGTCAAAACCTGAGAAACAAAAAGAAGGAAACTCCTCACAACACTATTGTGGTCTTAGTTGTGTTAAAGTGTGGGGAATGATAAGGCCTACATTTACAGTACCCTATCTGAGCACAACAGGTCACCTTAGATTTCTAAGATGGTGTCCATGGATTTTGGTATCTTCTCATTTCAAGGTATATTTCAATTAAAAAAACATTGTCTGTGTTTAATTCATGGTAAACAGTAGCTGTATGATCTGTTCAAGGTCACAAAGCAAACAAGTTTTGGAAACTGGAAATAAAATAAACGAGTATGACTTTGAGTATTTTTCCCTCATCACTGGTTCGTGAAGATTTTCCTTAGGAGACAATGACTCTCACTGTCTCTTCAGTCATAGGACAGACTCTATATATAAAGGAATTTTATATATTTATTATATGTATCTATCTATCTGTAATATCTANATCCATCTGATTCATATTCCACAGGCTGGCAATGAAATCTGGATGGTTCATCATATTGCATTTGCTGCTGCAAGCTCTAAGCAGAGAAGTGATCCTTGGTGTGCAAAACATAACAAAGAATTGCCCTCTCCCAAACTTTGATTTTTTTTTAAAGAATTCTCCTACACCCTGCATGATGAGGGGTTTTTGAGTGCACTCCTGGATGCTAACCCTACTGCATGGATGCCCTCATAGAAAAAGCTCTAAAGCCCAGAGCTCCTTTATCATGGTTAATGTTACTGGGCTTTCTTTTCCCCAGGAACCTGATGCCAGCTCACACCCTTCATTCATCAAGTTCTGATTTCTCTGTAGGGGATTTACTCTGTTACACTTCACCAGAGGAAGCATTCACCAGCTAGAGAACAGACATTGCCTATACTCATGGTTTGAGTAATGCTCCAGCAAATGGTAGAAACTCAGAGGGGCCAAGCCACCAAAATGAAACATCTGGCAGCATTTGGCAGAAGACTGTTCCTCTGATGACCAAACACCTCCTTTTTTTCTGTCAATACAATAAGTCATTGAAAATTGCTTTCTATTTTGAACTGGCCCTGTCTGTTGTGCTCTACTGACTTTTGCCCAGTGATGTGTTGTGCCTTAGCATTTTTGAGGATTACAGCTGCCACCCTTTTCATCTGACACCAGTAGAAAGGGAATATGCTAACTTGCACAATTCCAGCTCCCAGACACTGGTATGTCTTCTGCACCACTCCAGAGGTAACCATTTACTAGTTATGAATGGCAAAAAGCATCACAAACATACCCTGTAGCACAGCCAAACCCTCCCACTGTAAGGAGAGGAAGTGGGGAGTGGGTAAAAAAAAGGGAAAGGAACCATCAGTTATACTTTAGGAGCTGACATGGTAAAAAAGAGAGAGGCAGGACCGGGGTTTGGTGAGAAACAGACTTGTCTCCCTTGTCATGATAGGAAAACTGTGAGTTATGACACTATCACAAGGCTTTAATCTTTTGGTATGTTGCTTTTGAAGGATAATGGCACAATTTGTAGGGATCATTGCACGAGTAACAATCAGCAGCTTATCACTGCAGGCTGAATGATCTGTTGTACAGATCTTTTAGGGATTTTTACTGCAAATGTGCTGAAGAAACAAACCTTCATCATATTCTTTCCTTCTGTACATGGATTTTCTCTTTTAAACCCTCAGAGAAATACTGATGTAATTAAAAGGAACAAAATTAAAATACAGAGACTTCAGAAATGTAGAACTGTAACAATGTACAACATTTGCAGACCTATCAAATGCATTTGTCTTTTTGATTTATATACCTGTTTTAAAATCATAATTTTCAAACTATTTCCCAGGTTTTCTGTTTAAAGAAAAGAACAAAGTGCACATTTGGATTTCTCTGCTGAAATGTGTGAAAGATAAAATGAAAACATGTCAGTTTCTATCAGCTGAATGCAAATAAGAGTGACTGACACTTTTGTCTAGATTTCTTTCCCAGCAACCAAGGGGTTAATAATCACAGGATCCATTAAAAAAAAAAAAATCACTTGATTCCAACTGCCTTATTTTCAAAGTGCATTTTGGGTTCATTTCAAAAGATTCTGTTTCAAAGTATACTGACATAGTCTAGAAAAATTACAGTGGTTTAAAAACCATTCAACAAAACCACCGTGTCACTACTTGGATTTTTCACTTGCCTAGTTTAAATATTTTTACAGCAGTATGACTTGCCAAATCTAGCTGAGAGGCTCTCATAATCACATATGTTGTCCATATTTTTATGACACAGGCAATGCAATGTAGATTTATTAAAACAGAATCCTCCATGTGCAAAACAAAATCTATTCCAAATATATCATACATCCCAAATCTGTGAATCAGGGTCCCAAAAACTAGAGAACATGCTCTGTGGAAAAAATATGCTTTAATCCCCAAATCTGCACTTTACAATTAGTTTCAAGTTTAAATTTACAGCACAAGTTTCAAGACTGCAAGGCACAGTTAGTTAAGTTGTGTTAGAGACATGGTTTATTTCATGTGGACAAAGAAAGCTTTGAAATGTACTTCTTATTCCTTCCCATAAAGCTTGTTCCAAATGCAAGACGTGAGGGTCTGTGAACACAGGATGGTATTTGTGCCAAAGGTGCCCTGCTGCTGCACAGCTGTGTGCCATGCAGTGCAGTTAAGCTCAGCCCAGTTGCCAGGTCTCTACCTGCCTCAATCTGGCTGCATTCCGTAGGTGTAACTGCTGAGAGACCGTTTAGCTTGTTCAATTAGGATTGCACTTAACTGATGTGTTTTAAGGCTGTACCTAGACAAAACATGGAACTAATAAGCAACTGAGGAGCTGCAGTTGAGTGGCAAAAAANAACAAAACAAAACAAAAAAAGGCTCTATAAATGTGTTGAGTCTCTGTTACCATATTGGAGAATTAAACTAACAAATAATCTATGGATAAAGCAAGAGAGGAGATTAATGGTAATTATATTATGAAGTGTGTGGATGTTTATGACCCTGTTCTAATCATTTTACACCATTCAGGTAGCAGAGAGACTCTGGCCGAATCTAGAAGGATGTTCAGACAATGGAAATCACTAAGCTGCCAAAAGAGTCCACAGCATATTTATTGTCATAGTAGGCAGCAGTATTCTTCTTCCATCACACATCTCCAGCAGCAACTGAATGCTCCAGAGAACATCACCACTGCAGCACATGAATAATCACACCAGCCAAAAATGTTTTGAATGAACATGATCTACAGTGGTGGGAAGAATGCAGAAAAGGCATCTGTGGGAACATTTTCAAAACACCCACAGTTTGAATTTTCTGATCCCTGAAATACTGAATTGAAAATATATATCAGAGAAAAATAAAATAGTCCAATTTTAGTGTTTTCTCTGTCTTGCACAGGTGATTTTGGCTATTAAAAAAATGTATAACTCAATTAGAGTAATGAGAATGCTGCAACTCAAACTGGAATGGTTTCCCCCCCTCCTTGATATTAGGGATTTAAAACTTGCAGTAAGAATGTTTTGAGTAAAGAGAAGTATTTGTGTAAGCTTCGCCAGTTGCAATTCTGAAAATTTACCAGTGTCTATAGTTACCCTTTGAAAGAACTGTGTCAAAACAGAAGGCCTGGAGCCAGGAAGGTCTAATACAGCCTTGGACATGACACACACTCACTTGGGTAATTCACGTAGACTGAATCCAGAAAGATATTAAAGGCTTCCTGTGAGACGCAGAGATGTAGCACTGGCATGGATTTCTGCTGACACGTTTCTTCTGAAATACCATTTGTCTTTCCTGCTGCTGTGGTGAAGACAGAGTGATGTGGAGGAGTCGGATGTTGCAATATTGTTCTTGCACTGCTGACAGGCCAGATGGCAAAACAACTGGTATCACTGGGATCGATGGTGTTGCTAGTTTGTCCTGCCTGCCTGTAAAGGCAAAAAGAACAAAAACCAGATAAAAAAACTGCACTTTTTAAACAGACAGGTACAGGGGGAAGGGGTAGGGCATGACTGACTCACCTTGGGTTCAAAACAGCAAACACATAGTTTGTTCCTGATATATATGAAGAGCTCTTATAGCAGGTTATTGAAACATGAGGTAAGTTTACAGGACAACTTTGGCACTGATGATTTGCCAAATCACTTAACAGTAATTCCCCTCTTATTTCCCCACTGAAGCTCCCCTTCAGTAACAATTACACAAAAACACAACTCCTGTTCAGCTGCTTGATAATTGTATTAAGGACAGCCAACCAGCACTAATGTCTGAAGCTGCTTTCCCCTTACAGATCTATATAGAAAGTAAATATTTCAAAGAAGCACACAAGTCCAGGGCTCACATAATGACAGATAATTTTGGAGCTTATGTACCTTTGCCAGCAAATAGTCTCCCAATTACTGGTATTTCCTTTGCCAGCAAATGGTAGAGCAGTTATTGAAGATTAATAACGCCAGTGTTAAATAGATCCATTTATACAAGAACAGCGCAGCAAACTGAGTGTGGATCGGTCAGCAGAAGGGGCAATGCGCAGGCTGACAAAGCTCTGGACTGTTCTGATACCGAAGGATGGAAAATAAGGATGACATTGCCCTCTCGTGGGAAACCGCTGAAGTGGAAAGCGGCAACGCTGCAGGCGGCTGATGCCGGTAAATTTTGTTAATCCTGCGAGTCTCATTACAGCAGGCACTTAAACCTCCTAATATGGTCGTTCCGGATGCTCAGGTCATTCAGAGCTGAGAATGTGTGGCGTGCTACAGGACCAGGATTAAATCTTTACTAAAAAATTCAGGGTGTTGGCTAGTGATATAACTGTGAGGATGTGTCTCAGAAGCATCCCTTTAAAAGCCAGACATTTGAGGTCAGGATTCTCTTTACTGAATGAACAGAGTGAAAAGCACCACTTTTTAATGTTTTAGCCTAAGAACTATGACACAGAGCTGTGCCACTGAGAGTCAAATCCTGCTAAGACTGCTTTGCTTTAAAATATCCCCTCTGTTTTGCCACCAAGCAGTTCAGTTCTTCAGTTCAGTATCTCCTAAAAGTGTAATTCACACTGTACAGAGTGGTGGGATGGAGGTGATTTGGGGCTAATTTCAGAGGATTTATTATGGACTGTATTGAAAAAATGTTCTAGAGCAGGTTACTGTCCAGCCATGATGGTTGTGGACATTAAAAATGGGCTGTCCTGAGGAGTTACATTTTATAAAGGAAGCTGATTTTGATTTTTGCCCAGATCTCTCCAGAGAGCCTTGTAAAAGATGAACTATTCAACTAGCAAATTTGAGATAAAAGGGAGTGAGCAAAAGCAAGAAGGAGTGGACAGGCTAAGGACAGGAAGGCTGAGGACAACTTTGTCTTAAGGAAAGCAGCGTATCACTGGAGCCCAGATATGTTTCTGAAGTCCACACAGTCGCAATGAGGAAAATGCAGGACAGTCTCAGGATATCTTTATAATGGAGGCACACAGGCCTGCAGGTGGGTCACTGTAAACAGCATATACAGGATTGTTGTTGTAAGCACGGCTGCCAGAATATTAATCATTAATAAACATTCTCTTCTCTACACAAGAAAAATATTCCCAGCACTTGTCAGCCACTGTGGGGAGCAGCTGTTAAGAACCATGGCAAAACTACACGGGAATAAATCAAACCAGGTATGTTCTGGTTTTAGAATGGCTTGTTTTCCTTCTAGTCTCTCTCTCTCTATATATATAATTTACGTGTATGTATGCGTGTATGTATAAATGTGGGTAGGAACTGCAGAGACTAAGTAAAATCTTAGTCTCTTGAAGTCTTTGTCCAAACTGTTTCAATTTCAAGTTATTTGGGATGGAGGCACATGATGAGAGAACAAGCTATACCATGTTCATACACCAGATAGTGCTTTGAAGATTCAACTGGCTGTTGTAAAGGTGAGATGGGCAGCAAGATGACTCCTAACTGACCAGTGCACACAGAAAGAAACTGTGGGAACTCTAGATGCTGAGAATTCGGACTCTCTGTGCTGACAGGCAATTCAAAGAAGCTCTGCATTTGACCTGAGGCCTTACAACAGACTTCCAAAAATTGAATGATAGCACAGAAGCAGTGTGTGTGTATGCTTTGGATAGTTTGGATAGTATTATGTGATCTCACGGTGCAAAAAACTTAGATTTCGGATTTTAGTATATAGTAACACGTGGGAGACAAGATGGAGGGTTTTGGATGTTGTCTTTGTCCTTCTTCTTCTTCCTTCTTCATGGGTTTGGGAGGTTTTCTGTGGTTGGGTGAAGAGGGTGCACATTGCGGGGCCTCAGGTGGTCATCACTGGGTCAAAACCATAAATAATATTGGTGTCACCTTGGTATTGGATAATTATCTCTCTTAAATAACCTTGGAAGGAGTTAGAGGGCTCCATTTTGCCTCGTTTTCCTGGCATACTAGTTGTAGCTCACGGTCCGTGAGACTGTAAATACAAATAAGAATTAATAAACATTCCAAGCCTGAACTCATGTATTGGTTTGGCATGAATGGTAAAAAACCAATTAGTGATCTGCTTT
>WBMY01012611.1:305098-323317 GCA_013397315.1 Donacobius atricapilla | reverse complement strand
TTTGAAGCCTCGTCACTAGTGAAGAATGAGAAAATCCTTTGTTGTGGAGCTGTGCATCTTCAAAAGGCAAAACCCCATGTGTAACTCCACGGCCCGTATGTAGTCATGGGAAAGGCTATGTGTTTGGGAGGCTCACAAATGCAGATTTTCGGGCAGGCTGCTTTTGTGGGAGCTGGAAGCCACAAACAGGCTGTGTCTCTTTGTGGAAAGTTACCAGAAATATCAGGAGGGACTTGTCTCTCTCAATGACTGGATTATTTTGTAAGTGGTACTGACTTAGAGTTCTGATTTTCTGTCTCTTTACATTGTTTCGTAGAAAAGTAAACAGTTGGTAAGGGAGAGGGGAGTGCTTTCAAAAAGGTTTCATGGGGGGGGGGTTTGCCCTTTAGTGTGTGTTAATAAATCTAATTGTATCCCTCTTTAAGTTAAGCCTGTTTTGCCTTTCTTCTAATCCTATTCCATAGTAGAAAGATAGACCACTACACTAAATTTAACAAAACAAATTCAGCGAATGTGAAACCACTACAACTTGACATCTGTGTCTCCCATGCGTCTCTATCCTGACCTTGGTGAGGAAGAAAAGAAGCAAAAACCTTTGCAGAAACTAATCAGACATCTTGTCTTTCAGGATAATGCAACAGAGAAGGCAGCAAACACCTTTTTTTTTTTTTTTTTTTTAAGCTAACTTCACTGTGTTGGTTATTTTACCAATAAAGTGTTTAACGTATCTCTAGATAATGCCAGCTGGGTTAAACTTACAAGCAAGAAGAAGTGTTTCAGGTCCTCTTCTAATCAATTTCCAGAGCTCAGAGCAAAGAGGTCCAGAGCAGATCACAGAGCCAAAACAGAGCTCCCTGCAAGCTCCCTAGTGGCCCTCTGCACCTGAGTCCTCAGGGTCCCACAGCACGGCAAACAGGCAGAAAAATACCCTCTGTGTGCTCAGTGGCTGTTACCTGGTGCAGGAAGCAGCTTCTGGCTCCTTCTGATAGGTCTCCTGGTGACAGAACAAGGTTCCAGTATCAAAAAAGAAATGAAGGTAGTACCTGGCCTCCCAGCCTTAATGGGTGTTTTGTCAAGTCTCTGGCCCACAAACCTCAGAACGCCTAGTTATCTGAGTGAATAGAGTGGAGCTGTTCCAGTGTAACCCCATCCCTCCTGGACCCTCATGTAACATGCAGCCCCCAGCCCCTTCTGCTCCAGTCCTGGCTTGTCCTGAGACTCCCCACTCAGATTTGCATGGCTGCAAGAAAAAAAATCTGTTTCTCCCACTCTGGATGATCCTATTCCTTTCACATGTCTCCCTAAATTTCTCATCCTAAGCTGGCCATATTCCTTTTTCTTCTCATCGCAGCCTAAGGTCTCCATCCAGAAGCCAGTTGCTGCCTGCTCAGCTTCTCCTGCTCTGCCAGCACAGGTACTGCTGCTCTCCCTCCCACACAACTACTCTTTCTTTCTTTCTTTGACAGGGGTTAAAAACCACATGCATGAACTGCTTTTGCCAAAAATTTGCCTGGGCAAGACACTGAGAGCGAGAGAGAAGAACATGTCCTGGGAAAATGGATGCAGTTGCCACAGCACAAAATGGATTTAAGTATGCCTTCAAGACAAACAGCAAGTATTCCCATCTCTTTAAATGGGCTTAGACCCTGTACC
Organism: Donacobius atricapilla; assembly: GCA_013397315.1. Classification (NCBI taxonomy): domain Eukaryota; kingdom Metazoa; phylum Chordata; class Aves; order Passeriformes; family Mimidae; genus Donacobius; species Donacobius atricapilla. The sequence continues at coordinate 321,664 of WBMY01012611.1, read as the reverse complement.
TGTAGTGACTATGCATCCTTCCTGTGTCCTACATGATGTCTGGTGTCACGTGTGCTATGGAATTTCACCATACTTCTTGGAGTAAATGTTCTTTTCCTATACTGCAACTACGTAAGTTTTCTTGGATTAAGTATTTTCTCTCCTTTTTCTTTTTTAGGATATACATACATTTGTTGGTTTTAATGTGTAACACGACTTGTTATGATGACGTTTTTCATTCATACTTTCATACTTTCATATTCATTCATTCATATTTTTCTCTGAAGAGAAAAATACAGATGTATGAAGGCTCAGATTTATTTAGCAATTAAAGCTACAGGCCTTTTGGCTATACTTTTTCATACTCACAGGAAAATGGGGTTCTTTCCAAATATTTCAGACCAAGAGAGCATAACTTCTCATAGTCTCTTATAATCAACTTCTCTAACTGAAAACACTGTAAAGGCAGTATGGTTTTGTGAATTATCTGTCTTTGCCACAATTGTGCAATGATTCCCTAGTTGTAGCTTGGTAACCATTGGCTTACAAATTAAATCATACCACAATTTGTGTTCAAACCCTGGTATTGCTACAACATTCACAGGAAACTTTTCCAGACACTCTCATTATGTCTTGTTTTCTCACTCAGTAAAATTAATATAGATCATATCAGCTGCTTCCCAGGCCTGTTGGGATGACTGGTGTTTTGATAATGGTGAAATCTGGGGGGATGTGACCAGAGAGGCATAGAGTGCCATTATTAGATTTTGCCATCAAATAAACCCTTCCAGAGTAAGATTTCAGCAGAATTTAAGGAAAGAAGATTAGAAAATTTTAAAAACAGCCAATAACCAAAGAACAAAGAATGCTTATCGTCTTTCATTAAACTAAGTGTTTAAAAAAATTACCTGGCTCAACAGTTGCAGAAAATAGGCAGACTCATCTACAAGAGAAGAAAGTCAAAACAGTTATGTAGAAGAAAATAATTCTGTCTTTAGCTGCTGCCTTGCCTTCCCTGAATCTGGGTAATGACATAATCTGTCAAAATGTTTTTAAAAACATAATGCCTTAACCACTTTTGCTTGTGAAATTTTAAGCATCTCCCTGACTAGTTTACAGCTTTTCAGATTCTAATATTTGGAAAGAAAGGCTTGTTTTACAAGACTAAATTAAAACACTGATTGCTTCATTGTTTCTCATAACAGATCATTTTTCCAAGTGGGCAAATCTTATTGTTTAACTGGGAAATGAACCTTAAAAATCTCACCTTGAGTCTGCTATTTTTCTTGTGCTTATTAGTTTCTATTTGTGAATCTATTTGCTGGTTTCATGCTAAAAACAATTCCCTTCCATTTATTTTTGCAATTATGAGTCCTAAGAGAAAAAGCATTCTGCTTCTTATCATTGCTACTTCCATCAGTTTGCCTTTGCTGTTATTTCAGTCTACAGCAACACAGCTCAAGATTTCCACTTGGTGCAAAACATTGCAAGAATATTGCTGTTCCACGCTTGCAATATTCAATTAAAAGAATCATAATTTCTGAGCATGCGGATAAAAATGCTGATACTAGTGCATTTTACATGGGAAATAATAGTTACTCTGCTACATTATAGGACCCATTTTAAAATGCATTTTCTTCTAAAACTCTGGTTAATGTTTATGTAGAAATGTTCTCAAAAAGAAACAGGGCATAAGCTGAGAAAATTTTGTTCCTGGAGATCAGTGTAATGATTGTGGTGAGATCAATACCAGGGAGAAATATGAATTTCTATGTCGTGCTGAAATCTTTCTTCAGATATTTAAATCTCCTTTAAATCCTATTTTTAGAACTATATTTAATTTAAATGGGCAATGGACCTTTTTCTAGCATAAGGGAGAATTTCTCTTCAAGAATCTGCCTGGTTCCATTTGGACATTTGTGCATTGTAGGGATTGTATGAACGTGATTTAGTTTTTCTCTGGATACAATCACCTGCCTGAGACAGTGGTGATGAATAAGCTTCTGGAATAGTCTCTGCAGTTTCAGACATGCCTGTAACTATTAATATGTTATCTCACCCTCTGAACTAGAAAGAAAAGAGGGGAGTGAATAAAAAATATTAAATGTTAAATTAATTTTAAACAGAAGCACTCTTTTACCATTGCCTTGGTTTTGCACGCAGAAACATATTTCCTGCTATGATAAACTAGAAGGATGAGAAACCTGAAGTATTCATGCTGGGATCAGACAGTTACCTTGTAGGGCATCAGGTCAGTGACATATTGCATAAATATTTTTCATCCAGTGACATAAATTAAAGACTGACAATTCTCAAGTTTATCATCAGCTGTAGGTGAGTCAAAGAAATTTGGACTCCATACAACCTCATGGCATATAGTACAATATTTCTTTAAAGAAGTGGTATTTTTTCCTGGATAATCACTGTTGGGAAAAGAAGTCTTTGTGTTTCAAGGCTGTTAAAAACCTAGCAACTTGGTTTTCTGTACCTTTTTCAAATTTCAGAAAGCCATAATAAAGGTGCAAGCTGTGTGAGTCCATATTCTCTTTTAAATAAAATAGATTATTAAGTAAAAGTTTCATTTTTCAAGACAAGCTCAAAGACAGAGGGATTCTTAGCGTGGTGTGTGTCAGGAATAAAACCAGTAAGACTGGAACTTTGCTAAAAAAAATCTGATAAACATAAAGTCATAAACGAGTGATGAAATCAGCATAGGAGAAAGGCGAAATTTTTTTTTTTTTTTAAGTCTTGTATTTGTTAGTTGCTGTCCCATCCTGGGTAACTGATTTGAACAAGAAATGCTTACCTGTCTGATCAACATGCCTCTTTGCTTTCTTAGTTCTCAATTATTTATGGTCAATCATCAGTTTTTTTACATTTATTTTTGAGGTCCTATAACAGCTATTTAAGTCTAAAAGTAGAATACTATTGGATAACTTAGTTCTGTTTGCTTTAAGATGATCTCCTTCTGCGGAGGTCACTTGGTATCAAGTGATATAAATCACAGTTCTGCCTATTTAAATCAGATACTTACACAGCTCTTGAATTTTTAAACTTATTTTTCCATCCTAACTTCCAGATTTTAACTCACTGGTCTAACTTTATATGTTCATTTTATAAAAGGGAATCCAGTTTTCTTTTAACACACATTGTAACTCACAGTGACTACAAATAAAAGTCTGCTAGATTTTGTCTTACTAATGCATGAAACTTTGGGAGAGAATGTACTTCAGTATAAAATGATAAGTAGAAGAGTAATAAATATGGATGATGAAAACTGGAGAAACAATTGGAAAAATAAAAGTTTAAGCTAAAAGCTGGCAGATGACTACCAGGCCAGGGCTAACCCCTGTGTTAACTGACCCTGCGATTAGTGAGCTGGTGAGATTAAAACAGCCCTTTCCATGAGTCCACAGGAACTGACAATCTCTTCTCTAGATAAAACATTTAAGTGTTCAGAGAGGAATCTTAGCATCTTACAACAGCTGAACAGACAGGGTTTCCTAACATGGCCTGAGCACAAAGTAAGGAGAGGGCGGATGAAACAAACACAGTTTACAGTCTTTTTTTCTCCTTTTTGCTCCTTGCCTTCCCTAGAAAAGGACTAAGCCCGTCTCTGTTACCATTTGATGAGAATTGAAGCTTGGATTCTGTTGCTGGGTCTTGGTTTTTCTGTTCTATGCGGGGAGCACAGCTGATACAGAGGGGTACGTCTGATCCCTGCATTCTTCACCCCTGCCTGACATTTGAGTCACTCTGGGCCTTTGGACCACAGAAACAGACACCAGCCTGAAGGCCAGATTAATAGCAACTCCAGGTTAATACATGTTCCCCCTTCCTCTCTCCCTGCTAGTCAGGAGCAGCTGCAGATGGCTGTGCCTCCTGCCAGCTTGCATAACTCTCAAACACCCACTCCCTTACTATTTTAAGTAGAAGAGACCCACCCATGTTCCACTTCAATAATCACCTGAGCTCTATCCAGCATGATAATTACACCACAGAAATTACACTTTCTTCTGAAAGACAGAAGAAGGCTTCCGGAAGCCAAGCAATAATTTGTTTACCTTCATGAAGTGCAGCTGGGCTGTAGCAACAAATTATTTGTCAATAAGTACGGTTTGTCAACAAGTATAGTTGAAAATAAATTGGCATAACCAGACTGCACTTGATGGTCCCATCAAGTTCTCTTCTTTCAGCTCTCACAGATGAAACAAATACTTTCTAACATAGCTTCCAAAGCCCTCTGTTTTCAACCGCATATTGTGTTTTGGCATCTGACCACTAGACAAAAATGTTCTAGGTCGAGATTGAAAATATATACCTCAAACTAATGTCTTCCTTCAAAGGCCAAGTGCATCACAACTTTTTAAAACACATCTGGTAAGCAGAGTACAAACCACAGCTCAACTTGTGAGCAAGAAACATTCTGCATGGCCTCACAGAGTTGAGTTCATGTGATCAGAAATTTCCAAGCTTAAAGTACAACAAAAAAAAAACCCACTAAGAGGTGGGCTAGTGTTGCCCTGATATTTCAGTTTTCTGATGCTTCACAGTTTCACTGTTTTCATAGTTTTTTAGTTTTTTTCTCACACACGGGTGTTATAAACAGAAGCAACGTTTTTGTTAAGAGAAAATTAGTTTACATTCCTCCTCTTGGAGGAACAGACAGCTGATGAACAGTTGTCGTGACCAATAGGATGAGAGAGGTGTCAACCTTCTCCTCCAATCCCTGGTCTGTGTAGAAATACTATAAAAATGGAGTCAGATGTTGTAATAAACAGTTCATGCCTTTTCACCAGACAGTGTGTGTGATTGTGTGTCCAACAGTGACAGGCTAGGCTGTTGGACTTATGTGCATTCTCACACAAAATACCTGTCATACTGCAAACACAGCCTACTTCACAGATTCTGGTCAGGCAGGAGGTTATTTCAACATCTATAGGACAGAAAGGAGAAAGAAGTTCAGTCCTCTATCAGTACAAACCATGACATAACACAACACTACTAGGATTTACATACATTTACAGCAGATACAAACCGCTCTGTGAAGGGGATTGGTATGTCAGGGCGACAGAATCTGTATAGAAGGGAATAGTGTTTCAGTAGATGTACTCATCTTTTCCTGATAACCCAAAACCTGCATCCATGTGAACTCACAGACCTCTGTCCAGCTTCTCCATCTCTCACTCGTGATGCTGCTGTGTCCTTGATCCAGTTTTGACCACACCAAGGCCTGCTTCCACATACCAGCCAGAAAGTAGTTTAGTTCTGGACACTGAGAGAAGATTCAGATAAAGTTGGCACTTATTTTCTCAACTGGAGCAGAAAGTCAAAAGTTTGAAGTTTTGTAATTTGTTAACATCTAATTGAAGGGTTTGGAGGGCAATTTGTTTTGGTCAGTCTTGCTCATTTTTAAAGAAAGTCATGCTATCTTGAATGCAGGATGTCTGGAACAAATACAGTAGAATTTTACTGTCACAATCCCACACTTGTTCCAGCCAAGTCCCACCAACTTCAAACTTCTTTCATGGTGTTAGAACTACCTTAGCCTCAAGCATTCTTTTTACGTGTGCGAGACTTCTGCCTTGGTCTCTGCAGCTGATCTCTCCCTCTGCATCACGCACAGTAAAATCCTCTATACACTTAAATTCTTGCATGGGCTTAAATGTGAAATTGTTTGAATTTCTCTTGGAGGAGGTGATAATGTGTCAACTTCAAATATAAATGGAGATCCTGTTAATGTGAATATTCTTCCAGTATTTCAGCTGCTTTTCAGCATTGATAAGCAAAGCCAGGACTGGGACCCTAGGATTAAATCAAGATCTCAACTCATTCCCCTTGCCTGCCCTTCATTCTCTGCTTTCTTCACCAGATAGGGATATATGTGATAGTAGCTTCCTGAAATTGTAGGGAGGAGAGGTATCTAGATGTAGATCATGGAATTTTGCTTTGGTGATGGCAACAAGATACAGCTGCATTCCAATATATGTAGACTGCACTGGGTCACAAAATGTGTATGTATTGGCATTGCATCCGCATACCTGGAGCTTCAAAGCACCCTTCAAACATCTCAATCTTCAGAGATGGCATTCAATGGGGTATTATATATTACACTGGAAGAAACCAGGGGCAAAGAGGCAGTCACTTGCAAATGAAATGGAGATTATAAGCCCCAATGTACCATTTGAGGCTGGCAATATTGGTATTAATTTCCAAGTAAGAAATAAGCATAACCAGTAGATGGCTGCATTAATGAAAAATGACTAAACCCATCCTCTTCTGTGCTTAAGCTGGCATGCTATCTGCTGAAGAGAACTTAGGACTTTGACAGTCCTGCTAGAAACCTGACTGCCTTTCAAAACCAAACTGAAGCTACTACCAGAGAAGACAATCTCAGTAAATGGCCTTATTCCAGGACAAAGCTCCACTGATTCAAGTAAAACAACTTCCTTTGAAAATAATTTTCATCCAAGCATAAGAATATTGGTACATTTTATGTTTGCATGGGAAATGTGCCCTCATGTTATACTTGGGAAAACAGTAATCTCTGAAAAATATGTGCTTTGATGCCCTGTGCATGCACTTAAAGTTATTTGTACAAGAAGAGCGGAGGTTTGGCTACTGCCTATGCAAAATGGCTGTTGATTGTTCTAAGAATCTATTGATTTGTCCATGTCCTACAAAACCAAGTAGACAGAGTTACTGGAACAGCTAGTACAAACATTTCCAGGAGAGTGCTTGCATCTATTTACAACCTGCCTGCAAGTTTTGTTTATCTGTTTTAATTGTTAGGGCTCCCATCTCAGCTCCTGCCCAGAGAGGAATCTACGTAAGAACACTCCTGTGCCAAGTTACTTCAACTTCTCTTTGAAGTATTTCTTTGGGACTGTACCACTATGCTTAAATGCAGGGTTCTTTTGGATAGAAACAGCACCTTCCACAGCACCTTCTTCATCTGACACTGACAGCATTAATTAATAAAGGATGGTCATGAGATTGATCATTGAACTTCATCTACTAGAGAAATTTAAATGACATTGAGGAGGTAGAAGGCTTAAAATTGTTTCTGTTTAGTTTTGGTCATTTATATGTCCATCTTCACAGAAACTGACAGAAAAAAATATTAGGGTTGCCCTTTTATGAATACTGCCTGCAGAGAGAACACATAACAGTTAAACTCTTATCATTGTCTGGTCTTAACAAAAAATCTCAGCTATACAAAAGGCAAAAGCAGGCTGTGGAAATTAAATGAAAAGCAAAAAAAAATACTGTCATGTATGTACCAACTACTACTTGTGTTCTGCAGAACACTTTTTTGCAGTGTAGATTTAACTAATACTTCAGGAAGAGCTACTAATATCTTGTATGTACTCTCAGCTGAGAAGAAAAGTGAAAGATTAAGTTAGTATTAAAAATGCATATCAAGATATCAATACAGCATTTCAAGGAATTTCCAAGTACCCACTTTGGGTTTTTTATTTCAGCCCAAAATCTCATAATGGAATAGTTTAGGTTTTAAACAGAGACTAAAGACCAGACCCGCCCTCCTCCCGCCCCCGAATTTTTACACACATATATTTAAATACACCATAATATTACTAAATTTTGACAACAGCAGCTATGGGAGGAAGAAGGAACTTTTTTGGGAGGGGGTAGCAGTGGGAAGGAATAAAAGGAATAAAAGATTAACTAAGAGAGAGATGCTCATTGTCTTTTTCAATATTTATTTCATGTCTGAATCTGCCACCAGTCTGCTTTGCCTCTTCCTAAAATAAAAGAGTAACAGGAGAGCCTGCAGCAAGTCTCTACAAGATTCAGGCTATTTATTGATTCACAAACTATCAACTTACAATCTGTGCCTTTTTCATAGTAAAGCAATTGCCCATAAAGTCTATAACAAATTCAACAAATTCAAATTAATTTGTTCTTACGCAATCTTAGCATATATTGATCCATAAATAATTTACTAATAATGGACAATATCTTGTCTAGCAGAATTAGGAGGAATGCTCCTCCTCTTAACTTTACTTATTTTTTAGTTGACTCCTTTAAGAAGGTGCAGTATCAACCAGTATCACTATGCTACTGTCTATTGTTGTCTTTAAAAGAAGAGGTTTTCTTCCCCACTCAACTGAAAAAAATAATTGTAATCACTCATGTTAAAGGTGACTGTGACTAAAGATAGAGGGTAGAAAGTCATGGGTGACCTGAAAAATAATTTAAGGAAGTTAAAGGGACAATTCTGTACATTCTAAAATGAGTACACTGTAAAGTTCCATTTCTAAAGAACATACATTCCAAGTAACAATAAGCCTTACAGCTGACCCACTAAGATTAACTTCTCTAATTTCACAAGGTATTGCTAATAAGAAAATATTTTCCACTACTCTGTACTTCATCTAGGTCATACATGGATTATTTTAGCATTGAGAAGGAAAACAGTTTTCTGATATTCCAAACACTGATGTGCGAAACCAACACTCCTTGACTGAAGTCACACCAAGCTTTTTGTACTCTATATACCTTCGTTTCATCATTATGAATTCCTAGCTGAATTTTACTTGGAACCTGTGTCACTCAATTCGTGTCAATTATCCAAAGGGCCCAAGTCCATCTCTGTTATAAAATGTATGTTCTTTCATATACTTGCATATAGACAAATAATGAACCAAGATATCTTGGCTGAAGTAATGCCTGATACTTGATAACAGGGTGCAGTGGATACTTTTGATATATAAATTATTCCACATTCAGGTAACCTATCTTAAAACTTTTGGTAATGCTTCTATTAATTTTTTCTCATCTTATATGTGAAATATATCTGCGATTAGCTGGTCTCATAACAGCAGGCAGTGCTTAAACCTCACTTGCACAAAAAATTCATTAAGGAGCTTAGGATTCATTAGGAAAAAACATGAATACTATTTATACAGTGAGATGGCCAAAATTAGAAGTTGTATACCCAGATGTAATTTTAAAAACAGCTAAAAGGTACTCAGAACTCACAGCTCTGCTGAACACTTTCTAGAGTTATTATTTTTCATTTCAAAATCAGTTTGTCTGGAGTACTTCCCTCTTACCTACTGTGGAATATAGGTGACTTTTTACATTCCCACTCTTCAGAGAATTTTCTCCCCCTCCATTACAAGAAAATGACACAGGTTTGTTATTAAATGATACAATTATTCACACACATTTAAATTTCGGACCCTCCTTGTTAAGTCTTCTAATGGTAAGGCAAATGGACCTCAAGAAACAAGGGAGGCAGGTGTGGAGAGCGAGCCAATGACTGCAGATGGGACATAGCAATCAACAAAACAAGGCTGAAGTGGTAACCCTTATAGCACAGGCACACAAAGAATTGTCTGTAGAACAGCCACATTCTGAGGAATCAGCACTCTAAGCTGCCTCACTGAACTGCCTCTACACCAATGCACATAGCCCAGGGGACAGACAGGAAGGCAGAATTCTGGGTGCAGTGAGAGGACTGTGACCCCTTGGGGTCACAAAGATTTGCCAGGACACTACGTGCAACTGGAATGCTACAACTGATGGACACAGGCTCTCTTGCTCCAAACTGAGAAAACCTGACTTCAGCTGTTAGTAACCTAAGTGCTTGTTATTGAAACAATAATAACTCTGTAAAAATTCCAATCAACAAACACTTGGCTTGCATGGGAAGTGAGGTTTTTTGGCTTATTAATTGCGTGGATGTCTGGGCTGAGACCCCAACCATGAAGAGACAGCAAATCAAGCCGTGCTTTAGATACAACATGAGCATTCATCAGAGAGACCTGGTATAATTCTTGATGTTTCATTCTACATATTTTGGCAAAAGAAAAGATGGAAAGAAGTTTCTTAACCTGACCCAATGTTAACTTGGGAGCTAACATCATAGAACCATAGAATGGCTTGTGTTGGAAAGGACCTTAAAGATCATCTGGTTCCAATCCTACACTTAGCTCATAGGGCCAAGTCTTAAAATCCAGGGGTAAGGAAAACTGAGCAAAACTATAAATAAATATAAATAAATCCCATAGAAGTAAAATAAAGTAGAAGAATATTTCTTCAGTACTTACAAACAAACGTGCTTTATTTAAAAGTCATTAAATTTTCTGATTATTTTTGTTAAGGTAGATAAGGAAATACATGAGACATACTTCATAAACAGTAATTTATTAAAGCAAACAGTCTCATTTTCTAAATAAAATGTGCTAATCATCTGAAAAAGAAGTAATCGTTAAATAGGTTTTTTGCATTTATTTTTACTATGCTGACTTTGCAAAGTAAGTGTTTGCATAGATTTCACAGGTTTCTATTATTACTGTCTAAACAGCCTATTCTTCTGAATTTCTTCAGTATTATTTGGAATGCTGTGGTTCATACTAAATACCATAGATAGAACAATAAAAGTATAACAATTTTTATGCATTTTATGACACTGGAACAACTGGTCTTCAAGTCAAACCCAAAATTTGTTTACAAGCAAAGATAAATAAAAAAGCCTTATCCTTCTCATTCTGAATAAAGCAAGAGTCTTTTCAGAGCTCTACCAAATTTTCCACAATGCCTTGTCTTACTTTTACTTGTTAACATGTTAGCTAGAAAAATTCTGAAAGATATCTGCACCCTCAAGCCAGTTCCGGAAACAGGACAGCCCTTTGTCTCTGATCTGTTTTCTTCCCTTGTCAGTAATGACTTCTCCAGTTTGTTTCACAATCACCAGTTTAGGAATTGCTGTTATGTTGTATTTCTTCTTCAGATCACTGAGGAAAAAAAATAACAACAAAACACACCATTAGGAGCACCTTAAGAAAACCCATAGTCTCTTATGAAGGCTACTCTGGCCAGAACCCATGGGAGAGCAGAAGTGATGAGTGCCTGGGATCCCTCAGAGTTTGAGGCAGAGCACTGGGTAGAGTAAAGATATGAACAAGGCTGCAGTTGGAAGCCTACACAGTGAAATGTAGCTCTTGAGAGTTCAGAGAGCTGCAGCATCCTTCCCGTAAATGCTCATCATTTACTTGCTTCTTGCAGTTTCCACAGGAGCAGAGGCCCTTGGAGATGTAAAAGATGTCCTCAGAAGCAAAGCCTGACATACTCTTCCACCCTGTTTTTACTAGCCCAAACCAGAACGACTAGATGTCATTTTGGGCCCTTTTTACAGGACAGGAGAAGGATCTCACTGAGATCAGCATTTGATATTCATTCCCCTACAAATACACTCAAGTGTCCGATAGTACTACGTCCTGAAATCACCATTAAAGTATCATCATAATCTTTTTGTGTAAAGGGAATATATTCCTTAAACTCCCTCAATGAAACAGGCCTTCTACACACAGAAAAGGGAGCAATCAAAATATTTGGAATAAGAGCCACCTACCTGTGCTGCCAAAGAAAAGAATTTCAGCTCCTCCTTTAAAAGAGCCAGAGGACAGACACAAAACAAGCAATAACAGAATAGCCAAATTCCAAAATACTAAGAACATCTCTCTCAAAACATACTTAAAATACTAAATGGAAATATGCAACCTGAGCGTCATCACCACCAGAAAGAACATTTGCTGTATAAGGTTCAAATACCTAAGAAATTTGAGTAGGAAAGAAATGTAGACATTGTTAAAAAAATACTTGACACTAATATATAGACATTCTCAATGACTACCTGTGAGGAAAAAAAAGTACTGGAAAATAAGACTTAAGTGAAATACTGACCCAAGTAAGGCATTTCTGAAATGTGCCTTCTCTTCTGTGTTTTTACTTAAGAGAAGAAAAATCATCAGGTGAAGGACACTGCTCTGCCATTACATTGGCTGAGCAATAACGCAGGAAATACTGCAGAAGCAGCACTAATATGTATGGACCAGGTTTGCTTTCTCAGTCAATTGCGACATACAAGCAATCAACAAACAATCCCCATAGACCTTTCAAAACTCTGCTAAAACAGTTGAAAAAAACACATTCCAAAGCAACGTGTTTTACGCGTAAGAAGCCATGTAAAACTCCTATCACTTCATACCACCTGAATGACAAACAAGATGGGTGGAAGACACTTTTGATTGGTTTGATGGATGACAAACACAAGTGTAGCAGTCAGGGACAGAGCACTAGGAGACTGACGGTAATTTGGTGCGGAGACTGGAATCTTACACTTCACTTTCCTAAGGGAATGCATCTATCCAGCCCAGCACGGCATCTTGTTCCGACAACCGTAGGTTAGAAGGTTGCTTGCATCAAACCAGACTGAAATGTGCACAGATTTTGCTTAAATTGTGTGTGACTTGCAAGATACGTGAACCTGAGGAAGGCTGAGAAAGAGTTCTGCAGACAAGGCTTCTTATTCCTTGTGTACATAGGTACATGTGCTTACGAAAATGACTTCTTAAAACTAATTAAAGAACATTCTCTCTGATAGAGACCTAAAATCCCATGACTCACCTCCATAAACCACATTCGTGCCATGGGACTAATTCTAATGGCAACTCATGGTATCATTAAACCATAAATAGAAATAAAAACCCATGACACTAAGACTGAAGCAAACTGGAAGTCATAGCCTTTGTTAGATCTTTTGATTCTTATGAGAGGGCTGGATGAAAGTTTCTGAGAGAAGAGATTTTATATTTCTAGATAATACTGACATTGGCTGGAAGCTGATTTTCTTCATAGCAGCTTGCATGGTGCGTACCAAAACAGCAGTGATAACAGACTAGTGTTTTCACTATTGCTGAGCAGGGCTTGCACAACACCAGGGCCTTTTCTGTTTCTTCTTGTGCTACCATGCCAGTGAGTAGGCTGGTGGTGCACAAGAATCTGTGAGCAGGCACAGCTGGGACGGCTGATCTCAGATGACCAGAGGATTTTCCACACTATGATCAGCTGTAAAAGCTGAAGAAAGAAGGGGGAAAGTACCAACATTCAGAGCCAGGAAATTTAGCTTCCCATGCAGTCATTACAGGATAAAGCCTCCCTGTGCTGGAAACTGTTAAATATCTGTCAGTGAATGGGAAGTAGTGAATGAATTCCGTATCTTGCTTTGCCTGTGTATCTTCACTTTTGCTTTATCTATCAAACTGTCTTTATTTCAACCCCTAAGTGTTCCCACTTTCACCCTTCACATCCTCTGCCCCATCCCATGGGGACAGGGAGTGACCCAGCAGCTGTCTGGGGCTAGACTGCCTACCTAGGCTGAGTCACAACACAAGTGAGTATGTTTACACAGGAGTTTAAGATCTATATGCAAGAGGGTTCTGGAGATGTACACAGCACAGACAAGATATAATCTTGGGAACACAAAGGGTAAATTTTAGACAGATGTGTAATGTGATATCTGGCGACACTTAAATTATAACAGCTTTCACTTGGAAGTGCTGTCACATGAAAGTGATGGGCACCTTATTAATCTTGTAGCTGCTTCATACTTGTAGCAGTATGCCCTGTAGTACACAGCTGCCCTTTCTTTTAGCTGTGAAATTTCTGCATTGTTAAATCTTAGTAATAAGAATGCACATTGCTTGGGATTCAATTTTAAAGTGATTGCTGAGATTTTGCAATAGCAGTCTAAAAAGTCCAAGAACTAAGCAATTGCTCTTAACTGCTCAGATACTTAACATTATTCTACCTTTGTTTTTTAACATCCCATCCTCCCCAATATTTCTGCAGGTGCCAATCCACCCTCATATTGTAAAGCTTCCTAATATAAAACATACATACAACATTTTTATTTTCCTTTTATGGACATTCGCTATGATTCTAATTTTTACTGAGCTGTACAGGCTTACTCAGTAAATGTCTGCCTACCTGGAAGACTGCAAGAACCACTGTACACTCCAGGCACCCTCACAAAAAATGCTGCCTTTCCCCACAGGATTCAGTACCAACACAGCAGTATGTCTTCGTGTACCATTATCAAAACATCAGTCCTACTTAACAGCATTTGCTGTTGACATGTTCTGTCCTACACGTGCTTTTCCCGCCTACTACCTTCTTTCTCTTCCAAGCGTCCACTTCCTAATAGACTGTCTTCACACTCCACTTCAAGAAATCAAAATCCTGCGCCTCAGGCAACAAAAAATTTACATTAACCTGTGGACAATAAAAGCATCAGGAGCAATATTTCCTATTAGTCATGCCACAGACCACATGAAGTAGTAAAGGTGCAGTACCACCTCTGAGAAATAGTCGGAACTAACAGAATGGAAGAGTCTGGAGATCATGCTTTGAATTCAGTATTTTGCTTCTCTGAAGGCAGGCTTGACACTGCAGTGGTAAGGTTCACACACAACAAGCAGGAATGCTGGCGATTTCTTAAGACAAAATTCATCACCAAGAAACTCCATGCTTCTGTTGTTGAAAAGTATTTTAGATGGCATACTTAAAATTGGCTCTGTTGTGTCTAGAAGCGACATCAGTCTATGCTGCAGTTATGTACCTTAAACACTGAAGCAACTAGCTAGGATATTTTAACCTCACAGAAGATACTAAATTCCTTCTTTACACAGTCAAAAAAACAATAACCAATTCAATTAATTGCAACAGAACTTAAAAATATTAATACATTTTAAAATATTAATAATACTATTACTATCTTATCCAGTTCTTAAAATTACATTCCTAGTTAGAACTAGTTTTTAGCCAGAATTATCGTTTGGTCTAGTGACTACACATCTGCTCTAAGTCTAACAGTGATTCACCAGTACCCCTGACACCGAACTACCAGTTAATCCAACCTAAGCACCTTGAGCAGCTCCACACAGTCCTTTATTGCTACATGCAAGAAACCTAACTTCAATAACACTGCTTGCTCATATCCCTCTGCACTTTGTTCTTCAGTAAACCACAGCAGATTTCACAGTCATCTGGTAGGACAAGCCATGCTTCTCTACAGAACTGTGAAGGACATCACAGGATGCCACAGAAAAGCCAATTAAACTATCTCTTTGCCTCCACTCCGCATGACTTGAGCAAGAGCAGCCAGAAATAGACCTCTAATCCACAGAGGATGAAGCTGTAAGCGCATTCCCATGGGCCATGCTGAACAGCTTGCTGGGTGCAGGGACTTAAAGTGCTACATTTCCATCAGGAAGTTTGCCTACATTTTATTATGATTAGTAGATATCACAGACAATTACTGCCTGGGAAGATTGCAGAGAATTATGGAAAACAATATTTAAGCCAGTGGGAACTGTCATTTAAAAGGCCTAACATCAATTGCCAGTTGGCATCCAGGAATGAGACAAGAAAGGATGAAGTTGTTCCCGGCTTTCAAGTCATTTGCTCTTGAGTATGTCAAACTGCACTGAAAAAACCAAGATTAGCAAACATGCTCCCTGTTGAAGGGAGTAGCTGGGGTGTCACACACCAGGTAGCACACTGGGATGGATGTAGGATTAAAAGGAAAGCTAGAAGTTATTAGAAGCACTAGAACAGAGTTCTTCATTAGAAGAATTAATTTGGCCGCAGGTTTATTATCCAATCTACATTTAGAAGTCATATTACCTTCTTGGCTTTGATACCACCTGGGAAAAAAAAAATCTACCATCTACTCATGTAAAGAGTGTGTGTGGGGGGGAAATCCCTTTATCAGTATTTACATGTATTTCAAGTGTGCAGTCACAGGCATTTCACTAACCCTGAACATCTTACTTTTGTGCTCCTCTAATCCCAGTCTATACTTACAGGAGCTAAATCAGATTTCTGAAAGCCGTCCAAATGAGTCTCCACCCTTGACTAAGGTCGTCAAAACACTTCTTGGTATCGCTCTTCACCGTGTTACACACAGTCATGTCCTTTCTTTCTGCCGTTTTCACGAGCGAAGTACCTACACGAACATCGCTTTGGAAACTGAGCAGCACGGGAATTTTACACCGCGGTTACCAGGCGCAGTACGCCACCGCTAAACTCCAGATGGTACTTTATCGGTCTGAAATCCTTCACAGTTTGCTCTGCTCTGCTTCAAGTAGTTCAGTTACAAGTTTTGCTGCCTCTTCATTTGCCTTTTCCTCAGAACACTAACCTAGACAATGCAGAGCAACCTTAACAACAACTACTGCCGCGCTGAAAAGCAACACTTGATCCTCACTTGCCACTCATTTTACCTCACTCATCTCTTTAACGCATGGGGGTCTTTATTAACTCTTGCTCAAATACCTTTTAGTTTCCAAACGAAGGGCGCAAAATCGCGTTCTCAGCATACGGGACGGGCTAAAACCCAGTGGGCCAGCAGTCTCGGCGTGTGACAGCCAGCGGCAGCCGCGGCCGGGAGACGCTGCACCCCGGGCCCCGGGGGCTTCAGCCGGCGGGGCAGAGGCGGAGGCTCCGGGGAACACCCGGTATCGGGACGCACACACCGCCGNCGGGCCCGCCCAGCGCCCCGCGCAGCCAAGGAGCCGCGGCCCGGCCCCTTCCCCCGGCTCCTCTGAGCTCCAGGGAGGTGAGTACGGCTCAAGGCTCGCTGAGGACGTCGAGCTTCCAATGATTTCCAGCAGCAATCGCGTGCGCCGCGCCCCTTCAGCTCGCCACTGAGCTCACCGCCTCTCCCCCTGAGTACCTCATCACCAGGCTTGGTCGGTTTGGGCAATAAACTTT
>WBMY01012611.1:240337-304835 GCA_013397315.1 Donacobius atricapilla | reverse complement strand
TTTCACCGCCAGCCCGCCCTCTCCCGGCCCCCGGGGCCGCACCGCGCGGCCCGCCGCTACTCACTGCTTGTAGGGGTCGTGGAAGGGCAGCGCCAGCCAGTCCCCGTGCATGGCGCGCATGTGGCCCACCATCTCCTCGGCGCTGCGGTCGGAGGAGATGAAGACCACCTCGAAGGGCGCGGGCGGCTCGCTCTCCTCCAGCAGCTCCGTGTAGAAGTCGCAGAGGACGGGAGTGAAGTCGCGGCAAGGCGAGCACCAGCCGGCGGAGAAGTACAAGCCCANCGCGGAGAATTACCTGAATCCTGGATATAAAAGGGGGCTGTCCATTCTCTGTCCCGGCAGATAAGAGGAGTTCTCATTTTATTCCAGCGCACTTACGTGTTTGGGTTGAGTAACGCTTTTTTTTTCCCCCCCCTCCAGCTGACATTGAGTTAGAAATTAATACAAACTGTGTTACAAATATGCAACCTTTTTTTTCTGCCTGAAGTAACCTGCAAAAGTGGAAATGAAAAGTGAGTGGGTGGTAGGGGTATTAAATTACAGTTTAATTAAAGGATCACGATAGGGTGATCCAAATCAAACCTGGTACATTTTCTCCTTTCCATGAATTGCCCAAAACCCAATTAAAAGAGAATTTATCTTAAAAAAAAAAAATCAGTATCCCCCAAAATAAATTGTAGTGTTTCTAATGGATACTTCAGGTGTCTAATGAAGCTAGCCTAAAAATAGTTCACATTAAAACTGTGTGTACAAGTGCATTCTAGGGTTTTACTCTTAAGTTGTTCCCTCGTTTTAATCTGCAACCTCTCAAAAATATGTCAATTTTACTTAGAGAAAAGCTAAAATTGTGAGAAGTATATATTATGAATCAAATACCGAACACTAGTATGGAATGGATGTTAATCATGATGAGTGCTTGGCTGAGTAAATTGCAACCAAGTTTATAGTGAAATTAAAGTCCAATTTCTATATCTGATCATCTTCTGACCATATAGTATGAACAGTGAGAACAGCAATACTTCAGGTCAAGAATTCCAGTTTGAATTTGTATAAGAATAAACTGAGCACAAGTGTTATATATTTCCTTCTGAGGTCTTTTTGAAAAAAGTTTTTCTTCCATTGACTTGGGAAAAAAAAAAAAAGTTTATTTAAGTTCTGTCCTGAGAGAAAAAGAACAAGGTATCATTTTAAATATTTGAACATGTGAGAGAAAGCCCAAAGATTAACCTCAGAAGTAACAGAGCTATCTTGGGGTTTTTTTAGTAGGCTTATCAGAATGGGTTGTAGGGTCACTTTGGATTGGGAGATGCATTCCTGCCATTTCTCTTACCCTCTTTGCCTTTTATTATGAAGATGTACTGCTAGTTAAAAGACCATTTGTTTCTTGCACAAAACTTCACACATTTAAAAGAAAATAGTTCAGCCATCATTATTTTTTAAGAGATCCTTTTACATTAATCTTTACACAGCAGGCCTTTTTATTTATTTCCAAGTATATCTGGACTAATACGTTACTACAACTCTGATATTCTACTGGAAAACAAAAAATAATTGCATAGGTGTTTAAAAAGTGGCTTTTATTCAAATACTGTATTTCTCAATTTTTCATGGAGAGTTAAGCTACATTGTTTTCAAACCCCGATACTTAAAAAAATACTTCAAACTTCTGCTTGCAATACAGAAGTGACATTTAAAACAACATAGTCCTCCCATCTGTCACACCTCCTGTCAATCCTTTCTCCAACTTTTTGACTGCTGTTTTGTGCAGTTCCCCACTTCAGAATTCCTCCTGATGTCAAAAGTAGAAGACAAAAGGAGCTGTGAAGTTGCCTGTTCCTAAAATAGCATAGGTGAGAAGTTAAGCTCACCTGAGTCTGATTTGCCATACTGTTTGCCTTTGTGAGACCATTGTGAAACAAGATGGATTCACAGCATTTGGAGCCTGTAGAATCATCAGAAAATTTGAAAAGAAGTTTCCATATGAGCTCAAGCTACCATAGGTACATTCCTGATATTCTTACCAATTTGTCCTTCTATCAGTGGTGAAAGTGTATTTTGTTAGGTGTTATGAGTGGAAGCAATGATCCAAGGAACTTTCAACTGTTCCATCTCTACAGGTTAGAAAGCTGGTTAGCCAGAAACAGGGCTGTGCCATAAGAAAAGAACATACTGAGATTGACTTTGAAACCTCTAGACATGGAGAAAAAAATTTATCACTACATACATCTATATGCGCAGGGAGAAGAGCAGGATGTGCATGACAGTGACATTAAACTTATTGAAGCTGTTTGAAGAAAAGTTACGAGGCATGAGGAACCAGATACCTTCCCTCAGGAAGCTTAAGGTAATCAACCCCATAAAGATATCAAAAACTCACTGAAAATGCTGCATACCATAGAAAATCTTGTCTTGCACCTGCCTTTGATTTGACTACAGAGATACTTCTCCATGACACTAGTATGGACCAATAAGAAATGCCTCACTCCATGATTCATACCAAAGAGACTAAGAGACCTGTTCCAGTTAGAAATGTCTTCTAGGACTGTTCTTGTTAGAGGTGTTAACACGGTGGTGATTTATTCCATCCCCTAATCTCCATTTGGACGGAAAATAATGGAATTGCTTTACACAGAACCTATGGTCCTCTCTCAAGGTATTGTGTTAGCTCTGATGTGACTCTATCAGAAAATCTGTACACAATGCTCATCCAGTGGAAGTCTCTGGGGAATTCCAAGCATTAAATAAAAACTTCCTACAACAAAAAATTGCATTCATGATTTTGCTAGAAAAGACCTTTTTATTATTGAATTTACTATACTATTTTAAGGTAACAGGATTTAGTTCTGTTTTCAATCTAAGCCCAAGACTTTTAGTTTATTTGTGCTCACATTGCAAAGATGATCCTACTTTCCTTGTGAGTTTTGCTTAAGTCTGAAGTTAATCGCATATCTGACACACAATTTTGACACACAATTGAGAGTGGAAAAAAAAAAGAAAATGAAGAGCCTGAATCATAAACACATGATTGTAATGAAATAGAGCAGCATGCTGAGAAAGAGCTGTAGAAGAAATTAAGTGGAAGTAAAAAATGTTCAGACTTGTGGATTCCTAAATAATCTAAGAAACTACNGGGTGGTGGGGCCTAAGCCGGACCGCACTGCTGCCTGCCCTCCTCTCCCCCCCAAGGTTACCTCATGGCAAGCCCACAGCAAATGAGAGCCTTTCCCAAAATCCCACCAGTATTTAACCCCAGGGTCCCAGGGGTGTACACCTGTATCCAGTTGGCCAACCTGGCTGTCAGTTGTAAAGTGGATCACTAATTGGTTTTACCATTCATGCCAAACCAATACAAACATGTGCTCAAAGCAAAATAATTCTATACGCCTATGGTGGCAGAGTTAATGTCTCTATAAGCTACATACAAAGTTAAGTGTGAGAAGGTACTGAAAGCCTATCTAAGACTTAAAGGAACATTGTTCTCTCCTTCATGTACCCTCTTCATAGCTGGCTCTGGTCAGAGTAATAAAGAATTTTATCCAATAAACATTTACATTAAAAAGTCTCTTAAAACTTGTGTTGGATATACATATACAAATACATAATGTTGGATTCTTTTAGTGAAAAGATATAAAACACCAAGTTTCAATCTGCTTATAATTCTTATGCATTCTGCAGGAAATGCATACCTGAAATGCATCCAGCACAGTTGATGCTGGCAGGCTGTATTATCCACACAGCAAGAAGCCATAAGGCAAAAACTGACTATATTAATTTAAAGTTGTTGGCTCTGTGTTCAACTGATCATTAGTACATCATCTACTTAATTATGCCCCGATGAAAACATGTAAGTGACAAAACTAATCTAGATAAACTCTGGTTGGACAATACTGTTTGTAGTGCAATCCCTGAAGAAGTCATATTAGCATCTGGCCTCCGTGAATCCTATTATGTGTGAATACTAGCCAGAGGGAAAATCAGACCCCAAAGGAGACCAGAACACATAGAATAAAGCAAACACATCAGTGGATTGAAGAGTTAAATTCGTAGCAATCATTGATCAAATTTTATAAAATATATCTTTTTTATTCACTTTCATAATAAACAAAAATGTGCTTTACAGGAGAGAGTTATAATCTGAGTTGTTGGTGAGAAAGCAGGCAAAGTTACTTATCACTGTGTATTCAGTGAAAAAAAGGAATAGTAAGTTTCTTGGTGTCAACCCAACACACTAACCAACGAGCTGGGCAAAGAAGCCAGTGCACAAAGAATTACAGAGCCAAAAAAAATATTTTACCATACACAACCTGCCAATTAAAGTAGTTATTGCATATTCATAGCATTCCTGAGAGCTGACACATTTGGAACACCTTTTCCTCAGCTGGGTTCAGGGTCATTATGACATAGTCAGCAGTGATACAGATATTTAGTGAATGTTCCTTTATGATTGTTCTTGGAGCCGCTTCCCCTTCAAAACATGCAAACACAAAAGAAATAATACTCTCTTTTCTCAAGTAGGAAAATTACCCAAATAAGTAGCACACTTTTTTAAAAAAATACTATTTTATTAATTTTCTTTAAACTCTTTAGTGCTTATTGCAGTAGATATAAGGGGTTACATCTTAAGGAATCTTACTTTTCCTCCATAAGAGATACTGGGATGTAGCTTAGCATTCTTACCACAAAGACATCTACCATCCTCAGGAGTGAATGAGAGCTGTAGCAGCTACCAAGTAACTAACACATTTTAGTACAGAAGATACTCTAAGGTATATCTCCTTTTTTACCCCCCTTTTTTGAAGCAACAGATTGTTACCAATAAGAGGCAATAATTATCAGAGAACACTGCACTGGCGAGGTCTCACTTTGTCCTGTGCAGTTTTGGATGGCACAATATAAAAAAAGGTATTAGAGAGCATACAAAGGAGGGTAACAAGGATGGTGAAGGGCCTAGAGGGGAAACCATATGGGGAATGGCTGGGGTCACTTGGTCTGTTCAGCCTGGAAGAGACTGAGGTCAGACCTCATCGCAGGAATGGCCTGAAGTTGTGTCAGGGGAGGTTTAGGTTGGATATTAATAAAAGATTTTTATCCCAGAGGGTGGTTGGGCACTGGAACAGGCTCCCCAGGGAAGTGGTCACAGCACCAGCCTGACAGAGTTCATGAAGCATTTGGACAATGCTCTCAGGGATAGGACAGATTGTCCTGTGCAGGGCCAGGAGATGGACTCAATGGTCCCTGTCACTTCCTTCCAAATCAGTATTTTCTGTGGCTCTGCAGTAACAATTTTTAAGTAAACATTTGCAACATTAACTCTGTGTCCTAGTTTAATAAGCATTATTGGTGTAAATAAATAGCACATATGGAAAGGGTAAAAGAATACTCTTACAAATATTTTAAAATTAGCTGGATTTGAGAGTTTGCAAGGAATATTTTTTCTTTTAACTAGGAAATACTGCAACCTATTAACAGATTCCTACTGCACAAAAACTCTGTTATAGGAAGTGCAGCAACTTTCAATTTTACAGATTTTGAAATTAGCAAAGGTGTATTGACTTCTTGAAATACAAAAAGCGTGATACCACAATCCTTTACATCTAACTTTACCCTGAGTAGTGTATCTCAAATTACCAAGTGCTAGATAGTCGAAATATCAGTGCTGTAACACTTCTGACTTCCCAACAGGTATGCCAGGGAAACAATGCAGTGTCATCTAATACAGCAGCAGCTGCATGGCAACAAGGAACAACATTTGCACCTGAAGAAATGGAAAAATACTGTGGTAAAATTCTGCTCTAGTCCATTTGAGTTCAGACACACTTTTCACTTCACTCTAGACTTTTGGCAGTTTAATGTAACAAAGCAGACATTCAGAGTTTTGGGTTGTTTTTTTTTGCCTGAAGAGACCTCTGAGTAGATGCATTCCTTTCAGAGTTATCCAACACTAGATCCTGCAATTATGTGCCTTATGAGAAGTATAAAGCTGCTTTTGAGTCCTCCTGCAGAATCTAACTCAATTCCCTACAGCTGCTAGCAACCACCACCTAATTCTACATTTTTGTCAGAACTTTTAGTTCAAGAAAAAGTCAGATTGTCACAAGCACTCTGCTACAAAGAGGGACTACAGACTTTTAATAGCAATTTCCATTGCTTTAAGTAATTTGATAGCTGCATACCAAAGTAATTGGCATCTGCATAACCTCTTCCAGCAAAACCTGAATGGAGTCTTCAGTTGTGGACAGAACAGCCTGCATCTATTCCTGCCCACCTTGTTAGCAGCCTCTCTTCTAGTTAGATTTCATTAAGCCATGTATTTCAGGTGGTCACTTATTGGCAAAAAAGGAGCAAGTCTTAGGGAAGCCAGTGTAAATTTTACAGTGCTGAAACGAGAATACTTTTCTGCCAGTAAGCAAGCTGCCAATGAAGCTCTGCTGCAGCTGCTAGCAGGAGCTCCGAATAAGAGTTTCAACAGAGCACACTGACCTCACTGCAGTCACTTTTCTCACAGGTTTGCAGATAGCCTCCTAAGAGTTTTCTCTCTAGCATGCTCCTTTTTATAAGAAATCTCTGGTTTAGCTGTTTGAATTAAGGGACTGTTCTTTAAGGCTGGGATTCACTGTCATTTATATTGTACATATGTTATCTAGCCACTGTAAAATCCCAAAGACCTTCCTCTTGCACAGACATACCCAGAATATATAACATTCTCTAGCCAGTAGTATCTTATGCTCTGATTTTAAAATCATTAGAAGCACAGAAATAATTGAGAAAGCAATGTCACTGAATAGGCTGAAAACTCCACTACAATCTCCCCCCAAAGTAGCCTAAGAAGGTAAGACCTGTTCCTTTGGTTGACCATGAGTTAAAAAAACGGTGACTATACTTGAGGGCTCTGAAATGACAATTAATTTCAGAGAATGACAGGTGTCAAAGACTCAGGTTTCACATGCTAGCTTCTCCATCTCATGAACATTGACTTTCATATAATTTTCATGAGCATCCCTGCCCATGGTGGGGGTTTGGAACTAGACAAACTTACAGTCTATAAGACTTTTTAAGATTCTATCATTTTCAGTTACATAGAAAATCACCTTGGGCAAGGAAAAGAGAAATCATACATAAGGTTGTTGAGTAGAATAAATCCTTATGCTATTGTGGTGGGTTAACCTTGCATGACCTGTCAGAAGCCCACTCAGTTGCTCTCTCAGTCCCCCCCTCAACAGAACTGGTGGACAAAAATGCTGAGAAAGTTCATCAGTTAAAGTGAAGACACTAACATTGTTTACTAAGCACCATTGAAGGTGGGACAGATTTAACCAAGGGAAAAATAATCTTTTGCAAATTAAAAATAGGAGTAAGATGGTAACAAAGAAAGACCAAGCCAAAAATTATTTCCTCCCACCCCTCTTTTTCCCAAGCTCAACTTCACTCCTGAATTTTCTACCTCCTCCTCCTCCTGCCCAGCTGGTGCAGGGAACTGGAAAATAGGGGTTGTGATCTGTTCATAACACTCCATCTCTGCTGCTCCTTCATGTAATCAAAAAACTGTTAGAGTTGGAAGGGATCTCTGGATATCATCCAGTCCAAAGCCCTGGCAAGGCCAGTCAGCTAGAGCAGGTGAGACAAGAATGCATCCATGTCTGTTCAGAATGCCTCCAGAGAGGGAGACTCCATGACACTCCTGGGCAGCCTGTGCCAGTGCTCTGCCATTCTTGACATAAAAGTTCTTCCTCAAGTTGAACTGGAACTTCTTGAGTTTTAGTTGATGGCCATTGCTCCTCACTCCTCCTCACATTTTTTCACTTTTCCCCCCTGCTCCAGTGTGGGTCCATTCCATGGGCTGCAGTTCTTCAGGAACAGATTGCAGCAGTATTGGGTCCTTATTGGGCCCCAGTTTCTGCCAGAAAAACTGCTCCAGTGTGGACTCCTTTCCACAGTGCCATGGGTACTGCCTGGGATCAGCTGCAGGACAAACTTTCCACAGACCTCATCTTCCTTCAGGGCATGTCCATCTGCTGCAGCACGAGGTCCTCCAGTGACTACTGTGTGGATCTCTGCTCTTCAATGGTAGAAGGGGGCATTCTCCAGCACTCCAGCTGTGGGGACACAGCTGCCTCACCACTGACTGGACTGCAGGCTTGTCACAAACTGAAATATAGTTTATGACTTAAACATCTTCATTAAAGACTTTTGCCTTTTACAGCAAAACTGTATTACAAAAGCTGCAGAGAAGACCACCACACCCTGAATGAGGCCCTGGCAGAGGCCCTCCATTGCTCATTGATGAAGATTAAGTAACAACTCAGGGCTGGGGGAGAAGAATAAATCCACAGAGCACAAGGTTAACACCTTAGGAGTGGAGACCTTGGCTCCAGGGCTATCAGCCGCCCGGCCCGCACAGGCCCTGGCACCAAAGGGTGGGGAGAGAGGCTCAGGGTGCGGGGGAAAGGCCTCTGGTGAGAGCAGTGAACGTCCATCCCCCCTGTGCAGAGCTCAGCCGTGGGGCCCCTCACCCCCGGAGAAGCTGCATCCATGAGGGACACAGGGCTGTCATGGCCCGCCAAAGGCTCCCCCAGAGGGGTCCCCAGACCCTGCTCCAGAGCACTGCAGCACGATGCTACAGACCACGGTGCTGCCAGGAGCAGGGCCAAACTGGGTCCCTGCAAGGGACGCANCCAAACTGGGTCCCTGCGAGGGAGGCACCTGGGCGTTCCCACCTGCCCAAAATGTATGTCCATCCACTGGATTCCGTAGCTGTCCACGTGGCGTGGTGGCATGGCAGCTGCCAGGTGCCCTCAAGGAGACCAGATGGAGGAGAGCAACAAGATGTCGCTGGGACTCCTGGAAGGATGATATGTTTCTATCTAACCCATGTCACTCTCTCCCTATCCATCTGTTCATCCTTCCTCCTTGCCTGCCTGCCTCTTTTAAATAAAATTTTTTTGGCACCAACATCTAAGCTCATTTGGTTTTAATTACATTTTTGGGTGCATTTTGAACCTTCAAAGATTTTTCCATTTTATACACAAGGACTTAATTTACTTTGCTTTTCTGGTTTAAACTAGATTGTAACAGGGCTCCAGGAGAACCTCAGCTCCAATGACTGGAGCACCTTCTTCCCCTCCTTTTGCCCTGACCTTGATGCCTGCAGGGCTGTTGCTCTCACATAATCTGACTTTTCTCTCACAGCTGTCTTGCAGCATTTTGTACTCCTTCTCTAATACGCTTTCCAGAGGCAACACTAGTAGCTTGGCTAATGTGATCAACAGTGTCCTGTAGTGGGACTGTTCAGGCTGGCTGCGTCCTACACAAGGGCAGCGCCAGCTGTTTTCTCACAGAGGCCACCCCCACAACCTCTCTACTGCTAACACTTGACATGTACACCCAATACCCCTATTTTAAATTCTTGCATCCCAGTAACTTCATCCCAAAACTTTTTCTATGGTTGAAACCATAGAAATTCAGAAGAGGAATTATTTGAACACAATTGTCTTCATATTCAGAAATCGCAAGGCTGCTAACTCTGAAAACATGACTGCTCCAGGGATACTTCTGGGGCTAAGGCACAGGAAATCACTGCGAACAAGACACGGTCAAGATGCAGAAAATTGGGCCCAGGATGCAAGGACCTTAATGCTGTACGTGTCACCTGCCACTAAAAGGCTAGATCCGTTTTCTCCCTAAACAGTTAAGTATTAAAGCCCCAAAGCATCTTCCATGTTCACAGTAAGACCGTATTTCATTCTGCATCTCCAAGTGGCTGTGGCAGAAATTCTTCCTGTGAGATAGCCCTGGATCTTGAATAGAAGTAACAGACTTGGGGTCAGACAGGACTCCCCCAGTACCAGAGCATCTAGACTGAGCCCTCCTTACATTCTCAATCCCACTGCAAAGAGAGCGTCGGTCAGGACCAACCTTAATCTGGTCCAGCCAATAAAGGATTACTGCTTCAGAACGACGTATTTACACACTTAGAGCTCTAGTCCAAAGGCCAATAAAAAGCAGGTTCAGCTGCTGCCATACCTTGCAGGAGACTCCTACCGTGGTACTACCCCAAAAGGCAGTTCAGGATTTCAGTCAGCTGGCCAGGTCACTTTTTCACTCCACAGCACGACTTTCTCTGGTGCTTACTCTGCACCTTTACTCTGCCATTCAAGAGTACTGACTAAAAAAAAACCCAAAACAAACATTGAAATTGCATTTATTATTTCCAAAATGTTTTTAGTGATAATGAGGTAGTTTACAGAAAAGCAGATGTCTGAAGAATTCAAATTCCTGCCTCTGGCAACACAGTGTATACTTTTTTTTATTAATTGACTCAAAAGGACACAGCTATCAGCATCCCTTATCTTTGCCATCTTTAGACTATGTTGAGTGCAAAAAAAATGCTTTTACCCCACAGAGAAGCATTTCAAAACAAAGCATGAGGTGCATCACAGGCTTTCCACAGTAAGGTTTTTAGCACTCTTCAGGTATTTTCTTCCTTCCACACACAAGTGTATTTTTTAAAAACATGAAGCAATTCAGATCTCCATTTCATGCTTTTGTATTATCTGGAGGACTATGACTAGATAGCAATAATTTGTAGCAATTTTAGGTAGTTGTCGTTTTGTAATCTGCTGGAGTGGTACTTGTTGAACTAAAAAAATTCAGAATTTGGAGAACATAGGGTGTTACTTTGGGCCATCTACCTGCATAATTTGATTGTATTTTAAATATTGTATTTTCCATGTATTAAACTAAACCTGTGGAAGCCAAATGCTAAGAACCTTCTCCTATGTACATTTCTAGTCTTGTAACATCAAGTGAAAGGCCAGGATAATTCTTGATTTTACAGCATTAGAAAGCACTACCTATTTTATCTTCTTTTCTCCTCTCCTCAGTAAAACTTAATACATTGCATTTCTCATATGTTATGAGCATCCTCCTGTTTAATCCTCCGTCCAGTTTTTTGGAATGAAATCTTATTCTCAATTCCCCATCAGTAGATAACGGGTCCTTATATTGTTTGGATTTTTTTCCCCCTACCATCAGAAGTTCTGAATCAGACTAGTTAGCTTTTCTGCCTTGCTTTTTCAGAAAACTGCACTGTAACACATTATTTTTTTTTTTTTTGTCTTAACAGCTACTGAGTAGACTACACTGAGCTGCACTAACAATAACAGAATTTCATGTCAGGTAAAATGACATCCTTTTAAGGCGTAAAACTGAATGAAATGAAAAATGCAAGAGGATATTGAGGATTCCCAGGAAGACAGTTTCAAATTTCCATAATGAAACGTGTGGCATCATATAAAACAGGTTGCTTGTAGAAATTGCTGTTGCCATTCTTCCAACACTTTAAGCATAACCTTTGAATCACTTTATCTTCTCTAGTGCTTCTGCTGTTAGTGCCAATTGATTTTGTTCTTACAGATTAAAAGGTTAATGTTTTATAATTCATTAAATTAATCAAAGTTTTAGTTAGACACCGGCCTCTGCAAGCTGAAAACGGAGTTAGTGAACAGTGTTGCAAAATCAAATAAATTAATGACAGCTTTATCAGCTGGTAAAGGTCTTTATGAAGATAATTTAATCATTCATCCCCTAGTCCATTCCAAAGCTGAACATATGTAGCTAGTTAGTGCCACAGGATTAAAATGCATCAGCTCAAAACTCAGATGAGTGCTGCCCTGACACTGAGCAATGTTCCATTAAAGAAAGAGAAAAATAAGACCACTCTCTCCTCAGTGGCCATTCACAGGGATTTGCTTTGATGAATATGAATGTTTTTAAAGTAGTATAAAGTTGATTTTTTTTTTTAATTAAAAAAAAATCCCTCTCATCTGTCAGATCTGAGTGGAACATCCTTAGGAAGTAACAAGATTATGCAAATCATAGTAAATGTGAAGATGTCCATGTTCACTACTAAGGTCAGCTTTGAACAAATCAGTCAATAGACCTGAGGAACAATGCCATCAAAATATTCAAAAAGGGGTCCCTGCAAGGGAGGGACTGTAAAAATCAAGGCTTCACTGAACATGGACAAAGTTAAGGCTTAATTGCATGGGGGTGGGTGGAACCAGTGTCAAAACACAAGAGGTTTTTAAACTGTGACATTGCAAACCCATTCATACAAGTTGTGTACAAGTGAAGTTAAATCATAACTGATTTCAGGAGAAAAATGTGCAGAGATCTGTAATCTATGGAGAACAGGGAAATGCTGACACCACCCACATTGCTGAGACCTTAGTTGCTTTCTGTTGTACATATACAGGTGTACATTGTGCATATACAGCTCTGCACCCTGTCTGGAAATCAGGAAACTCACAAGGCAGTGCGAAGAGCAGAGCTTGGAAAAAAATGCTTAGCAGCTTAACAACTTCCCCAGGCTGCAAATCCTAAATAACTAAAAAAAAAAATTGTATCAGAATAAGTAACTCACTGAGCAAAAAGGATTTTTTTTCTTCCTGAAAATATAACCTGTTCATATGGACAAGGAAGAACCTGACAGATGTGAAAACACAGTACAACAGCATTAAAGCAATAGCTCTGAGTAGGACCCCAACCACCTTCTTAAATTTGAGGGACATTACTGTCTACAAAGCACTGATGTGTAAGCTGCTTGTAAGTGAGCTTGTAAGTAACTAGCTCTTAGAGGTGAGTTCATTACTGCAGTGACAGACAACAAAAACATCTTTGCTTTTATAAGGCTTCTGTCTGTCTCTATGCAGAGAAAGATGACACTGAACTGAGGCTGGTTTATCAGTGGTAATACAGAACAGGTTCAGGCATCAGTCTCAACGTGTTAAGTCTTTTTAACTACAATTTAACAGTCTGCTCACAAACACCTGCTTTTTGCAGGTGATATGCCTGCTACAATAAAGTCTCAGACTCTCCCTAATCATAGATGTACACAATGTAAATCTTCACTGGGAGCAGTGTCAGGGGCAACAGAATACAATAAACTGGATACTGAACTAAGGGAAGAGGCTTGGGTATGCATGCTGGCATACTTCATGTTCTTCAGTACAGGACTAAACGAGCTTGGTGCCAAAGCCATGCCAACGTGTTTTAGAATCACTGAATCATTCAGGTTGGAGGAGATCCTTCAGATCATTGAGTCCTACTGTTAACACTACAAAGTTCACCACTATACCACATCCTTCAAGTGCCATGCACCCTTTATTATCAGAAATGGGATAATAATAAAGAAAATCTGTTCAACATGGAAGGCCTGCCTTAGTAATTTAACCATGTAAAGTCTTCCCAACAACTTATAGGACTTCAGGAAATTCACAACATGATGACGTTATCTTCTCCGCTTATCACCTCCAATTTGCATCAACTTTGTTTTTTATCACCAGTAAAATACACTTACTTGAATTTTAAATTGCTTTAATTCAAAACATACGAATGTATCACCAAAACACTGCCAAATGCTTCTGCAGTTCCCCACCACCAAGGTATTTTGTGTGCTCCGAAAACAGAGACTGCTTCACAGACCCGCATAGCCCCTGGGGAGAGTTTTCTGTGTTTAGTTAAATACAATTTAACAGTATGCTTTTCCTTAGGCAAGTTCCATCTTACCAGCACTTATTTGGAAAAAAGAATAAATATTTGGCTTTGCAAGCAAACATATTTCATAGGGCAAGTATTATACCAGCATACATGGCTCAACATTAAAATAATAAGTCCTTTCAATCAGAAAAACTAAGAAACTGCTTATTTATAATCTGAAACCACATCACTATGTTTTGCTCATGAGAACAAAGTTACAGGCATAAGTTGCACATAAAGGGTTTATTTTAAATGTTTTAAGGATAGAGTTACATCATAATTATAAAAATTACTTACAGATTTAAGTAACAATTTAAAGTGTTTATACTTCTAAATGCAGAGAACAGGGAACTGTCTACATTGTTCAAAATAAAATAAAAATAAAGAAACCAAGCTCTAAAGATGGATTTATTACCTAATTTAAAAATGTGAACACGAAGACCTCTGAACTATACACATACCAAGAACCATCCAAATTGCACTAATGATATAAAATACAAAATGCACAACATTTTCAAGGAACCAGAAACTGTTTTTACCATAATTCTTTTACCTGACATAAATTCTCTTTGAAGATAAAGCCCCTATGTTTAAATGATTCATTTAAAGAATGCTTCTACCTATTCCAACAAAAATCTCTACTCCAATATTGTTTAGGGTTTGGCACTCAAAAGAAAGAAGAATGTAGTGTTCTGCTATTCAACTGAAATTAAATTTTTTCTTTAACAGAATACATGGTCCCTTCAAATGCTGTATGACACATACAACTGGAAAATTACCTTCCATTGGCACTATGCTCGTCTCACCGGTGCATTTAATCCTACTAACAACCATTAAAACAGCACAATAAGCAAATTCACAAAAAACTGAACACAAAATTAAAACAGAACAAAACAAAAATCTAAACATTTTAACATGCAACTTCAGTTTGTTACATTGAATGTTCTAACCCTCTAAGCATGCAAAAAAGGATGGTCTGCATTTAAGTTGTTTGTTTTGTTTTTTTGTTTTTTTTTTTTTTTTCCCTTTTAAGTTTTACATGGCAGCCTGACATCACACACACACACACACAATATACAACAATACTAACAGCCGGTAAATGTGAAAGGTGAATAACTTTTATACAAAGATCCATGGCTTGTGCCATCACAAGCCCTATGTGATTTTGGAAAGTAATGTTGAACCCCTATAACAAGGAACCAACATTTAGTTACCAGGGTAACGCAAGCACTGCATGCAGATCTGAAACATGAGCCTAAAACAAAGCCCAAAGCAGATGGGCAGGGAGTGGAATTAGTCTCAAGCCTCAAAACTGTGGTTTAAGCTATCAAAAAAAAGAAAAAGAAGAAAAGAAAAAAAAGAAAAAAAAAAAAAGAAAAAAAAGGAAGAAAATACACACACAACAGACAATGGGGATATCGAAAATCAACCGTGAAATTTACAGTTTATAGATTATACTCAAATTCTCAGAATACATAGTGTATTCAACAGGCTTGCAGAAAACCCACAAATGCAAGCCTAATGCTAAAAGTGTTCCAGTAGACCTAAACCTCAGATAATTCAAAACAAACCTCTTATTCCTCAGATATATAGCCCCAAGTTCAGTGTACTAGGTTATTAATGTATCTCGTGTCTAATTAATACACTCACTCATTCCTGTGCCACGGATATCGACTTGGGCTCATGGAGCCAGGCTCAGCTTTGAGATTTACATGCAGGACTCTTAAGAGTCAATAGAAAACACAACAGATCTGCAGGATGAAAAACACTGTGTTGCAAATCTGCTCACTTTGTTCAAACACAAGAAACATTTATGACTCAGGTACTTACTGCATAAGGACTGCATCGAGAAGCTATTCACTGAAAGACAACAGCCTGCCTTTGGTTGCCCATGATGAAATACTGGACATAATGCAATACAGTAGCAATGGACAAAGAATTAAGGTATCATATTTATACGGAGAGTATTTATTACCATTCAACAGCATAATGAGGCACAAGCCTTAAGGCTAAAATATGAAATCAGGCAAAAAAAAATGGACAAAGGGGCTTAAACCACTGAGTCTTCAGTATCAAGAATACCCACAACAGAGGCCATCTGCACCTCTGTCCTCTGATTAACAGCACCTCTCCTGCATTCTTCCACTAATGGCACACGGTTGGATATCAGGGTATTTGTTCCTTCCATCAACAGTGTTAACTGTCTTCACATTCTGTACTTCTGTGAAGCGGACAGTTCTTTGAAACTTGCAGAGCTCTGCCTTATTGTAACATGACAACCTTGCTGCTGTGCTGGATTGTTGTTCCAATTCCATTGTTTTTGAAAGCTGCCACACTTAAGAAACCCTAATTTTCATTTACAACTATCTTGCAAGATTACAACCATGAAAAGATTTTGCAGTTGTGGGCTGCTATTTACATCCACAATCTAATGCAGATGAATGAACCACTGAGGCTGCCTATAGCTTCCATTAGATAGAACACCACTGGCATGCAGAACTCTAGTGTTCATAGGATGAAGTTCATGTTAACAGCATACCTCAAAGCAAGTACAATGTACACCACAAAAGGCAACAACAGGTTTAAACTGTAGATTTGTCCAGACACTCCTTATGTGGAAAAGCCAGAAAAAGAATAAACTGGCAAGATGCCTTCTTGAACCAAAATGATTAAAAGCAAACCAACACAAAGGAATTCAACAGACTGAGCAGAAGGCAACAAATGCTTCTCCTTTTTTAAGTTACATCTTCACTGTAAAAGGACACCCCCTCCCACTCCCCTGGCGTGAGATTGTATTTACCATGTAAAATGTTAACTACTGTTAGGCTTCTAAGTCCACACACAAACATTCAAGTTGCTAGGTTTTGATATTAAATAAAGGACTACCGATGCCAATGCGTAGTCTAAAGTCTTCTGAAGTAGCACATATACTGTTAAAGTTGTGGCACCAAGCACTTGGGTTTTGCTAAGAAGTGTGTATAACAAAGAAAGAAATACAACATTTAGGATTGAAGGCAGCCTTGTTGCATGTATTTTACTGGTTCCTACAACTTGTAAATATGGACCATCAACCTGCATATTCTAATTAGATGGTTATACAGATTAAATGTAATTTTATAGTTTAAAGCCTTTTCACTGAAAGGTGTGTAATCCAAACACTTGGTATTCTACTGCCCTGTGACTAGTAAAAAAATGCACAAGCATTTCCACACACTGCGAGATCTTAAAAAGCTAAATTTGAAATGAAGTGTAGAAACACAGCAGATTGATATTACTTGGGTTAGGCACTCCTTGACACTGCACAAACTACTAAAACCTTTCAGACAAATCACCTCTGTCCCAACCCTGAAAACAAGGACTGCCAGTATCCAAGAAATTAAATTTAATGTTACAAAGGGAGGCGTATCAAAATATCGAACTACACTTGCATGTGGCAGTTGAACGAGTGCAAGATTGAAGAAAAAGTCAAAATCTATTGAAAAATTTAGACTAATGATTACAATACTAGATCAACTTTACACAGCTTGAATTTGCAGCTGTTCTTTGCTTTTAACTCCCTCCTGCCCAAACATACTGACTTCCTTCAAGAAAAGGAGTTCTCTTACACAAAATGTGTCATGTTTGTATTATTCAGAACAAAACAGTTTTGCTGGCAGAGATTGTGGGTTCGCAGGGACATTTAAGCTTTCGTTAAACTGGAAAGCAGTCAAGTCTTTGTGTCTACAAATTTTACATTTAATAGTTCCACAAATTTGGCAAAAGTTCATGATGACGTCTAGGATGTCTTCACCAAATCATAGACATAAATATGGAAATCATCATCAAACTTGATGAAATAGACAGATGGTTTGGCTTCAACTTGATGAATGACCATGCCAGTCCTTTTCGAGCCATCTTCTTTGGCATATTCCACTTGTTTTCCTACCAGGCTGTCCACAACTTCACCTGGTTCCCGTTCTGCAGGAGGTGAATCATCTGTAACATAAACCCAGTGTGCTTTAGTAGACATTAATAAAATTTCACATTATGGAAGACAACTGCAGAGTCTTCTTTAAAATGCATACAAAACAATTAAAAGTTGCAAACAGATTAAGTTCATTCATACAAGCACCTAAAAATTGCCAAGCTTGTAGAAAGCAGTTGCAGGAAAAATTTTCAAGCAATACAGTCTTGAGGTTTATTAAGGCAAAAACAGCACTTTTATTGGTAAGAGAAGTAAATCTTTGACAGGAAGGTGCATGCAGAAGTTGTAGAAAACAGCTGTAGATAACTGAATTTAAGCCGTGAGCAGAAAAAGGCATGGGACCTCCTTAGCAGAAGGGTCGCCTAACTTAGCCTCCCTCTTCCCACACACATCCTTCAAAGGTTCAACGTGTGCATTCAACTGCAACAAAAGCATCTCTTCTGAAATGGTAGTAGGTGTAAACTCCTTATTAAAAGGGGCTTTTGACTCCGTATTTGAATACTGCTTTTGGTAAAGTCTGATTGTATTATTTTCCTCTCTGGTAAAACCTAACCAGACAATCCCTATGCTAAATCTGGATAATGAAAGGTGTGATTTGTAACATGCCATACGATTGGCTACAAAGCAATCACAGAACAAACACGATAAAGGGTAAAAAGCACGGTATGGAGAACTGGAAGCTAACCATATCTTTCTCAGCTCCTCTTCTTTGATTCGTAGTTCAGATAAACTTGCAGTTTGCATTCCACTGAAAAGCTTTCTAAAGCAATGGTAATATCTGACGTGACTTTTGTTTTGGAAATGGTAAGCTTTTAAATTAGTAATTTTGTTACAAATTTGCACTTAGAATCTCTCACAGATTCCACCCATTTTATTTTCAGTTTTGAGAGCTGTGAAGGAACTCTCAAAGGAGAAAAAAAAAAAAAAACAAACGATCAGAGAATGAATAGATTCATTTGCATTTACCATTAAAAATTCTTCTGCAAAGAGAAGTTTATTTTTTCTGTTACAGTTCCTCTATAAATGAATTGTCACACATATTTATTATCCTCTCAGTACCAGTTTTATATGAAAAGTCTGTCTGGGCAAGTTCAGAGATGCAGGTTCAACTCCTATGTTTTCACTCAGAAGTATAGGCAAAGTTTTAGTATCAGATCCAGCAATACATTTTCCTTTTACAAAAAGAAAGAAGGTTAAAACAAATTACCTATTATTTGGTCTCCTCACATGTGCAAAACCTATATTTAAAAAGGGACACACCCTAGAAATTTTATTTATAATATTATGGCAAGTTCCACCAAATTTATAGAAGTATTTGAAGATATTCTAAAATTTGATTTGAAAAATACTGTTCCAAAATACTAACATCCAATTGCTGACTCAAGGACATGATTCAAAATACCTAGAAAGCATTCACATTCAGGAAAGGATGCAGATACTTAAAAGTGTTTAGAAAATCAGTTAGCAATCTTTTCATGAGCACAGAGGGTAAAGTGCACTAAAAGCAATTAAGAATTAAATGGAAAGAAAGCATATAAGCGTTCCCTACTCTCAAGGTGGAAAAACGCAAAGCAGATTTAAAATACATTCCTAGTCCATTTTGGTGGTTAATACAAAGGACAAGTTATTTTTACTGCACAAGTCTGAAAAAGCTTCCTTTATTTCTTTGAGAAGAAGGTAACTTTTTTCCATTAACATCTGTGGTTCATTCTTTAAAAGCATCAGAGATACTGCTTTTTGCTAGGGGCAGAGGACAGGGTAATCTAAACATAGATCATTAACACAGAGGTTATGCAAGTAAGTGCCACTTTTTTATTCTGCCAGTAGATCATTACTAGTGGTACATCTGAAAGAAGATGATCTCAAACTCAACAAATTACTAATTGAATAACTAGTGGTTGATTATATAGTGCTTTGCATATGTGTTAGTTACAATTCATTTTCTTTAAATCCCATATGGCTTCTGTCAGAAAGGGTTTTGTTATACAGGAGAAGTAAACAAAGTATTTGTTATAACCTCTTTTTTTGTACTATTACCTAAATCTCTAGATTCTGTAAAGATCCTTCTAAGTTAATAGGAGTCCTGAAGAAGATGACTTCCCATTCAAAATGAGAGGAAAAATACTAAGAGGAAATCTTTTTCTTACTAGTGTGTTATAAATTGTGAGAGAAAATCAATTTTCAAAAAATAACTACTTCTTTCCCACAAGCAACTACTCAAGAAGTTTTTTGCACTGAAGACACACAGGTCAGTGAAATTGTTCTTACTAAACTGGCTTGACCCAAAACATTCATTCCCACAAGAGCTACTTCAGAGACACAAATCAAGGGCCAAATCCAAGACGTGATATTTCTTCTACAAGAAAACAAGTGGAAGACTTCCGGTTTATCAGTTTCCACTAAAAAACCAAATCCTAGTCTTCCACTGTAGTACCCCCGTATTTTCAGCAGAATTAATTATGAAGAAGTATTACCCTGCATGTGTCACTGCTAAGAAAAGTTAAATATTTCAGCAGTTAACACAGATGTTCTTTGTTGAACTACCACATTTGCTAGCTGTGATACTTGAGGAAAAAAAAATTAAATGGAATAACAAATACGATGCTTGTTTGTCTGCTCTCTTGTCCATAAATAAAGCCACAGCTAAATGTTTAATACAAAAAGCTGCCAGAAGGAAGTAGTAACTGGCTTACTTACTTGAATCAGGCATAATGCGAAGGTCACCTTCTTTATAATCATCTAAGAGCTGGTACATGTACAAGACGGGATCTTTCTCGTAGGTAATATAAAACCATGTGTTCATAATAGGAGCTCGAGCCAAGACCATCCCCCTCCATTCATCTTTTGAGCCATCCTCTGTCTCAAACATATGTTCCACAGCTTTACCAATCATTGTGTCTGCCAGGTGGGCATCACTAATTCGAGACGAAGCTGAAATGACAGCATTTCAGAAATTCATTCAAAAGCACAGATAGATATCTTTGCAAAAAATAATCTTTATGCTGATTAATGCACAAATCTGATTGGCGGGTATTAAATTCATACACAAAACAGTGTCCATTCCACAGAGTTTAATGCTGCAGAACTAAGACCTTCAGAATGCTGTTAAAATAACAATGAATTATTGTACTCCCTGTGATTGAACAATCACAATGAAAGCTAACGAGAGATCAATCAAGCAGCAAAGACTCTGAACTTTAACTAGACACTAGACAGAGACAGGCACAAACAAAAGGCCTATCTCAGAGCAGTTCTATGATGTTATTAATTCAACTTTAGGGTTTGGCTCCTCCTAATGCCACCGTATAGACTGCTACCAGTTCCTGTGCAGTTAGAAAAAGCAACAGCTTTTCCTATTTACAAACAAGTGTTCACATGAGTAGATAATGAACTCGGTGGATTGAAAAACCTGCAGTTTAACAATCCAGTGCTAATTCCAAAAACCAAAACGCACTACTATTAATCAGGTTAATTCACTTAGAAAATGTCCTCCTGCCATTATTATAAATACATGGCGGTAGTACAAGAAAGAATGTAACCTTATTACTACTGTTAGACACACAAAATAGACAATATAGTCTAGATGGCTTAGAGCTGAAATTTTAACAGAAATATCAATGTTAATCTAAAAACTACATACAGCAGTTTTCTGATGAACATTGTACGCATGTATGTAGAATGTAGTGCATACTACCTAAAGACAGAAGACAGCAAGCAACTGCACTCGTCACTAGCAACATCAAAACTTTGTGGAACAGAAAAAAAATTGAAGCATTTAGATTACCTGCCATGAGACAAAAATGCATTTGATCAGTAACATTTAAGTGGTCACAGATTATCTTGGTGGAAGTCTGAAGCGATTAGTGGAAAACACGTAGTGAAAAATGTCAGCCAGTATGTATATTTATATAGGAGAAAAACCCCAAACACTTACCAACTCTGTCTGGAAGAACTTCAAGTGCTGAAACTCTTTCATCTTTGTGAAGTTCTAGTCCATACACACAATCAAATCCGTCGTACTTTATGAGATAGAGTGAGGGATTTACAGGAACCTGATCAAGAACTGTGCCCTTCCATTGTGTAACGGGTCCGCTCCCTTCTTTCCATCCGTGCTGTATCCTGCAGCCTACAATATTTCTTCGTGGCTGAGAAATAGGTTTGCTTGGTCCCACATTGTTTCTATGTTTTCTGTACACAGATACAAACATTAATATTAAACAAGTACATACATATTCAAAATTCTACTTCAGAGAACAGCAGTATGCTTTTACATGACAGTATTTTTTATAGCTTAGCACACCTTATTCTTATTGGGGCATAAAGCTTATCATGCTTTTTTGGAAAAACGAAAAACATACTTAGAAGTAGCAGCACATTTTTGATGTGCTGCATAAGGTCAGTTTCCTAGCAGTAAATTCCAAATCTAGTTTGTTTAAGCCAAAGTAACTATCCTGTCCCTTGCTACACTGAATGTCAAAAGTGAAACTCACCTGATGAAATCTCAAAGCACAAGGTTAGCTGGCAGCGTTACAACTTTACCACCTTGTTGCTTTCTGCAGAACAGTAAACAACTCCTTCCCAAGAGGAAGAAGACAGTGCAAGCATTATGTTGCTGACTGAAATTCTTGCAAAATGTTTGCTTTCCCTAAAACAGACCTGTTTTCACCTAAGGAAAATTTAGGCTCCTTCATTTACAGGTAGTTTTTGACTCCAAGTAGTTTTAAAGACATGACAGCAAGAACACTTTGTATTTAGTATGAAAAATGAAAAATTGCATGTAATGTATAAGGCTGTAGAAGGGATACCCCCTTATGTGGAAAACAGATCAAGTAACATTTTCATCCTTCTGATATTTTCAGGGAACTGGCTTAGAAATTCTCTCTGGTAGGTAACTGTTGCTATTCTGATGAACTGTAATGTAAACTATTTGACAGTTAGGAATACACTGAAAGTGTATCACAAGTTTTATCCAGCTGTTAAAAACATATATTGACAATTTTGAACACAAATGGAAGAAACTAAGGGGCATTATGACAATATACAAAATTCTCCTGGATGTCAACTAGTTGTAAATAAATTTTTGGGCTACTACTTGTAGCACACATCATTTCAATGGCAGTAATATATGCACACAACTAGCTTAAGAGTAACATCTAAAAGACGATCAGTTGCAGAAGGCAATATTCTTCCTTAGATTAGAGATAGTGATCATAGAAAAAGGTCTCCAGGTATTGATGAATGCTCTCACAGAAGTCCCTATATAATCCAAAAAATACAGATAACAATCACACCACGGAAATCTTGGAAGCAGTATTTCAGATAAATACACTCACAATATGATACTGGAATGTTTAACACTGTATCATAACTGTAATCATAACTATTGAAAACAAGATACACAATTAACTTGAGTACTTGTCCCACCCTCAGACTTTAATTCACCATGAAGATCTTAGCAAGGGTGTTTTCAAATGTCACTTTTATTGTCATTTAAGGTTTTCAAACAGATTGCAGCTCTGCCTTCCTAACTTTGATAGTACAGATAACTGGAACAGGTTGGAGTTCCTGGAGAGAGACTCTCCCAACAAAGTTGGCTCTAATTTTATGCAAAAACCTAAATGCATTTTTAAAATCTAGTTCTGCTCAAGTATACATAAGTGTTTCTAAATGTAGTAAGTGTCAGTAATAGCTTACTATTACAAAATAAGATCAGAGATCTGGTTCTCAGCACAATAGAATTGGGTTTGTTTTGTATTCAGTTCATTTGATTAGTGCTAATGGAACACTGCTTCATTCCGAAGGGCATAAAAACAACTACAAATAGAAGAAGTTTAAACCGACATTGCTTTGTCTAGTTTAAGTAGTTTATGTTGCTTATCATTTCATCTTTGAAAAAGATTTTAATGCTATTGATATTCAACCTCCCAGTCAACTTTACTTTCTCCCTACAAAGTATAATCCACTTTAATATTTAATTTGGAAAAATAAGGCAAGAAGTTTTACACTCATTCTAAAATATGATGGAAGAAGACAACACAACTGAGTTGAAACAGGTAACTGTGTTTAAAATGCTTCATAGAGCAAAGAGAATTAGGAATTTAATTACAATTCAAGTACCCTCTAGGTGTACTTGCAGTTCAAATTTTTGTTAGAAGGTTGCATTACTGAACAGTTGCTCACTTCTCATTTGAAGTGGTTCATACTGTAAGAAATTAGATATTCAAACTAGTATATTATCACGGAAAACACACTTCTCGCATCTGAATATGGTAAAAATGCAAGCAAAAGTTTCTAACTATTACTAAGTAAGTTATGAATGTACTTCCATGTAAGACAACTAAGAAACCAACTCTCCCCAACAGTGTGGCATTCATTTTTGTAATAAATCAAGTTACACAAATAACCTTCTATGATGCTCTATTCAGAAGGTCCAACACAATTTTTCCTTCTCTTTCATTAAAATAATCTTTAAAATTTCCACAAACATTTGCTCTTGGTTATTTTAAAACAATTAGACATGTAAGCCATGAAGCCAGGAAAAACAAAAACCAGCAAGTCCTGGAAATAGTTCTTGACCCATTAGACCCAACCTAATTGTAAACGGCCCTTCGATTCCCAAAAGTTTCTGATCCTCTTCTTTATCTTGCAGGCTGTAAGCTGTTAAGTAAAACCTAATGTGATAAAGTTTCATTATCAGTACCAGATACTTTGGAAACATTCTAAAGACTACACAGCCAGAAGGAAATCTGCCCAGATGCTAAAGCTGTGTTTATATGGGCCTTGCACAAACTTTATTTGGCAACTGCTACCCAGGAAACCAACATATTGCAGAACTGCAGAGGACTGGTAGCAGAAAAATCAGCCATTACCAGAGGGTTTTGCTTAAAACACAAACTAGCATTTAGAAAAGCAGGAATGGCAATGCTCAGTAACCTATGAAGTTATCCATTTAGGTTTGGTTGTTGACTGTTTTTTATCCTGATCATGCCATCTCAGAAAAACACCACAAAGACAAAAAAAAAATAAAACCAGAAGGATGAAAGAAAACTACATCTATCAGATATGCAAAACATGCATAACTGTGAAAAACGAATGAAAACTATAAAACACTATAGAAGCAGTATAGCAGCAGTAGTCAGTATGCTTTCAAATCTTTCATGATACAAACCAGAAAAGTTATTGAAAATAGGATGCAAAACTTAATACAACTGCAATCTTATTATGCCTACGGCTAATAACAGAATAGTGATCAGAGAATCGTTTTTAAATACTTTTCGCAATATTCAGATTATGAGGCACATTAATTAAGACAAGTTT
Organism: Donacobius atricapilla; assembly: GCA_013397315.1. Classification (NCBI taxonomy): domain Eukaryota; kingdom Metazoa; phylum Chordata; class Aves; order Passeriformes; family Mimidae; genus Donacobius; species Donacobius atricapilla. The sequence goes on along the minus strand of WBMY01012611.1, from coordinate 280,018 downwards.
TAAAGTATAGTCTGAACTCCCTCAAAAGTAAAAAAAAAAAAATCATTCAGTTGTGAGTTTCAGCTCTAGATGCTGCAGAAGTACGTTACCCTAAAGTAGTATCAAAATTTCAAAATGTTTAAGTTCACTTGTAGTTAAAACCTACACCTCCAAGTTTTTGAACTGCTGACTACAAGAAATCTGGAGAGCCTGTGTAGAAAGGATTGCTTCATACATGTGCTAGATGTTGCACTGTCCTTATACACTCAGGGTGGAAACAATGACATCTGTGAGTTTACTGATTGATCTGATGCAGTGAGGTCAGCTTCATACTGGCAGAGATCACCACTACCCACAGACAGAGCACTTGGAAGAACTATCCTATAACCATGGGAACCATCTCCAAAAGGCTCAAGATTAACTCCCTTTAAAGAGTTCAGAATGCTCATCCACCCTGCTCATTCTACCACAACTTCAATTATTGAGTCATGCCTTGTTCCTTCCTCTGCCACAAACCTGGAAACAAATCTTTAAAACCCCAATGGCCTTTGAGTGCCAGAAGGCTTCTTTTTCTTTTTCCTTAAACGAGGAAGTAACTTAATAAGCTAAATCAGTGACAAAGTATATATAACTAACTCATGATCTGTCATATTGGCTCAGAGTAATATCAGCATATAGTATTACATCATATTCATATCCTACTTATTTATGGTAAACTACAAATATAAAAAAATATTCTACTACTCCATTCTAAAACAAGTCAGTATGCAGTACACAAGAAGTCATCTTGGCTTGGTACACAAAAACCTTAACTAAATAATAAACAATTGAACTAGGCTAAATTAACATAAAACTAAGCTGGATGCTTAAATTAAATACCTCAAAATTGTGTCACTTAGGATCAAAACTTATGTCCCACAAAAGCCTTTATACTAAGAAATTTACAGCCTATTTAGTTATTCAAGTAAGTGTATATTATCACAACAATAAAGACAAATCTAGCCACCCTCAAGTACAAAAGGCAACCCACCTCTGATAGTCTTCCCATCATACACTCCTTTTTCTGAGCGGTTGAAAAAGAACAAGAGAAATTAAATTTTAACCAACTCTACCTGCCCCTAGACAAATAAATGTTTCTCTTTGCCTTCTATGAAGATAGACAAGAATGGATAATGATGAGCTGGTGGAAGGTATCAGAGTAGTTTAATATCAGGTGCTGTCTCTGGGAAACAGTTAACACTGTTAACAGTGATTAACTAGATTAACTGCGGAAACTACGCCTGCCAAACGAATTGCTTGTGATTGATACACACTATATGGCTTTACACTTACAAAGAGCTGGTAACATTTTAAGTATCCCACTTACCCAGCTTAGATTTCTCTCACCAGATATTGCCAGATATGGTATCTTGCTGCATGACACTAAGACCAATTACATCCGGAAGGTTACCTCTACTTTCACCTTTCACACAGCTACTCACCAGTGTTCAGCTGCTACTATTTAAAATGTTGAAGATGGAAAAATACATGCCATGAAAGTGTAGCAAAAGCAGATATCCTTCCTTCACATACTAACAGCAGCTTCCTTACAGAAGTATTTCAGTACATTCTTTATTTAAAAAAAAATGAAAAATCTTTTCCAACACTACAGTTATAGTACATACATGATTAGATGTACCTCAGATTCTTTCCCAACTGGGTTCTTAGTAAGCATGATTTGCAGGTTTTTTTAACCTAGTGACTCCATAAACTCTGTGCCAGAGAACAGACATCATACAGTAGACATGGCTAAGTTCAGGCTTGAAAATCCTTCTCTACAGATTCCAGAAAGGATTTCATAATTGTATTCATTAAATATAACGTTAACAGTCAAAACAATGTTTAAAACTTTATCTCTGGGGCTTTCTTTCCTACTAACCTCCTGAAAGAATTAGAAGTCTGACTCTACACACATATATAGACTGAATATTATGTCATGATTTTCAAGAACAAAGTGAGTGGAACAATACAGATCTATTTCTAGAACAGTACTTCCAGTTACTGAGAGCCATTATTTAGTAAATATATTAACAACTTACTTGTGGGATGTTCTTTTCTTCATCATGCTGGCAGACACTCCTGCATGACCTACAACATAAAAGATGTTGAAATTACTGAAAATTGATTTTAAAACTTCCATAAAAGCCTTCATATTGAATGTCAAAATGTAAAGAATCGTGTCCTTCATGTTATGACTGACTGATCAGTGACCTGCTGAAATGGGAAAAGGCTCTAGAGAGGTAGACATTGGCTATGTGCACAAGAAGCTGTGGTGGGCTGACCTTGGCTGGATGCCAAGTACCCACCAAAGCTGCTCTATCTCTTCTCTCAGCTGGACAAGGGAGAGAAAATACAACCAAAGGTTCCTGGGCCAAGAGCGGGACAGAAAGGCATCACTCACCAATTACCATCACAGGCAAACCAGGCTTGACTCGGGGAATATTAATTTATTACCAAGCAAGTCAGAGTAAGATAATGAGAAATAAAGCCAAATTGTAAAAATGCCTTCCTCCCAGCTCTCCCTTCTTCCTGGGCCTAACTTCATTCCCAATTTTTTTGGAAAAAAAAAATTTTCCCAAGCAGCACAAGGGGACAGGGAATGAAGGCGTAGTCAGTTAATTACATATTGTCTCTGTTGCTTCCTTCTTTCTCCTCAGGGTTAAGGTTAGTTCTCCTTCCCTCCTCAGGGGAAGGACTCCTCTCACTCTTTCCCCACTGCAGTTTGGGGTCCCTCCCGCAGGAGACAGTCCTCCAAACTTCTCCAATGAGAATCCGTCTCAGGGGCTACAGTTCCTCACAAACAGTTCCAGCATGCATCTCTTCCACAGTGTGCCATTCGTCTGAAACAGACTGCTCTGCAGTGGGCCCCCCACAGGGTCACAAGTCCTGCCAGCAGACGTGCTCCAGCACAGACTCCTCTCTCATGGTGCCACAGGTCCTGCCAGGAAACCTGCTCCAGTGCAGAATTCCTGCAGGCTCACAGACTCCTTCAGTCACACCCACTGGCCCCAGTGTAGGGTCCTTGATGTGCTGCACAGCCAATTCACCATAATCTTCACCAGGGGCTGCACGGGACCCTCTGCTCCAGTGCCTGGGGCACCTCCTGCCTCCCCTTCTGCACTGACCTTGGTGCCTGCAGGGCTGCTATGCTCATATAGCAATTCTCTCCTGCAATTGCTGTAGCACAGAACCTTCCCCCTGTTTTTGTATACAATATCCCAGTGGCACTACCACCATCACTGACAGGCTCAGCTTTGCCCACTGGCAAGTCCATCCTGGAGCTGGCTGGTATTGGCTCTCTTGGACACAGGAGAAGCTTCTAGCTGCTTCTCACAGAAGTCACCCTTGCACCCTCGTGGTACCTTGCCACGCAAACCCACCACAGAAGCTCAGTGATGAACATGAGTGACTGACAGCAACTACTGAAATGGAAGTTGAACAAAACACAACAGGGACAATAGTTGCAATGGTCACTCAGCAACAGTAGCGAATCAACAGGCTGTTTCAAGCTTTCATCCTTCAGTTAATAAAAGGAGATGCCAATACACATCATCCTGAGTTAGTCAGACCAGCACTACCTGTGCCTAACAGAACACATAAAAAATGAAACCAATTTTTTACAGATAGAGGAACACTGCACTCAACCCAGTGATAATTTGGGATGAATATGAAAAATGGAAAACTTTAAGATGAAATGAGGAAAGGGGAAATCAGGCTTCTGCTGGTTGTTAGAATGCTACTTATGAGCAGCCGTGAAGAATTCAGCAGAGGAAATATGCAAGAACAAAATGACCCAAAAACACTTTCAAAATAACACTGTATATAAAAGGTGATGTGCATAGGTAGAAAAATCAAAATTAGTTTGTAGAATGAAAACTGCAGCCTCAGATCACAGCCAGTAGCCACCAGCATAGGGATCATTTTACTAGGGTTGACTGAAATAGTCCCTGTTAAAGTGATGACTGACAGTGACTACATCCAGAGGATATCTGGCCAAATCCTAATTCTCCCTGTCTTCCTCACTATACTGCTTTTGAACGGTATGGCGTTAAATTTTCTTCACAATAGCTTGTTTTGGGCTGTTTTGGATTTTTTGCTTCTTGTTTGTCATATCTAGAACAATCTGGTCACAGTGCTGGACTGAACCATGTCTAACTAATTCCTCATGTTTACGTACAAACATGCCTAGAATTTTAACTATGCATGCTTGAATTAATACTTACAGAGAAATGCCTTAATTTCTCTGTAGACCTAAACAAACCAATTCTTTTAAATTTACACTATGTGCATGTTCCAAGCATACCCGGAATTATACACATACTGAAGAGAATCACACAGGAGTCATCCACTGGAAGTACCAATAATCTTTAAAGTCTTCGTAAGTATTTTACTATCTTCATTTTTGTATGAAACATTTATGTGGGCATACACAAAGTTACAGAAATGGCTGAATTAATATAATTAATTATTAATTAAAAATATCTTACATTTAGTATATTTAAGCTTGCATCAGATCATCAGGAATCTGCATTTCCAACAGTAATGGTACCTGAGACGTTCCTAATTTTTAAAAATTAGGCTTTATCTGTCAATTAGTGCAGTAAAAAAATCCTACTTGCAATTTTTGACTGTTACAAAACCAAATAATTAAACGGAGTATTTGTAAAAACTTAGCTGGAAAAACAAAAACAGCATCACAGAAAGGTTGATTAGAAAGCTTTAAGACTTTAGGACTTTATTACAACCTGTGAAAAAAGCTTTCTAAGCATAATTTCAGTTACCTCTCAGTATATGAGGTGGCTGTGTTCTACTAATGTATAGTATTATAAAACACATTTTATTAAAAATATGGTGGTGTTTTATTAAAAATATGGTGGTGTTTTATTAAAAAGAAGTAATTTCTTAAAATCCAAGAGCTGTTCTTACAAAATAGAGAAACCTCATCACCAGAAGAGGAATATATGTACTTTACATTTTAAATTTCCAGCTAATGAGAGAAATGTAAGATTTTGGCTAAAGTAGCTAGAGTAAAAACACAACAAAACAATAGAATGGTACAGCACAAGAATTTTGTTTCTGTCCACCTCTCAAGAACTGTGGAACCTGTGAGTAAGAAGAGGGTAAGCATTTTTTTTCCTAAGAACAGAAACACTAGACTGACAAAAGCAAGATTTACTATAGCATTTGCAATAAGTACAGAGAAGATATGCCAACCTCTGGGAATGGGATTTTGCTGTTTGCTAACTTCTCATTTTGGCATCTTCCAATTTTTGATAAGATTCAACTTCTTCACTGATGTAATGAGTTCTATACCAAAGACAACACAGACAACTAAGTACTACTCATCATCTTAAGTCAGGCAGTATTTCAAGAGAGCTCCCAGTTTAATATATGAAGTAATGGCATCTGGATATTTAATAAAAATATCAATAGTAAGTATTTGAAATCCTACACACCCTTGTACCAACCAGATGCCCATTTGCCACAATTTGCCCTCCTAATCTACACCATCTGAGTTCGGATAGGTCCCAAGGAGACAAAGTTTTAAGGATGTATCAAGTTACACTGCTGAATGGCTCGGCTACACAACTGTAGAAACTGCAAGAGTTTCTGTCCTCTACAGCAGCTCTGGACATGGGGCAGAACAGCATAGAATCATTATGTTTAACATAGTCTAGTAACAAAGCCAAAAACAGAATTATCTGCCTCCTGAATTTTTTTTGGCCCATAAGAATGCAGCAGCTGGACATGACCCAGCCATGGGCACTCCCAGCCCAGAAAGCCAAAGGTGTCCTGGGCTGCATCCAAAGCAGCGTGGGCAGCAGGGGAGGGAGGGGATTCTGCCCCTGAGCTCTGCTCTGGTCAGGTGAGACCCCACCTGGAACCTGCATCCAGCCCTGGGGTCACAGCACTGACTAGACCTGCTGGAATGAGGTCACAGGAAAGCCGAGAAGATGATAGGAGGGCTGGAGCACCTCCTGCTGGACAAAGGCAAGAGTTGGGATTGTTTGGCTTGGAGAAGAGAAAGCTCTGAGACCTTACTGCAGTCTTCCAGTATGGGAAGGGGGCCTATGAGAAAGACGGGGACAGACTTTTTAGCAGGACTTGTTGCGATAGGACACAGGGTAATGATTTTAAAATGGAGAAGATGAGATACAAAAAAGAAGCTTTTTAAATTGAATGTGGTGGAATACTAGCACAGGTTGCCCAGAGGTGGTGGTTGCCCCATCCCTGGAAGTGTCCAAGTCCAGACTGTATGGGGCACAAAGCAACCTCATCTAGTTGAAGACATCCCTGCTAATTGCAGGAGTTGGACAAGATGAGCTTTAAATTCCTTTTCATTTTAAACTATTTTATTTTTTTATGACTACGAGCACAGAAACGTATTTTTGTAATAGAAAGTGACCACAACCTCCAGCTTCCAGACAAGAGCAACAGAATTAATACTCAATTGTCATATAATGTTTTGTCATACTGGTTGTACTTGTGTTTTCTGAGACTCATTAATTCTGCTTCTTATAGTAAACCCTTAAAATTCAACAACAAAACTAGAAATCACATTTTTGAATATTTTCTACTTTACTCCAGAAAAAGATAAAGGGTGTGACAAGACTAAAAAAATAACCTCTCAGGATGTTGGCTTCAAGGGAAATACACATGTCATCTGGGGCTATAGGAGAATAAGGAGATGGATGGGAAAAAGCTACTGGCAATGTTTTGCTATTGTGACATGAGCTGGTACCCTCCATGCAATCCGTGAAAATCAGACAGGTTCTTCAGAAAACAGCAACCGTATTTTACTTCTCGGAATATCTCCTATGTTTACAAGCAGCAAAACCCAGATGCTTTTAAGTTGTATTCCTGAATCATCTGTGGGAATAGCAGTAATTCCACTTTGTATCTGGAGACTATTTCAGAATTACTTTCAGGGACCTAAGAAACACTTCAGTGTGCTGATTCACACCTAGTAGTGCTCAACCTCAACTTCAAAGAGTTTGAAGAAGGGACGTCTTTTAATTGATGTAGATCAGAAGCAGAGACACAAACCAAATTCTAACTGCAGAAAAGATTTCCCAGCAATTCTAAGCAAGTCACATCCATGATCTCTTTTCTTAGTTCATAAACCTTTACACTTGCTTTTATGGGTCAAGAAACTACGTATGCTCATAAATGACTCGTAAGTTATATGCTCATTTATTTAGAAGTTTTCTTTACTAAGAGAGTACTTTATGTTCTCAAACCATCCAGTCCAGGCTTTACAGCCGCTCCTGACCATCATGCAGTTTGGTAGGATTCTGTTGGAGAACACTGCTAAGAAAGACTCAGGGGAACATGCCTTTCACTTATACAGCATTAAACAGGCGATCATTAGATTTAAAAGGGTCAATTGTGTTAATGAAGGGTAATCACATCTTATTTTACAATTAATTTTACTGCATTTTTTTTAAAGGCTATATTTCCCCTATATTTGGGACAGCAATACATTGACTAGAGACAGGCAGGCACACTGCTAAATGAACCTGTCTGACTTACAGAAACTATATCATGAAAAGCAACTCTATACTTTGACAAACTCCTGGAGTCTGTAGCCACATATTCTACTGTTGTGTAAAAATTAAATGCCTACCTTCTTTTCTCCACCCTCAATCCTATTCTTTATTTCTTAAAAAGGAACTACGTCTCCCAGAGAGATTTCAAACACCTAGATATTATAAATCACATGTACCTCTTCCTTTACATCTACTTTACAACTCATAAATGCATTTCCTTCCTAAGCAGACAGACAGGACAGCTGAAAATCAGCTTTGCCAAAGATTCTACTAACCTGTAGCGTCACTGATTGATAAGCCTATACAACAGGACGAAATCAAAGTCAGTTAAAAAATGTTTTGTTAATGCATTAAATTTTGCCCTATATGAATACCTGACACTATCACTGGTTTATCTCTACCTCCAGACTGATTTTTGCAACCCATACATGATCTGAAAGTCTCCTAGAATCCAGCAATTTTGTTATTTGACATGATTAACATATCAAATATAAAATACATAGAGTATTTCCACTCTTTCACTGTACCTTTTTTTTAACTGACTTTTCGTCCTGATTAAGGCCATATTACTGCTTTATTATCCAATCCCAGATAACTGCAATTTTATAGGCAAGACTTAAAATCCTAATTTCTTCTTAAAATGTAGCTACTCTAGAACACTATGCCTTATTCAAAAAGTTTCTTGGCAAGTGGAAAGCATCTTTAAAAATGGAAGGCAATAAATAAGATATTTGTATCCATAATGTTGCAAAGCTCAACAAATCTGATTTTAAAGTTACTTCTTCAAGTACAACTTTTTTCTTCTTTTACAGCTGTTCTAGGTAGTCTCACAGACCCTCTTAAGATTACCTGGTTCAGCCCTACGATGGGGGAAGGGACTTTTCACTAGATCAGTTTGCTTAACATCCCTTTGAACATAACCTGAAATATTTCCAAGGAGGAGTCACTCACATTTGGGTAGCGTGTTCCTGTGTTTCACCATACTCATCATAAAAAATTTCCTAACTGTATTCTGTTTAAAACAACTATCCCAAACAGTACTGTCACTGAAGGCTTTCACAAATAGCCTTTCTCTTTCTCTTAAGTCCCACTCAAAAACGAAAAGGATGCACTCCCTGGAGCCTCCTCTTCTCCAGGTTGAACAACCACAACTCTCAGCCATTTCTTGTGAGGGGAGCTCCAGCCCTGTGGTCACTCATGGCCATCCCTCTGGACCTACTCTTTCAGTTTGAAGCCATTTCTCTTTGTCCTGTCATTACATAAGCTTGTAAATAGCTCCTCTTCTGCTTTCTTTTAAGTCCCCATCAGGTACTGGCAGGCCATAATTAGGTCGCCCTGAAGCCTTCTCTATCCAGGCTGAACAACCACAGCTCTTGAAACCTATCCTTGCAGGACAGCTGCTGCAGGCCTCAAATTATCTTCATGGCCCTCCTCTGGACTCACTTTAACTAGTGCACTCCTACATTAAGGGCCCCAGAGCTGGACACAGCGCTCCAGGTGGTATCTCATTGGAGTGAACTAGAGAGGCAATAAGACCACCCTCAGCTTGATAGTAATGTTGGTTTTGATGCAGCCCAGGATTTCAGAGGCCACTGGGGCTGCGAGTATACACTGAAGGGTCATGTTGAGCTTCTCATTTGCCAACACCCTGAGTCCTTCTTGTTGAGGCTGCCCTCAGTCCATCGTCTGTCCAGGATGTATTTGTGCTTGGAATTGCCCCAATGCAGATGCAAGTGCCTGGTACATGGTTCTTTTGAACGTTGCAAGGCATGCAGTGGCCCACCTCTCAAACCTGTCCAGGCTCCTCTGGATGGCATCCCTTCCCTCCAGCACGCTGGCTGCAACACACAGCTTGGTGTCATCAGCAAACCTGCTGAGAGAGCGCCCAATCCCACCATCCCTACCAATGAATAAGATGTCTAAACTATACTGCTCCCTGAGGAGCTCCTCTCTTCACTATTTCTACTTGGTCCCTGAACCAAGCGTTCAAGACTTGGCACTGGATCTCTCCTTTGAAACCTGTAGCTGTTACTTGAAAGGTAACTGTATTGCTTTTGGAATCAGTACATGTTTCAAGTAAGTGACAGCAAATCTGAACACAGTCTCAGATTTTTTATTTTAAAGTTTCCAAAGGGTTACTGAGAAATCCTCCAGGATCAGTTTCAGTTTTCAAGGAATCAGATGTATATTTGGAAGGACCCAAATGGTCTATGGCATAAGTATTTTTAAAGTTAACAATTACACTTGTCAGTTGGTTTCCTGAGAATTTCCTAAAAGCTACAATTCACAATGGTTGGTGATAAAAAATATGTTGCTTTCCCCACACAGGCCACTGACTTCAAACTTTTAACACAAAACAAAATAGGAAGGTCAGATCTGTACTGCTAAATTTACATTTGTCTTTTACAGCCATGACCTTCTAGAATAAAGGTAAATTTTCTTTTACACCAGGAATGCTGACATCTAAAATCATTAACATCTGCAGAAAATCATTACCATATTTAAAAAGTCAATAAAGGAAGAACACTTTTTATGCCTTAGAAGCAAAGAAAACCATCTAAAAAGAACATCTCACCTGCATCAGCTCTGGACCGCTGACCTGGTGTTTTTCCAAATGGGGTCTTCATTCATCTGTGTTTAAGTGAGCAGCAAAGCTGCTGGACTAGGGTGAAAATCTGTTTCTTTCCAACTTCCAGGATATCTTCGTTTTAGTCTTAGGACGAGACAACCACTTATTAGTCCGCCATTCAATCAAGAACTTGTCCTTCCTCTAACGTAGAAGATGCACCTTCAATTACAGTACTCTGAAAAACAGAACAGGTGAAGAAGTTTGATTTTGAAACAAAAATATTCTATCTTAACCAAGTCTGTCTCACTTTAATGCCTGTTTTCATATGCAATAGGATATATCTTCACATTCTGTTATTCTGCAAACTTCCAGCAACACAGAACATATATGGCCAAACAAATACAAGAGCTGCTACTTTTATCTCCTAGTTACAGTAAAGTTCCACATCACTATGTTAATTATACAGAGAAAGGAAAGCTTCTTAAAAACCATTCAGCTTAACAGAGGGAAGTATGGCTAACAACTCAGAAGAAACTATACTACCTTTACCAGGTTAAAGCACCAATCAACTCCTTCCATTGGTTAGAAATTACATGCTCCCCCTCACATAGCAGAATAATTTTGCTTCAAAGAAATTTTAAAAAGTCAGTTGAAAAAAATGCAACACAAGAGGTTTTAAAAGCACTGATTTCACTGCAATGACTGCTCATGCCAGCAATTTACTGAGTAGGTTGACAGTTCATGGATCTGATGATTCATAGATCTGTTAAAAGTTTCTGGCAACTCTCTCCACCTAAGATCATCAAATTCCTAAAGCATTTAGTCATCACATTCCTCTTGACAAGGGAGGTAACTGAGGACAACTTTTTAATACACTTTTCAGAGTTTAATTACAGAAATTTTTGACTACGTGAAAAAAATCAAAGCATTACAGGCTAACTGATTTCAGGGTAACATTTTTGGGCTAGAAACATATATGCATAAGAATTCACTGCTTCAGTGCTGCCCACAAACAAGGCAACTGAGACCAGATCATTTCCTCAAGAAATGCCATTGCTAATCTGTGAGACAGGGCCTTGCCTCATCTGTGAGTCAGCACTATCTTCCCTCTTTCACTTCGGTTTTGGAAACTGTTGTCAATTTTCATACAGAGGTTAAAACCAGATGAATCCCACTAACTACTGATCCAGATGAGAGACAAAACATTTATTAATCTTGTGCCTTACTGAATAAGGGAACACAGAGGTGACACACTTTGAAGTATGGTAAAACTGTTACACAGAAAAATGCATTTACATCTAACACTTGACAATTCTTTCAAGAATTGTATCCACTAACTTCTTGGAACAATACAGCAACAAAGAGCAATATGCCTGGGAAAAATTGGTAGGGAGTAATCTGCAGTTTTGATAAAGAACTAACTTAAGACATTCACAGTCCGGAATTCATAAGAATTTGTGAAATTAAAAATTACTTACAGAAACTTACTAGTTTTTCCAAATTTCATCTCATCCTGAAATCTACTGGTGTATACCCAACAATGCTAAATGATGCTATGGCAACAATATTCACAAATATTCTAATAGGAAGCTATTAGCTTGCTACTTAACTGGAAACACAGCATAAGGATTATTTTTTTCTACTGAACTCAGAGGTATTCTCCTATGGATTAAAACACATGAATACAGAAGCATCACAGATTATGAAAAACCAACTCTAAATTTGTAGCACTGCCATACTCAGTCTCACAGGTACTGCACAAACATACAAGAGATCAACTATTTTCCTCCAGAAAAACTGTTAATTGAGAAATTACTGTAATCTTATTTTATGTTCTTATCTAAAAAAACCCACAAAAACTAAAAAATCAATCCCTCCAAAACATAAACCAAATCACCATCACCACAAATTCACAAAATGTATTCTTCAGATTTAGAAAGTAATAAAGCCTTCTACAGTAAGATGTTGAACTGTTATTCCAGGGAATTATTTTGTAACACCAGTATTATACACTTCCCCCTCAAAAGATTTCCAATTCATAATAAAAATATAAAGTACTAGGTATTTTGATTGCACTGCTTCTGCAGTTATGTGTAGAAAAGTAACTAAAACACCATGAAAGATACGGTTTTCTATTAGTTTTCTTTGTAATAGAACATCCCCAATCATTACTATGCCCCAAATTTGAAATCATGCTTCGAAAATTTATTTCTCTTCCTTTTAAAGTCGCAATTCATTTGCTAAAATTTACTAAAGTGCGTAGTTATGCTCTCTGAACCCATGGATGGACACAAGACTACTGAAGTTAAAACTAGATTGAGCTGTTTAAACTGATTTTCTAGAAGCCAAGCCAGTAACTGTTACCAGTTCAAACCCTTACTGTAGATGAAATTCGTGTTTTCCTAACACTTGCATTCCAAATTCAATTTACATTTCAGTTGCATACTGACAGTTCTGAAGCTACAAGAAGGCACAAAACCTGATTTTCTGAAAACAAACTGATGCACTTTAAGAACACTTTGAATTTTTAAGAATATGTAAGTAAGCCTTACTTATTTGATTAAAAATACACCAAACTCTGTAAAACTCAGGGATGTCAAATGTGATAAATGACAAAATATCAGACTTAATGCAAATATACAAATATCTTGATCTCCTAATATGGAAAACCATCAGAAAAAGAAAATTAACTCATAAAATGAAAACTTTTACTGCAAGTCTCAACAATGTTCCACATAAAGGTAGGAAACACAAAACCATAACATATTTCTTATGCACTCAGTTGTAATAAGCTGCTCTGTTAAGAAAGGGCAGATACTCCTTGTTTGGCTATATGTAAGATGACCTATGAAACAATCAACTTTTTAGAGTCATTCTGTTGATAATGGCAGATACAGTAAATCCAACATAAGTGGAGTTTTTTTGGATACAAAGAGACACATCCAAAGCCAGTTAGACTAGACTTTACAGACCCCCAGTAACTTTCAATGAGAAGTGCCGCTGCCTACCTGTCAGACACCCATTCCCCAACACCCAACAGAACAAGTCGCAATCAGGGCAGCTGCAGATATCACTTAAAAGACAGACATTGTTTTGACTTGTGAGCTGCTACTCACCAGCCCAGGTGTGTTGCTCATCTGTTTTTACAGCCCTTTCAACACAGAAGCATACTTTAGGAAAAAATGTGGAAATTAGAGGACTGCTTTGTCTGATAGTAGCTTAATTATTGAGGAGTGTTTCAGAGACTATTAAGTGTTTGATTAAAACACTCACATTACAAATTGTCAATCATACCAGTTCTGTTTGAGAATAGTGGAATCATACTATCAAAACAGGTAGAAAAACATGACATAAAAAATAAAGTGATGAAAAAATATTTTTTGCAGTATAAAGGGAAACGATGGAAAAACCAATATGCACAGAGTTCAGTTTTCACTGTGAAATATCTTAACCTCCCAGTTATTTACAAACAAAATGTTTTTATGAGCTTTTAACTCCATGAAAATAAGTGTAACCACCTAAAATAATTCTCTAGCTTAAATTTTAGTTAACATTCTTGTCCGTATTTTCATAAAATTTCATGCGTTCCACTGCAACACATGGCACAATGTTGTTTACAGCATTTTTGTGAAAGCTTCATGGCTCTACTATCCACTGAAGAGAGATGTTAGCTGCACAAAACCAGTGATAATTAATGCTGACACCAAGCCCACAATTTTATGCGCCTCACTCCTAACCAGCATATTTGCATTTCACCACTATGAACACAGAAGGAAGTATTTGCTGAGGAAACGCTTTAGGGGTAGAGAAGTTGGGAAGGAGAGGAAGGGTAATAGCATGTGTTGGCTGTATTCAGATGATTTTCTGACGAAAGTGGCAGGCTCCCACCGTCTCAGGTCTGTTCCAGGTGTGAGAGCCACCAGAGATCAGGCCTTCTGGCACCACCTGGTGGGCATCAACATTTTTACTTCACTGCCTAAAATACTTCTGTATGCAACTGGCTGAGAACTTCCACTGCTACATGCTCAGGGGACGACCAGCACTTCATAAGAATGTTCTGGGGAAGGAGTCCTTCTAAACTGAAATGCATCAACTAAATTCCTTGGTAAGTAATTGTGATTACCATAAATCAGCTCAGAGATATGGGTACATGTTTCAGATGAAGTAGTATAGTTTATTCCAGCACTAACAAGTCAGATGAAGCATGTCATTCACATGTTAGTCTGTTATTCAGACTCCCTAATCCTTATTATATGAGCAGAAAGAATCATTCTGTTCAAGTCTTCTGCACATGCCTTCCCCAAAGGAAATCTTAGTGTTAAGCTATCTCCTAAATAATGGGGGGAATAAAAATATGCCGGTTTGTTACTGTTGGGGAGGTTTTTTTGTTCCCTAATAAAAAAATCTCACTTTTCCTGTGGTACAAGAATTCAGCAACTCAAATTCCCAATTTTTAAAATATCCTACCTGCTTAATCAACATATTAGCTATTAGGAACTTCTTTTATTCTGCCATCTGGTCTTTGTCCCAGCTGCCAAAGAGAACTACATGGAGGTGGTGAACACCTGTTTTTGTGTATCATGCACCTTCTCTTCTATACTTCTGTTATTAATACTGTCACTATTACTGTGCATTTCTTATTCCAGTGCTTTGCTTTCACTAAATTGTGATCTTAACTCATAGTCTCTGCCTTTGCCAGGAAGAAGGGGAGAGTTTAATTTGTGGCTGGTGTGAAACCACTACATTCATTGGTGCCCATTATGAGCCACAAAAGGGTAGAGATAACTCTGATCTAAGAATCTGTATATTAGGTGGAGAACTCCCTAGTTACAGCTGCTCTATGTGCTCATGGAGGCGTGATATTCAAGCCTGTATATACTCCCATGCGTGTTCCCCATGATGCTACTTTTTCAGAGTAGGGAGAAGTATCAGGATTGCTTTATTGCTGTACTGTGTGCTACCATTTTATGACATGGTAACTTCAACAGCAATGAAGATCATTTGGGACGTGTGTTCAGTGCTGTTCACCTGTTCTGGTCTTGGCTGCTACCTCTGAGGATTCATTAATAACAGTACCCAGCCTGCAGGGAGGTCAGACAACAATGATTTTTCTTAGCCTTTTACCCCTTTTTCCTCCTTTGGGCCTGCTACAACAGTTTTTGAGAATCTTTAATTCTATTTGGATGTTAAAGAAAGTGCAGTATCTAATTGCAATGTCTGCCAGATTTCCTCAGTGCATTCTTGAATAAGTGAAATTTAGAACAAGTGAAGTCTATACAATGGTTCAAGTCAGGATAGAGACATCTAGGGAAGCTGGTCAGAGAACTGCCCTGGAGCTGAACAGTCATGAGTAGCACGGGATCGCGGAGAAAACGAGCCAGCTTTTAAAGGAGTATGCTGCTCCAGTGGTTTGGAAGTTCACCCCTAAAAAATACAGGACCTTGATAAAGTGGCAAAATATTTGAAAGAAAAATGCTGTGACAGCTGCAGAAAGGTGCAAAGTTATCCAACTTGCTGGGCCATGGCTACTGCTTATCAGACACTGCTTGTTACTATACAGCACTCTCACAGGGAGGAGAGGAAAGCAGAACAACAGGCAGCAAGGCCACTCAAACTGCAGCTGAACCAGAGGAACAACCCTTGCCAGTAGCAGCTGCCCCTGTTCAGGAAAAAAGAAAAAAAATCTAGAACAAATCAATTCACACAGTGAGGGATAAAGAAGAAATGGACCCTCAAAATCAAAGGAAGAGACAGGACCAGACATAATCACTTGATCCCTACCCATGGGTGAACTCTAAGATACACAAAAATAGTACAGCTGCCAGCCTGGTGAGCCCTACTGACCTGGCTGCTCGATGCTGGGATACCATGGCAAATGGTGCAACACTAGATGGCAATGAAGCCAAGCAATAAGGATCCCTGTCCTGGAATGCAGGCATTGACCGAGCGATTTAGAAAAGACCAGAAACTCTCAGCTTCTGGAAGTAACTCCTGTCAAGTCCGACGAAGAAGTATCTTTGCAAAGATGACCTTTCAGTGCACCAACACAAGTGGAACACCAGTGGAGGCAAACTATCCAGTACCCAAGAGAATTAGTTGTGTTGGAGGTAATTTGTAGCGATTCAAATAATGAGCAGCCCTCTATAAATACAGATGACATCCAATGTACACAAAACCTGGTGAAGTTCCAATGTACACAAAACATGGTGAAGTTCCTACAGAGCGTGCCAGTGTCACATGCCAACTCACCGGCAGTGAAGTCATGGAAGGAAGGAAGAGAAAAAATGAACCATTTGGCTACCAAAATCTAGTAATATGAAGAAACTATTTCCATCCCAACACAGGACTGCATCTCACCTGTGAAATGACTGTCCACAGACATAAAATAAATTAATGGGGAAATTAAAGCGGACCAACAACAATTTAAAAAAGACTACCAAAAGTTTAAGGAGGAAATGTCCCATGTCCTGCCAGTACAGATCAGAGTTTCTGCTACTAGGCAGCAGGTGCTCCCCAGCTAAAAAGAGAGGGTACACACCACAAGGTAATCTGTGGTTCTACCTGCACGATCACCAAGAATATGTGAAGAAGTAGGATGGAAACCCCACCTCTGCTCTAGCAGCACCTGTGTTGGGAGGAAGGATAACCACCACATGAAACTCATTGCTAATAAATGATGCTCCAGTTTTCCGAAGTCCTCAAAGAGATTAAAAAGGCTGATGTTATTTCTGATCCTCCTGAAGGGACCTCCAGGTCATATTCACAAGAAGTAACAAGTACCATGACCATACTGAGAGATGCCCTGCCTCTAAACAGGAGGGGTAAAGGAATAACCAGGTCTACTGGAATGTGGATCTGATGGCCTGGCATATTAGACCCATAAGAATACAAGGCTTAAGTTAGCACCAACACACAATGTACCCTGATGCCCTCAAGACATATAATGGCAGAATCCATCTCTATTTCAAGGGTGACAGGGGAATTCCAACAGCTGATTGGACTGAAAGCTGAAGTGAGCTTGACTGGAAATGAATGGCAAAAACTTTCCCTCAGGAGACTGTGGCTCTGAGTGCCAAGCACAGCAGAGTCCAGAGGAGCTGAGTGGACACGTCAAAAGTAGTGTCACTGGTTCAAGGAGCAGCTATCAAGAATGATGCAGTGGTGCAGTGTGACATGGATGGTCTTGCTTTCGAGGGTTTGTCTGTCACTGTATTCTGTTGTCTTGGGCTTGGAGACAAGGAGCGCCAGCTGTGAAGAGCATCTGCCACCTTGTCTTTGTCTGGGAAAACCACATGGCACTGAGTGCAGGAACAGTTGCCATCCTGTCTTTATCCTGGGGGCCAGGCAAAGCTAAGTCATGGTGGTGAACACCTGTTTTTGTGCGCAAGCCCTTCTCATTTTCCATACTTTTGTTATGAACATCGCTGCTATTACTGTGTATTTCTTCTTCCACTCCCCTTTGCTTTCAGTAATTGTTATCTCAACCCACAGTGTGTCTACCTTTGTCCTTCCTCTCTTACTAGAAGGGCAGGGAGAAGAGACATGGCTTATTTGGAGTATAATTTCCAGCTGGTGTCAGACCACCAAAGTTATGAAGACAAGTGAAACCACAAAAGCTGATGAAACTTAGAAATCCTAAAAAAAATTTGTAACACTACTGTACACCAATAACTATTGACGGTAATTACATCGAAGAATTACCCCAAAGGATCATTAGATGGGTAGCTTTAAAAAGGATACTCTTCTTTCAGAAGGCTGCTATTGCAGGCAACAGTTTGAGCAAATTTCATTAAACCTATCATCTCATAGCACATGTCCTTACCATAGCCCTCTCTTCAAGTCAGAAACAGTGACCAAGGTGAAAGGTGGATTTTAGTTTAATTTCATTAACTTGAAACACTAGTGTAGTCTTACAAGAACACATGTAGATGGTAACCTGTGAATACTGCATTCAAAAGTTCTGACATACGTGAAAATAAAGATAAATGGAAAGAACAGCCAGAGAGAAATCCTAAAAGCGTAATTTCCATTTTTCCTATCCAGGCTTGTTTTTTACTTTCTGAATTAGAAAAATGTAGCTGTTAGAGAACCCAGTACAGTTTGTGCTTTACTTCCATTACATTTCCTTCATGTCATATCATTAAAGCAGCCTGTCTCACTTAATGCAATTCAGCATTTAAGATTTACAATGGGTGTAATTTGAAATAAACTCTGACAGTGTATATTTGAGCTATTTGTAAAGGCAGCAGTAAAAGCTTCATTAGAGCTGGTACTGTAAAACAGTACTTTCAACAAACTTATCTTTTTTTAATTTTAGAGACTTAATCTACACCTCTTTAGTATCAGAGAATTACCTTGCAAGACTAATTTCCAGAACTCCCTCACTACAGTTCTAAATTGCAATAAAAGTACCAGTGAAGAGGTCAGAACGGCACAGGATTCTCTGTCCCCATGTTAGAATGCAGGTAGTTCTGATATTAAAAAAAAAAAAAAGTGTTATAGGCTAAATGATAAAAAGATGTCGCTTTCTCCAAGCTTATATATATATTTTTAGTGTCTATATTACCCCTATGCTTACATATATTTGTATGCACATGCACTTGTAATATCCCCCATCACTGTGGGAAATTCAGGGTACTAAAAGTAACTGTCTTCTTGTCTGCACCCATCTGTCAATAGCCTGAAAACCCCAAAAACCCAAGGAAATAAGACCCTTCACTGTCTACTGAGAAACACCAAATAAACACCTAAACCACAGAGTTATCATGTTAGGACAGTGCAGGACAACTGCTTAAAATTACAAGAACAGCGCACTGTATCACGTTTGATGGCAGGAGTAGATGTTCCTTGAAAAACCCTGGATTCTGGGGAGAAAAATCAATTTCAGAATTCTAAGCACTATGCAAAGAAGGATAGGATGTTTGTATTAAAATATTAACAGATAAATATGTATCGTAGTTTAAAGTGAGTAAAATCCATAGGTGAAAAAGTGTCAGTGAAATGTGAGACTTCCTGTGGAAAACAAATGGGGGACAGAACAGAGAGCACGATGCAACTTAATGATATTCTGGGCTTGCTAGGATACAGGCCATGGGATAAGCAACCACAGATATGAGAAGAATTAGGAAAGTGCAGCATAGCCAGATAACAAGGTTTTTGAAATGACGTAGTTTTTTAAGGCTGCCAAGTATGGCAAACAATAGGCTAACTCTGTAACTAGCAGGGAATTCTTGCTTAAAGATATGACTGCTTAGAGCTGTAACTGCTTACAGCTTCAACAATATATAAAACTGAACACAGAGGAAAATAAAAAACTTCAACCCCCTTTGTGCGTGAACTTCAATGACTTCAGCTCCTGTCTGCTCAGGACTTTGATTTCTCTCTGCTTGGGCTTCTTACCTAGACTACTTTTTGCACCCCTCCTTTGAAAGCCCATCTCTCAGTAATGCAGCAACTTCCCAAATGTTTTGGGAAAGACTGTCTTGGGCTTGGAGTGATTGGCAGCAATTTAATACTGCCTTGGGCTTCTTCAGTCAATGCCACTGCATTGTGAACAGTGATACAACATTCAGTTTTATTGGGATTTAATATTACACATACCCCTTGTTCTTTTAATAATAACATATCTAAAGCCCTTTCTGACACTTTTTTGGACTTCCAAGTTAAGGTCTCTGAACACATACCCGATCCAGTTACTAAGGGTATGTACCTTCAATGTAAAAAGTTCTCATGCAAAACACAAAAAAGCTTTCATACAAGAGGCTCTCATGCAAACTCATCAGTCCATTGGGCCAATACTCTATTTTTCCAGGGGACAGAGCCTTGGAGAGGAGGGGGAGGACAACAGAGAAAGGGATCCAGTGGTGTCCCATGGGCCCCTCTTCACCCTGGGCTTCTTGGTGGTGGGAATCCCCAAGTCGTTTTTCCAGGGGTACCACAAATATATACAGTTCAAATTGCACGTATCCATGACAGCATACCCCCTTAACTTGGAGAGATCTGTCGGACTGATGACAACTGTATGAGCCGTTGCTTCCTTTCACACACTTCGCTACAGTAAGAATCTTTGTCTGGATGGATTAACCAGATTTTGCCTCCTCCAGGCATAGAATTATCATCTTCCTGTTGCAATTTCCTCCCTTTTCTGCTATCTAAACTTGCTGCTATGCAAGGCTATTTTATGGTAAGATATGCCGTAAGATTATGGTCTCCTGAGGCCTGGCCAGGCAACTATGCTCTTTAAGTCCTTACATGTGGGTTGTATCAGAATCACTTTGTCCATTAAAAATTACCAGAAGTCATGACTTCAGATCCTTTTATGAAAGTAAGGGCTGTTAAATGGAAGTAGAAACCCAACAGTATGTTTTTGATCAAGTAACACGTAAAGAACCTTGCTTCACAACATGTATGTTAAAACTATGAGACCGTTTCCCCCTGATCTTATTTCAGCACACTCTGTGCTAAGAATGCTGTAAATAAAACACAGCCCACGATCAAACATCAGATCTGAAACAGGAACTGCTGTCGCCCAAGCTGTTTGAAACTCCAAGATAGCAATGTTTTGATTTGAGATTTCTTATTTCAGAGCAATAAAAGAATTGCTCAAAGAACACAAAAACTAAATACAAAACAAAGCAGTAATGTACAATACAGTGCATCCTGAAAACAATCTAAAATAACTGAACCTTATCTAAAGATAACATCTGAGTAAAATACAATTCAGAGATCAAATCCCTAAAAACAGCAAAGCTTTGCCTATAGAGTCTGCTTGATAAGTTAAAGAAAACTTCTAAACTACATTTTTAAGGACCTGTTCTGTAGAACTCAAGGAAATTTACTGTTTCTCCAAATCATGTAAATCAGTATTATCACCTTTCCTAGTAGGATCTTTTAAACTTGCCGTGAGGCACAGCTATTTAACAAGAGTTCAACAACTATTAAAGGCAAAGTTGAGCAACCCTTACACTTGCTTCATTCTAATTGCATAGCTTTCTTTATAAAAGTACAATTCGTTATTTCCATGTTCATTAGAACTCTGCTCTTCTCACATTTCTCAACATTTTAAGTATATACATAATGACCATTTAAGAGATGAGGTAAGCCTCAACAGGCACACAACAGCAGTGGCCAGTGATACCACATATGCACATTCAAATGTTTCTATCAAGGGTATCAGGTTAACAAATCTGTGCCACTGGCAGCACCTAGGCTGCCCACATTTATTACACATCGGTTACCCTTCCAGACTGGCAGGGTCTCTTTACCTCTCAAAACCACTTGTCACTTTATAGTTTCTAAAGCTATTTGCCACTCTGAAATACTGAACTAAAGTAAGCTAAGAATTCTCTCACTTTTAAAATAAAATGCCTTACTTCTCAAGCACTACCTTACACTTTTTCTGCTTTTTCCCTCTGACTTCAGCCTTTCGTCTTTCTTGCATTTAAGTCATTCTACCATTGCTTAACAGAAAAGGTCCTTCAATCATTTGACCATGACCAGTCCAATCAGTTGCTCAACTTTTTTTTTACATTGTTCCTAATACCAACAATCTTGGGATTGCTGCAGCATTTTTTTCTGTCGTAGGCTGTTTGCAAAACCAACCAAAACTAACATTACACACTTCTCTGTGGTTTCTGGTTTCTCACTGAGGGCTACTTGTCACAAATAAAACTTATAGCCATCAGCTCCGGAAACTCGGTATTTCAGTCAACATCAGAACCACTAGCATAAAGCCTATCACTGAACACAAACCAAGTCTCAGCGGTCGTCTTCAGGAGTGCAACAACTAAAACTACAAATTACAGTCGCAATCTTATCCAGCCCACACAACGCTGGATAGAAAACATGGGGATTTATGAAGCGCTGTTGCAGCGGGTCTTTGGTTAAGTATCCATACACAAGAACTGTTCAATGCTTATTTCTTTCAAATTGAAGTGATCCATTAGCAGTTCATTAATTTTTTTCCACTTAAAAAAAGATAACAAAGATATACTCTTTATACTCTTTGTCCTTAACAGATATACTCTTTATACTCAACAATTTCACATCTTGGATACAAAGTTTGACATCCTTCATCAAGAACAAAACCATTTCTTTCTGCAGAAAAAAAAATCTGGTTTTCCTAACTATATCATCATAAAGAAACTTAACAAATTTTGATGCAAGTTTCATTAAAAATTTTCTTTGAAGATTTTGAAGCATACATCCAGAGTAAGAAGTACTAATGACAACCAGAAGCAGTCAAATATAACTGCAAAGAAGCAGTACCAAAATTCTTAAATGCTTTCTTAGAAGTATTCCCCGAATACACTCATCTTACTAGTTCAAAATACAATAAAAGGAAGCCATTTTAACCCTTCAATTTACAGCATTTTCTGACCAGCTACACACTGCTCTTTCCAGCGTTTATTTAGTTGCCTGATGTTTCACTATGGAGTCTTGGAACCAATGATCCCTTTCTGCCTTTCACCTAAGGACGTCTAATTTATAATTTATCAGGCCATCCATATTATTAAAATGGCTATAGCAAACAGTCAGTTCATCAGCTAATAATGAAAAACCCACAGAATCATTCAGGTCAGAAGAGACCTTCAAAATTAACTGTCCTTCGACAGAACACCATCTTGTTTGTCAACTACACTGCAGCACTAGGTGCTACATCCAGTCATCTCTCTCACACTTCCCTAGGCAGCCTGTGACTATACTTTCAAAAATATTTCTAGCTCTTAGTCCACAAGCACTCATCATAGTGAAGTACTGAATCAAACATGTTTGTCAGAAAATTGATAATCTGACAAGTCATGTCATATGTTGTTTTCAGTTTTGTATTCAGAAGTTTTAGCCAACAGCAACAGGCAGGGCACACATTGGCCCATACACTGCAACTTCCTAAAGTCTAAAAGAGAAAATGTTTTTTAAGTATTAGTTGAAGTATTACTTAAACTCTTCTGTTGCTTTTGTACTTCATATGAAAACACTATTTTCCATTACAGTACATAAAACTCAATAGATTATACAGTTGATCTTATATTACTAGTCACAACTTTCAGAACAAAAGAGGCAGTACAGGACTTAGAAACATTATGCAAATTTCCTTGCAGTTTAAGGTAAATAATTTTATCAAAATCAGGAAATCAACCAAAATTAATGTTGTTAAAAGGCAGAGTCCTACTAAAGACTTCAGTATGCCTAACTTCACCAGCTTTTCTTCCTTGATGACTTAACACGCAACTAAAACTAGTTGTGATTTTCATAACCATTCATCATCCATCCAGAATAGAGCTAATTAAAACTAATACTGGTCTGAATGCAATGCAAGCACATGTATCCGTGCAGCATACATAAAGAGAAAGAAACGCACACTGGTTAATTCAAGTGATCTCTTGATCTTTAAAGCCTGATGACTTTAAAAGGTGGAACAACTCTAAGGCCAGAAAAACTTATCTATTATAGTTGACCCAGGACACAATTATCACATGTGAAAAATTATACACTTTGTGTACATTCAGCAAGAGACAGGCTGAAGATACACAGAATTAGTTAAGATAACCAGTATTTCTAGATAAAGAGCATGAAGTAATTTTGCTGGTTAAGCCAGCAAAAGAATTAAAGAGGATTATGAGCTTTAGATCTACAGGAGATACACTCCTTTCCTATGTACACAGAGGATAATTTCCCTTTTACAGGAAGCAATCATATAAAATTCTTCTTTCTGAGTTGCTTACTACTCCTTGTTTTGCTGAAATATAGTTACATATCTATACCACGACTGCTAACTACCAGGAGTTTCTTTGCTGGTTTTTTTTGCAGCTAAAGAAGTTTTCAGAGCAGAAACAACTGTCATTCTTAGGTTTTTTACTTCCAAGATATTTTTTATCTCAGTTAAACCAAGACTTTTTCTACTCTGTAGAGCATGTATTGTGTGACAATAAAATCTACTGATATTGGAAATGCTTCAGACATTTTCAGTATCATTTCAGTGGCCAAATATTTCGCTCCGCATAATGCACTGCATGTTTGGCCCAATTTTCCAGCAACTCAGCATCTTCCTGATGTTTTTCTGTATTGTTACGATCTGAAGATTTAGCAAATGTCCCTGCTCTAAGACATATAGTTGACTGAAAAGAAACCTGACTTCTCTTCCTCCAATTTCCCAGGACACTGACTATTAAATTACAACTTCGCTGAAAAGTTGGTGTATTTAATTTCCTCTATTACACCCTGTGCTAGGTTTGGCTGGGGTAGAGCTAATTTTCTTCACAGTGGCTGGTATAGGGTTGTGTTTTGGATTTCTGCTGAACACAGGGTTGGTAATACAACAATGGTTTTGCTATTGTCAAGGAAGCCTACACAGGGCCAAGGCCTTCTATGCTTTTTGTATTGCCATGTTGCTGAGGAAGCCAGAGGTACACGGGAAGCTGGGATGGGACACAGCCAGGACAGGTGACCCCAACTGACCAAAATGATTTACCATACCCTGTGACATGATGCTCAGGATG
Organism: Donacobius atricapilla; assembly: GCA_013397315.1. Taxonomy (NCBI): domain Eukaryota; kingdom Metazoa; phylum Chordata; class Aves; order Passeriformes; family Mimidae; genus Donacobius; species Donacobius atricapilla. The sequence goes on along the minus strand of WBMY01012611.1, from coordinate 255,383 downwards.
TAAAGGTGGGGGGAAGAAGGAAGGGTTGGGGGACATTGGGAGTGATGTAATTTGCCTTCCCAAGTAACCATTATGTGTGATGGGGCCCTGCTCTCCTGGGGAAGGCTGAATACCTACCTGCTCATCAGAAACAGTAATTAATTCCTTGTTANGCTGAACACAGGGTTGGTAATACAACAATGGTTTTGCTATTGTCAAGGAAGCCTACACAGGGCCAAGGCCTTCTATGCTTTTTGTATTGCCATGTTGCTGAGGAAACCAGAGGTACACGGGAAGCTGGGATGGGACACAGCCAGGACAGGTGACCCCAACTGACCAAAATGATTTACCATACCCTGTGACATGATGCTCAGGATGTAAAGGTGGGGGGAAGAAGGAAGGGTTGGGGGACATTGGGAGTGATGTAATTTGCCTTCCCAAGTAACCATTATGTGTGATGGGGCCCTGCTCTCCTGGGGAAGGCTGAATACCTACCTGCTCATCAGAAACAGTAATTAATTCCTTGTTATGCTTTGCTTGTGTGCATGGCTTTTGTTTTCCCTATAAAACTGCCTTTCTCTCAACCCATGAGTTCTCTGGCTTTTACTATTCCCATTCTCTCCCAGACCCTGCTGGCGGGGGAGTGAGCAAATGGCTGCATGGTGCTCGGTTGCCAGCTGGGTTTAACCATAACACAAGCCTTAAACTTTAGTTCTACTAACGTGCAGGTAGTCCTGTGACCTAATACAGGAAAATAATCCTGGCCCTCAAAGCACAAAGAATTTATCACACCATAATGAATTTCATAATGTCCCAGTTCTCTTCAACATCTTCATTGATGGCTTAAGAGGAATATTATACTTGCTCTCCAGGATAGCAGTAGAGGATCATTTTCGCTTTAACAGCAGGCAATAACCAAGGGCAAATCATGACTGACAAATCTGGCGGCGTTCTACAGTGTTGATTGATGAAGGAAGAGTGACTAAGATCATCTACCTGGACTTCTGCAAAGTATTAAATATTGTCCTGCACAACACCCTTGTCTCTAAACTGGAGAGACACGATTTGATAGATTAGATAACTTAATGAGTAAGAAATTGGTTGGAAGGTTGCGCTCAAAAAGGTTGTGGTCAACAGCTCAATACCCAAGTGGAGAGCAGTGATGAGTGTTGTCCTCAGGGGTCAGTACTGTGACCTGAATTGTTCATCATCTTTGTCAGCAAGAGAGCCAGTGAGATCAAGTGCACCCTCATCAAATTTGCTGAAGACACCAAGCTGTGTGGTGCAGTCCACATGCTGAAGGGAAGTGCTGCCATCCAGAGGGATGTGGAGAGGCTTAAGATGTGCGTCTGTGGAAAACTCATGAAGCTCAAGATGGCCAAGGGCAAGGTGCTGTACTTGGGTTGAGGCAATCTCAAACACAAATACAGACATTGGGCAGACAATCAGTTGAAGAGTGGCCACAGAGAGAAAGAGCTGGGGGTGTTGATGGATGAGAAACAGAACAACATGACTCAGTAATGTGCGTTTGCAGTCCAGAAAACTGATCCTTATCCTGGGCTGCATCAAAAGTAGTGTGATCAGGAAGTCCAGGAAGGTGGTACTGTCTCTCTAGTCCACTCATGAGACCACACCTGCAATACTACATCCATATCTCTGCCCCTCTGGGGAGACAATGTGACAAACATGACTTGTTGGAGCAAGTCCAGAGGAGGGTGACTAAGTTGCGAGGTGAGGCTGAGGGAATTGGGGCTGTCTTGCCTGGAAAAGAGAAGGCTCTGGGGCAACTTTACAGCACCCTTTCAGTAGCTGAAAAAGACCTACAAGAAAGCTGGATAAAGACTTTTTATCAAGCAAGTAGCAACAGGACATGAGGGAGTGGCATCAAAGTAAGAGAGTAGGTTTAGATTAAGTATTAGGAAGGCATTCCTTACTGCGCAAGTGGTGACACATTGGAATAGGCTTCTCAGAAAAGCTGTGGATGCTGTATCTTTGAAAGTGTTCAAGGCCAGGCTGTATGATGCTTTGAGCATCCTGGTCTAGTGGAAGGTGCCTACACCCACGGCAGAAGGGCTGGAACAAGATGATCTTTAGGGTCCCTTTAAATTCTGTGATTTTTAAGATCCACATATCCTTGTACCGTAAAAAAAAAAACTGCTATGCAAAAAAACCCCTAATCAAATCCCCTCTAAATCAACTAACCTGAATTCAAGGTTTTATCCTCAGCCCAGCTCTCCTCAACATCTTCCTTAAAGACCTGGATGCATGACTCAAATGGATACTAAATAAGTTTGAAAAGGACACTAAATTAGGAGGAGATGTTGACTCCCTCAAAAACTGAGAGATATCTTGACAAATTAGACAGGTGAGTGATCACCAACCCTNAGAGACTGAGGGGAGACCTTATTGCAGCCCACAACTTCCTCATCAGCCGAAGCAGGGGTAAGGTACCAACCTCTCCATTCCCATGACCAGCGACAGCCCTTGAGCAAACAGCATGGAGCTCAGTCAGGGGAGGCTTAGGATGGGTATCAAGAAAAGGTTTTCCACCCAGAGGGTGGCTGGGCACTGGAACAGGTTTCCCAGGGAAGGGGTCTGTCTAGTTCNAAGTTTAATAAGCCCAAGTGCTGACTCCTGCACCTGGGGTAACCCTGGACGCATGTACAGACAAGCAAGAGGTTGGAGAGCAGCACTATGGAAAAGGGCCCTGGTCAAAACAAAGTTGAATGTAAGTCAGCAGTCTCCTAGCGGCCAGGAGGGCCAACCCTGTCCTGCGGTGCATCAGGCACNATGAATTTCATAATGTCCAGTTCTCTTCAACATCTTCATTGATGGCTTAAGAGGAATATTATACTTGCTCTCCAGGATAGCAGTAGAGGATCATTTTCGCTTTAACAGCAGGCAATAACCAAGGGCAAATCATGACTGACAAATCTGGCGGCGTTCTACAGTGTTGATTGATGAAGGAAGAGTGACTAAGATCATCTACCTGGACTTCTGCAAAGTATTAAATATTGTCCTGCACAACACCCTTGTCTCTAAACTGGAGAGACACGATTTGATAGATTAGATAACTTAATGAGTAAGAAATTGGTTGGAAGGTTGCGCTCAAAAAGGTTGTGGTCAACAGCTCAATACCCAAGTGGAGAGCAGTGATGAGTGTTGTCCTCAGGGGTCAGTACTGTGACCTGAATTGTTCATCATCTTTGTCAGCAAGAGAGCCAGTGAGATCAAGTGCACCCTCATCAAATTTGCTGAAGACACCAAGCTGTGTGGTGCAGTCCACATGCTGAAGGGAAGTGCTGCCATCCAGAGGGATGTGGAGAGGCTTAAGATGTGCGTCTGTGGAAAACTCATGAAGCTCAAGATGGCCAAGGGCAAGGTGCTGTACTTGGGTTGAGGCAATCTCAAACACAAATACAGACATTGGGCAGACAATCAGTTGAAGAGTGGCCACAGAGAGAAAGAGCTGGGGGTGTTGATGGATGAGAAACAGAACAACATGACTCAGTAATGTGCGTTTGCAGTCCAGAAAACTGATCCTTATCCTGGGCTGCATCAAAAGTAGTGTGATCAGGAAGTCCAGGAAGGTGGTACTGTCTCTCTAGTCCACTCATGAGACCACACCTGCAATACTACATCCATATCTCTGCCCCTCTGGGGAGACAATGTGACAAACATGACTTGTTGGAGCAAGTCCAGAGGAGGGTGACTAAGTTGCGAGGTGAGGCTGAGGGAATTGGGGCTGTCTTGCCTGGAAAAGAGAAGGCTCTGGGGCAACTTTACAGCACCCTTTCAGTAGCTGAAAAAGACCTACAAGAAAGCTGGATAAAGACTTTTTATCAAGCAAGTAGCAACAGGACATGAGGGAGTGGCATCAAAGTAAGAGAGTAGGTTTAGATTAAGTATTAGGAAGGCATTCCTTACTGCGCAAGTGGTGACACATTGGAATAGGCTTCTCAGAAAAGCTGTGGATGCTGTATCTTTGAAAGTGTTCAAGGCCAGGCTGTATGATGCTTTGAGCATCCTGGTCTAGTGGAAGGTGCCTACACCCACGGCAGAAGGGCTGGAACAAGATGATCTTTAGGGTCCCTTTAAATTCTGTGATTTTTAAGATCCACATATCCTTGTACCGTAAAAAAAAAAACTGCTATGCAAAAAAACCCCTAATCAAATCCCCTCTAAATCAACTAACCTGAATTCAAGGTTTTATCCTCAGCCCAGCTCTCCTCAACATCTTCCTTAAAGACCTGGATGCATGACTCAAATGGATACTAAATAAGTTTGAAAAGGACACTAAATTAGGAGGAGATGTTGACTCCCTCAAAAACTGAGAGATATCTTGACAAATTAGACAGGTGAGTGATCACCAACCCTATGAAGTTTAATAAGCCCAAGTGCTGACTCCTGCACCTGGGGTAACCCTGGACGCATGTACAGACAAGCAAGAGGTTGGAGAGCAGCACTATGGAAAAGGGCCCTGGTCAAAACAAAGTTGAATGTAAGTCAGCAGTCTCCTAGCGGCCAGGAGGGCCAACCCTGTCCTGCGGTGCATCAGGCACAGCATCACCAACCAGGAAAGGAAGGGGACTGTCCTGCTCTGCTCTGGTTCAGCCTCACCTTGAGTGTTGTGTGTAGTCTTGAGTGGCACAGTACTAAAAAACACACAGAGCTATTAGAGAGCAGCCAAAAGAGAGCTACAAGGATGGTGAAGGGTCTAGAGGGGAAGCCTTATGACAAGAAGCTGAGGTCACTTGGTCTGTTCAGCCTGGAAGAGACTGAGGGGAGACCTTATTGCAGCCCACAACTTCCTCATCAGCCGAAGCAGGGGTAAGGTACCAACCTCTCCATTCCCATGACCAGCGACAGCCCTTGAGCAAACAGCATGGAGCTCAGTCAGGGGAGGCTTAGGATGGGNCAGCCTCACCTTGAGTGTTGTGTGTAGTCTTGAGTGGCACAGTACTAAAAAACACACAGAGCTATTAGAGAGCAGCCAAAAGAGAGCTACAAGGATGGTGAAGGGTCTAGAGGGGAAGCCTTATGACAAGAAGCTGAGGTCACTTGGTCTGTTCAGCCTGGAAGAGACTGAGGGGAGACCTTATTGCAGCCCACAACTTCCTCATCAGCCGAAGCAGGGGTAAGGTACCAACCTCTCCATTCCCATGACCAGCGACAGCCCTTGAGCAAACAGCATGGAGCTCAGTCAGGGGAGGCTTAGGATGGGTATCAAGAAAAGGTTTTCCACCCAGAGGGTGGCTGGGCACTGGAACAGGTTTCCCAGGGAAGGGGTCTGTCTAGTTCGAGAAGCATTTGGACAACTCTCTCAGGCAGGCACATGGTGTGAATCTTGGAGATGACTCTGTGAAGGGTCAGGAGTTGGACACGATAATCCTGATGGATCCCTTCCAGCTCACCATATTCCAGAATTCTGTGATTTAGCTTTATCAGCATTTTCTTCTGGTAGCTTTTAAAAAACAAGTTACCAACTTAAATAAAACCAAACCAGTTCTCTTAAATTATGTCTACCTTATTTATCTATAGCTGTCCCAACTACTCTTGTATTACTCTGTACAGTGAAATCTTCAAAGACAGATAGTAAGGGCTTTTCCCCCTTACTGTAACATGCATAATAAAATATACCCTTAGAGAATTAGGTCTTAAAAGTGCTCAAAATTATAATCTCTTTCTTTTGTTTACTTGATGGTAGGTTAAATTTAATATAGCTAAAGGATATTTTCCAAGTCTTGTATTTCTATTTACCATTTATCTAGATGTTTTATTTTTAAAATACACTGCCTCAAATGATTCTCTATAAGCATGTTTTTATTTTATCTTTCAATTTATTAATGGAATTTAATGAAAACTAACCCAAGGACATACTAAGCATGGTTTATCAAAACTCAGGAGATCATGCAACAAGTCATTACCTATAAGCACCTTCTACAGCTCCAGAAATGCATCTTCCTGACAAAAACTACCTCTGAGCACATAGGTACAATTTAGTACTTATATTTAAACCTCTCATAAGTACAGGTTAAATTAAGACACATTTTCACCTGAAGTAGTTTAGCTGGCTAATGAAAACAGTATCTTTTCTGACACAACTCTCTCACAATACTTCACCGTATTTAAGAAAAAAACCTTTTAAGATATTAAGGGTTTTGTCCTCAATTACAGATCCTTATAGAGCAAAAATTATATATATTTTAAAACACAATGAATTTATGATAAAGTAACAACCAATTTCCAGACAGACAATCTGGTATACACAAGCACCTATAAACTCACCACATTTTATAAGTATACCTTGATACCTGCACCATCAACACAGAAAAATTAACACAATGACCTTTAACAACAACAATTTCTCCATTTCGCCTTCACAAATTTTAACAGCAGTGGTACAGTGGACACCTCTCAATCCTCAGGCAATCAGCAATAAAATGTGCCTTGTTACTTTTAATAAGCAAAACAATCCAAGATGGGGGACAATTCACTAGTTTTTAAAATCTCTTTCCTATAAGGCACTAGAAGATCACCAGTTCTACTGAGCTTACATTACCATCAAATAAAGTGAGAAATCCTCTTTAAATAATCATTCCAACCCGTCAGTGTCAAATACTTCTGCTGCGAAAATCATCCTTTGGCAGAAAATTCTGCAAATAATCAGACATACTATGCTTCAGCAAAACTTGTGACTACTTAATTGTCCACAGCTCCACAACCTCTCAACTTGCACCCTTATTTAACTATTGGGAATAGAAGTCATTAGAGTGAAAGCAACATAAAAACTAACAAAAAATTTGCTGGTAGAACAAAATGAGCAAATTTTTAACATCTCTCTGAACTCAGGAACTTTCTTAGCATCTGTAACACTTGTATGTACATGATACACTGAGCAATTTTTGTAACAGCAGCAGAAGTGCAGATGTACATCGTACATCATCATGTTATCATGCCCCTCTCTTACCAAATAAATGAACCCAAAGACTAGCTGGTCCTTCTACTTGTAGAATTTAAAAAATGCACTAAGAAGGACAAAGGGAATGACTTCACTTTCAACAGAAGAAAAGTGTACAAGTGTACTTTAATAATTCTTTATCTATTTTTCATTCTATTTTTTCCATTAAAAAGGCAACAGTGAAACTAATGAAACATCCAGGCCAGTATTGTTGTGTGGGAATTAGCCCACCTCTGTCCAGAGGTTTTAAAAGTTCTCAATCTTTCCATAAAGAACAGACAGTTGCACCTGCAAGACAGCTGGCCCAGCTCAATAGTTGACACATCAAGGCTTCTTCCATTGTCCAGGCCTTTGAATCAACTGGAGAGTGACTGGGAACCTCCAATCAAAACTTTCTTCATTTTATTTACATGTTATATAGTCTTACAGGGTCCTGAAATTCTACAGAGGAAGACAAAGGGACAGAAAACATCTATACAGTGCCACTACTAAAAGCATCATACATCAGTGGTTATGAGGCTTACATCCAAAAATCACTAATTTTTAAATGCCAAATCTCAAGTCATATGGGTTGATTATACGTAAAAAACAGTCATAACACTACATAGTCACTAAGCCAGACATCAGCTGTTGATTGCAAAACCAGGCATAGGATTTTACCCAAAAAGGAACTGTTGGTTATCAACATGCACAGCTGAAAAAACCCAACCCACTGACAAAACCAGTGATAAATCAAAGAAAAAATGAGATTAATGAGGTAAAAGAAAGTAGAAAAATGACATACACATGCCATATCCTAAATGCAGAAACAAAATTTAAAAAAAGCTCAAATCCAGTTTTTAAGTCTACTCTCACACTAAATACAATTATGTATCTGAAATTCACATGAAAGGAAAACTGCAGGACTGTCACTTTAGGCATTCATAAATAAATAGCCCAGAAAACATAGGAAAGTGAAGTTCTCCAGAAATTCATTTCAGAAAATCTTGCAGGCTTAGTCTGGCTACTTACAAGTTATCAACAGTGAACTGCAAAACAGGACTGTGCAAAAGTAGAGCATTTTACTAAAACTAAACTGATTAAAATGTATAGTTTCTTATTTGATCTGCCTCCCACATAGGCAATATTACAACCAGATTAAATATTCAGCGAAGGACCCACTGACATTTTTACACGTTTGCCCTTTGAAGAATTCCTTGCCTTCCTCTTGTTTCAAAAAGTAAATTCCAAAAATTGAACACAAAAATGCAAAATAATTTTCTTAAATCTGATATTAAAAACACACTTTTTGGCTGTTCTACTGACAAAGAATGAAGCTACTGAAAGGGTTAGAGAACTGACTCCTGCCAAATGAGCTCACAAGAGCTTCATTAAGAAAAAACCCAAAAATAACCCCAACAAACAAAATACTCTTGTCAACATAAACTTTTAAGTTCCACACTAAATGATGTGGTGGTTTTTAAATAAAGAAGTTCCTAGTCTATTTTCCTACTAATGGCTAAGAACATATGTATCTGTTTTCCTATACAGATGGCAGAGCAAAACTCATTTTGAAAACAAAAAAATTTTCCCAGTATTGCAACATTATGCACACCTTAGTACAAGAACAATAAAGACACACAGTACATTTTGAAAGACTTTTCTTATAGCTCTTGTCTATTCTTCTCTCAAGCAGCATGGACAAGCACAACCTCTTTTATGACTGAATGATTTGCCTAAGCTAAGAGAAGAAGCATTCAATTTCAATAAAATTCTGTCCTACTATGGAATCACCATCAACTAGTAAAGTTCACAGCTTTAAAAACAGTGACATTTACAATACACTTAGTAATATGAAGACATTTCTTTTCACTATATTTCTTCAATTCTTCCTATGACTTTGCACAATAAACCAAGACTCAAGTACAATGATTTCTTTTTAAAGCATCCTCTTACAAGCAATGCAAAAATACTTGCTGATTTAACCTCGTGTACGTTCTAACCTACAACCTGATCATTTCATACTTACATGGTCCTCCATGCTTAAAAGTAATCTTACAAGAGAAGGCTTTTTTTAAAAAATGTGAGGAAGAGACCTAGCTAGTACTTATTCAAAGTCATGATAACCTCCCTTGCATCACTTTATCCAAAGGTAAATTTTAACCCACTCCTAACTGTTCAGTCTACTGCAAATAACTTTGCCTTTAACCACAGAACAAGAACCTGCGCAGACAGCACAAGTTGTCACAGGCTTGTGCAACCACCCGAAGCAGTACACTTTTGCATCAGGCAAATATGAACCAGGTTAGGTTCTCAGCTGATGATCACAGGGCTAGAATACATCTCTGCAAGGTCAGGTTGACAGGTGGGGTTGTTCCACATGGAAAAGAGCAGCCTTTCAGTACCTGAAGAGGACATACAAGAAGACTGGAGAAACTTTTTACCAAGGCAAGTAGCAACAGGACACGAGGGAGTGGTTTCAAAGTAAGAGAGACTAGGTTTAGATTAGGTATTAGGAAGAAACTCTTTACTGTGCAGATGGTGAGGCACCGGAGCAGGCTGCCCAGAGAAGCTGTGTATGCCTCCTCTCTGGAAGTGTTCAAACTCTGGCTGAATGAGCCTTGGAGTATCCTGATCTAGTGGAAGGTGTACCTGTCCATGGCAGAGGAGTCAGAACTAGGTGATCTTAAGGTCCATTCCAAACCAAACCACTCTGTGGTTCTAGAACTTTCCTTCCTGGTAACTATCCTCACCTCCCTCAAAACAAAACAAAACAAAACAAACAAACAAACCAACAAAACCAAACCACAAAACCAAAACCAACAACAAAAACAAACAAACAAACCAACGAACAAAAACGCATGCACAAAAGTAACAGCTACCCAGGATGTGACACCAGCACTGCACAATCACTGTGCTTGCTACGACTCTATTGTAAATGCAAGTGAACCTTAAGTTTTACAATACAAGTATTTTGTTTTTAGTCATGCTTTTACAGACAGAAGTGACCCAAATAATTTATTACAACTCTACAAGTTTACACAGTTTGGTTTGGAAACATTTACAATGGGTCTTTGGAAACCAGGGAGGAAAGTATCTATTTAAAAAAGTAAGGCACTTCTGTTCTCTGCTCATGTCTCCTCAAGGGGTATACTTCGGTCAGCCCTCGTCAGAAGACTAGGTTTAATTTCTATTGCTCTAGTCAGAGAAGGGTACAAAGCAAAAAGGATCACTCTAACATTCCGGAAAAGCAAGCCTAGGGCAAACATAAGTACCCTTGCAGTTAACAAGGTAATGGAGTGGTAAGCTGCTACATTTATAAGTCTGTTAGGTTGAGTAATCACGGCAAATCAAACTGTTGCATTTACAACTCTAGAGAAGGCTGGCTGATCTTTCCAAGAGTCATTTCAAGTGCATAACAACCACTTCTCAACAATCCAGGCTACCAGAGCCGCTGCACACACCTTCAAACGTGCAGGGAACATAAGCAGCATACAGTTTTTAGGGGCAGGGGGATGATCTCCATCAGATGGACCACTTGCAAGCTTTTTAGTCTGTGCATCGTATAAGTAACAAATTATTCGCTGGTGTGTTTTTGAGCATCCCGAGAAGATGCTGCTGCAGAACTAAATTAAACCTAGGCATAATACAAAAAATTCCTGAACTAACATAAGATTTGTGGCACAAATACTTGTGCAAATAAAATACTTGTGCAACACAGCAACCACCTACCAACTTTTAAAGCAAACAAAGCACATAAACATTCAAAAAAACTTACAGGGACAAGCTATTATTCACAGCGTTCATTTTAAAGTCAAAATTTAATTGTTATGAACCCCAACCTAAGTAACCAGTGAGGATATTGACATGTAAGTAGCAATTCAGCACCTACAAAGGAAAAATAAAGCAGGATCACAAAATACTGAAAAAGGCTAAGATTAGAAAATAATTACCTCCATTAGCTTTCTGTACAACCAAAACTATGAGAAGATTTGCCACAAGATCATTTATTCATAGATTTGAGACACATGTATCTAAACTTCTCCCATAATAAACATCACAGTAGCTACAACCATAACAGACAATTTTTAATAAATCAGATATTAACTAGGTTGATTGCCCTTATTCTAATAAAAACATAGCTCTCTTTCTTAAATCAGCTGACAGCAGGAAGAATTAGAGTATAAATATTGAGAAACTTTGTCCTAATCAGAAGAAAATGGATAATTTTTTAGGAATTCCTGCAATGAAGAAGCAAACAATGCCACTTCTGCAAACTGAAGCATGATCACAGTGATGGATACTAAACTCATATTCCAAACATAGGAAAATTTCTCACTACACACCTGATCTTAAAAAAAGTTTATAGACATAGTTAGACAATTCAAATCAATAGCATTTTTCATCCTGTCTTTGCAATGACCAAGGGAAAAAAAAAACAAGAAAAAACAAAAATGAAAAAAGGATTCAGAGAAAATCATCCCTTAGCCTTATTCTACAGGTTGAAAACGCTGAGCAGTCCTAAGCTGAATTTGTCTTATGTATTTTCTTCACATTCAGACATTTTATCTTATATTAAATCAGTTCTCAAATGCATTCATGTAACTGTCTACAGTGAAATCATAAACCACTTAAATGAAAACACTAGCTGTTAAGAATGGCAGTCTCTTGCCATGGCTACTAATGAAAAATGTGATGTTAGTTTTTCCAGATCAACTGCAGAATATTCACTCACTGTCTAAAAATCTTGGCCTAAAAAGATTACCACATTTAAATGGTGAATAGCTGCAGTAGATGTCAAAGTCATGATCTGCATAACAGCAAGACGGTGAAAACAAAATTCAGCATTGTATTACAGGAGCTCTAATTGCAGCTAATTACACCGGTTTCTCTATGTCTGGAGGGTCAGTGAAAGAACAAAAACTGTTCCTATGAAAGAAGAGAAATTAGCTGCAGAAAATTTATATCAGATGTTTGCAATATTAATTTAAATACTGCAGTCAGCACTGGATTCATCATCAAAGACAATGGCACCTTATTAAACCACCAATCACACATTCTTCTCTGAGAACCATCAGCATTGTGACATAACATGGTATCTTCTCTGCTTGAATACAGTCCTTTCACACTTTTGATGAAGAAAACCCAGCACACCCTACACAAGCGTGTGTGTCAGCAAGTCTTGGTAAGGAACAAGACAACAGACATAAAAGTTCAACTGTGAAACCAGCGATTCTCCCTAAAAGCTGTGGAGACATTGGAACACACCAATCCTCATACCACTAGTATTTCTTAAAAAGCACATTAGAAAAATGAACAAAATATTAGTTCTGATTCTAGTATAGTATCTGCAGACTCATGAAACTAATTAGCAGATCTGAAGTATTTAAGCAGATGACAAACTACTTCAAGTTACTCTGGGAATTTATTTACTGGACTGAAAAAATGAACTTCAAGACAACGTCTGCATGTGTTTCAGTACAGCTGACTTAAAACACTACATTGTTCTCATTCTCTAGTAGCAGAAAGGTAACAAAATTATGTCAAGGCTTCCAGAATGACAATTACCTTGGAATTTCTTGTTCTCTGCCATACCATGTCTGACCCACAGTAAACCTGCTTTCCTTTTCTTACTTAGGTGGTAAGTTGTATTCAAAATGCTGCTCTAAAACTACTGCACTGTGCATGCAGCACAAATGGAAATGAAATGAAAATGTAAATTAATTATGACAGAACCTGGAGGTAGAACATCCAGCAACAGGTAAATGCAGTCATCTTTTTTTCCCCTTCATAATCTCATTTTCTCTCTGCAAAGTTTTGTATCTAACCCGAACTAGATTCACTAATGAACATTTAAGTGTATTTCCTGAGATTCTGCATCAACCTCTGCACTGGTAATAACAACAATCCTCCCAAAAAACCACATACAGCCCTCTTCCCTTTGGAAAATGCACACACTTATTTGCAAGGAGGACTAAATTGTCTTGTGATCCTTGAAACAAAGTTGAGTCTACTCAGCTGGGCAGCAGAGAAGTGGAGATACACAAACTGAAGAAGAGAAAAAGTGATATATCTTCCAGCAAACAGGATCTCAGAAAGCAGGATGAGGCTTTCTAGAAGTCTGTCCTGGAGACAATCAAAGCACACACTCCAGCAACTGCACCTCTGCCTTTTCTGCTCATGCCATTGCCATATTGTGCCACTCCCACCCAAATATAAACTCACCTAGAAATGTGATTAGAGGCTTAAGTACAACCAAAACCTGAGATGTTTATTCATACCATCACTTTTCCCTCTTCAATTATACCTAAGAGCAAAAGGAAAAACCTGCCTCAAACAAATCCATGTAAATACAGTTCTTCAAGCTTGTAGTTTAAAACTATCTGTAATGCAATACCTATTTCACTGCTGGTTAGGCACCAAGGTTACAGCATTTGAAAATGTACTTTTCATCCACTGTTAATACAGCCACATATCCCTTAGTGGGATGAAGTAACATTAACCCATCCATGATAAATGGAAATTATTTGTGCTAACTAAATTGTAACTATTTAGAAAATTATTGTTAAAAAGCAATCAAGGAAATTAATGTTACAAAGCAGATGGGCCCCTTTGCAGATGCCACATGTAAAAATAGGATACAGGACGTAGTTCTGGGATAAGTAATGTCTCAAGACAGAATCAACCTTTGGATGGACGAAGTTGGGACAGTTTCAAGTATAAGATCTGAAGTTATGGTTTTATTTATGAAATGTAAGGCTAATTTTTTGGAACATAATGCTTACTCACATAACACAACATTTAGTATGTACGTGCAACCTGTAAGGTTATCTGGAGGACAATGAGGAAGACTACAAGCCTTCATCCAGAAGACCACCAAAGGAAGACAGAAGACCCCCCAGCAACAAGCGAAGCATGTGCCGCGAAGTATAGTGACACATTTATAGAATCAGAAATAGGAAGAAATTTATGGGAAACATTGATGAATATGTATTCGCACACAGTATTTTAGTTTGAATTGCTCTGTTTTGTACATGAGGAAGGGTGAGAAGTCCTCCCCATATCCCAGTCGGTTTTGCTTATGCTTTATCCAAATCTTCATCATACTTAATTACTGCCAAAGAAAAAAAAATATATATATATATATATACACTTGAATATATTTACTAAATTGTACTCATTTATGCCAAATTGTTATTCAATGAAATTGTTGCTAACTCAACAGATCTAGTTGTTTGACATCATTTATAACATGTATGATCTCTTTCCATGCAGTGCTGGGGTTTAAGATTCTGCCTTGTCTCTCTCAAGGAATCTTCTCCCATATGTGTTGCTAGGAGACAATACCGACCGGGTACTTAGGAGAAACAAGATAAGTGGCCACAGCCCAAGGGAGGGGTACAGCTGGGTATTCCCTCTGGGCCTTCTCTGGGAAGGGCAGGGACACCTCGAGAATGTGCTGTAGAGAGAAGGGGTTGGGGAAGCTCCTAGCTCTCTTGCACTCGGCTTTGGAGTAGAGTTGCTGATTCGGAGAGGGAATTCACTGCCTCTGCCGGAGCCCAGCCTGGCCCTGCTTCTTCTACCTTGGGTTGAGCCTCTGCTCATGAAAGTAGCCATTGAACTGGGATCTTATTATCAACCTCACTAAAAACGGGACTTTTCACCATCTGCCAGGGAGAAAACCCCAGGATCCCAAGCCCTTTTCCCTCCCAGGGGGCCTTTTCCCTGCCCTGCTGAAAGCCAGGCTGACGACTCCCCATCCCCACCGGCTTGTTTTTTTGTGGGGGTTTTTTGGTTTTTTTTTTGGTTGGTTGGTTGTTTTCTTTTGGGGGGTTTTTTGAGGTTTTTTTTTGGGGGTTGGGGTTTTTTTTGTTTTTGTTTTTTTTTTGCCACTGCTCTGAGTTTTCACTACACTGTAGCTCTGCACATCCTGCCTGCCAGAACACCCTGTAATTCCAGCTACAGCTGCAAAGTTTCTAATACGTATCATCCACCTGGGGCTTGCTCATCCCTGCCCTCCCAGTTGCTGCTCCGAGGTCCCACTCTGCTACAGCCCCTTTTGCTGTGCTGAGGGGGTACCAGGATGGGCTGTCCCCGGGGGTCTGTACAGGAAACCCATCTTCCCTC